>PIJE02000157.1:538047-604667 GCA_002895965.2 Coryphaenoides rupestris
AAAAAGTGTAAATAATAGTTCTTGAGGCAGAGCTTTCATGTCAGCAACAAGACTGGTGGGTATAAATTATAAATCGTTTCACTTCAGCCAATCAAAGGTTGCACACGTTAGTCTGCTCTCCATGTCACTCTATCAGCCCACATTGAGTTCAAAGGCTTGTTGCTGGGCTTCAGAGGGTGGATCTGCACCAACTGGATCTGCACAAACTGTCACCACCAGATTTGTAGTTGTTTTTTCCCCTTTTACACTCTGTGTGTGTAGCCCACTAATGAACCACTGTTGGTATCTCCACTGTGTGGAACTAATTGTCAAACCCAGCCTATTTTCATGCTCGATGCCATACAAGTCATCAAGACTCCACACAGTTGTGGGAAATAATCTCTAAGCAAAAGCAGCCGGCCCCAAGAATCAATGTGACACAACAAGGCAGCATCACATGGAGAGAATCAAAGTTTCAGTTACAGTATTCAAGTATTCAGATATATAAATCATAAATCATATATCCATCCATCCATATAATATAGGCCTATACAGTACTGTGGGCACTGGGTAGTGAAGCTACACCTGTGGGTGCTGGGGAAGAACATTAAGTGGGTAATAGAAAGAGAAAGAGAGCTTACTTAAATAGGGAAACAACATGGCAGATAAGTCTACAACAGCCTATGACACGAAAGACTACATGAAGACAATATGAATGGGTTGTTACTGTTCTTTTGTTGTCTAACAGCAGCCTCTATGTATGCCTCGTTATTTGGAGTCACCAAGTGCTGGAAGGGAGGAGTCAAGTGCCCGCCTCCTCTCGCCTCGCATCCTTCCCCGGAAAAAGCTCCTCAAGGCGGTCTTTTAAATCTATTTCTGTTCATTTAATTCACACTGCTAGTGCAGTGACTTCAAACTTAGGTTAAAGACGTGAATGCGCACAAATGAAGAAAACCCTACAGAGGCACGTAGGTTTGATTTCCATTGGGCCTATACCATGAAGACGAAATTGTAACGCATAGCTTATAGTCATAGTTTATACGGTTGTTGTTGTTATTATTATGGATGGTGGCTTACAGATGAAAAATAAAAAAATTCGTCCAACTCACCCACGGATACTTCTTGAGCGAAAGCCAATGAGATAAGGAACAAAGGGAGCCCCACCGTTAAACATGTTACTATTTTGTCGATTGCCAATTCCAGCCGCAGTCCTTTGTACTTTGACTCAGTGGGATCCTTGAGTAAAAAGTCGGAGAAAACAAATTCTGTCGCTACGTGGGCAATCGCCATTGGGAATGGGAACAAAGGCAACAATCACTAATTAAAATAAATAAATCAATACCCTATCTATGCTCATACAACCAGCGTTTAGTTGTAATCGGGCACTTCTAGAATGGCTGTTACATTCGCGTTGGTTTATTTAATGTCATTAATTTCTTATGTTGCTCATTAAACCACTTGTCCCCGTTCCCGTTACCCACAAGAACAGAAGCAGATTGGAGGTAACAGGCGCGGCGCGGTGTTAATCTGCCTGTTAGTCTCTCTGACATCCGCTAGGGGTCGCTGCTCCCGCGTTTTACACGCACCTGCTGCTGCTGCAGACAATGAGGAGGATTAGCTAGGAAATAAGAAATGCTATCAATCTATACATCTAAAAGGAATCATATTTCACCCGGGGGTGTCTTTTACATGTAATTTATAACCATTGAAGTGGTAGTTATGTTTCTGGATGATGCACGACTAGAAATGGTGGTAATTAACATTAATGATTTAATGTCACGTGATGTCAAATAAATATATTTAGATTACGTTACAAAAGTGTGCTGGAATTATAATTATAACAAATAATATCACATATTACATTCAAATTCTGTAAATTTACGGCACACGTAGGTTACAAAGGCGCCAGATTGTGTGTGTGGGGGGCGGAGTCTTGTGGTGAGGGGGGAGAAACAGTCCTGGAGGCAGATGGAACAAAACTAACTAAACTAAAACAGAGCTAGTCAGGTATGGTGTTGTAGACTTATCTGCCATGTTGTTTCCCTATTTAAGTAAGCTCTCTTTCTCTTTCTATTACCCACTTAATGTTCTTCCCCAGCACCCACAGGTGTAGCTTCACTACCCAGTGCCCACAGTACTGTATAGGCCTATATTATATGGATGGATGGATATATGATTTATGATTTATATATCTGAATACTTGAATACTGTAACTGAAACTTTGATTCTCTCCATGTGATGCTGCCTTGTTGTGTCACATTGATTCTTGGGGCCGGCTGCTTTTGCTTACAGAGATTATTTCCCACAACTGTGTGGAGTCTTGATGACTTGTATGGCATCGAGCATGAAAATAGGCTGGGTTTGACAATTAGTTCCACACAGTGGAGATACCAACAGTGGTTCATTAGTGGGCTACACACACAGAGTGTAAAAGGGGAAAAAACAACTACAAATCTGGTGGTGACAGTTTGTGCAGATCCAGTTGGTGCAGATCCACCCTCTGAAGCCCAGCAACAAGCCTTTGAACTCAATGTGGGCTGATAGAGTGACATGGAGAGCAGACTAACGTGTGCAACCTTTGATTGGCTGAAGTGAAACGATTTATAATTTATACCCACCAGTCTTGTTGCTGACATGAAAGCTCTGCCTCAAGAACTATTATTTACACTTTTAGCATTCATTCATTCATAATAGAGGATCATCCCAGTTCTACATAAGAATGGTTTAAATAAAGAAGACAGAGCATCATGATTGTTCCACGGTACAATAATAAAATCCGGTCACATATGTCCTCCTCATCGCCTAGGTACCCAGATCAGCTGTTTTGCTCCCACTAACTTCTCGTGGCGACAGGCAGCCTACGTGGACAACTTCTGCTGGGCAGCGGTGCAGCAACAGGCCCAGAGTTCTCCGCTATGGTTACACAAGGTACATTGTTGCCCCATGGCCAACCCATAAACTATGTATAACATTCATTAATGTTTAATTTTGCGTGTGTGTGTACTACCAGAGCAGTCTTTCTCAAACAGGCGTATGTTTAGGATGATAGGAGGATACTCGGAACATGAACAACAAATCTTGTTTTAATATTGGTTATGAACAACTGTAAAATAATTCCACCTTAAGAAAATGTATGAATGGATACCCCCCATAATACAATTAAGTACATCTGAATAGTGACATAGTAACAAGTTCAGTAAATCTGTCCAATAAGAGCACATCACAACTTTAAAGGGGTACTTGGCTTGTTGCTTTTTTGCAACATCTTTGACTGTTGCTAAGCTGATACAGTTCTTATAATTTTGTGCCCCCAGTTCTTCCCGTACGTTCTGCTGCTGCTGGCCACCCTCATGTCCATCCCGGCGATCATCTGGCGCTTCACCGCTCAGCCTCACCTGTCCTCGGACCTCAACTTCATCATGGAGGAGCTGGACCGCTTCTACAACCGGGCTATCAAACTGGCCAAGAACCTGGCAACCCTGGATAACAAGGGTGCATCTGAAGATGGAGATGGGTAAGAATAAAGTCAGAGAATTTTTGTGAGGGTGATCAAAGTGAATGTGGAATTCCTATTGTGTGATCAAAGATCAGATCAAAGAACCATCCGTCTCCACTTTCAGCAGTGCTCTGGACCTGGCAGAGGGCTGCTTTAAATACCCGCTGGTGGAGCAATACCTGAAGACCAAGCGTTTCTCCCGCGGCCTCCTGCTGAAGTACCTGGCCTGTCGCGGCCTGACCTTCCTCACCCTGGTGCTGTCCTGCGCCTACCTGGGCTACTACATCCGCCTGGCCTCACTCACCGACGAGTTCCCCTGTGACATACGCACGGGGGTGCTGAAGAACAACAGCGTGCTACCAGAAGCGGTGCAGTGCAAACTGGTGGCCGTTGGTGTCTTCAGCCTCCTCAGCTACACCAACCTGGCTGTGTACATACTGCTCGCTCCCTTGGTGGTGTACGGTGCCCTGGGTCCCGCGCGGCAAACCTCAGACTTCCTCAGACCCTATGAAATCCTGCCCGGCTTTGGTACTCTATGTCTGGCTGAGCCCATGTACAACGACCTGAGTATCTACCTGCTTTTCCTGGAGGAGAATCTGAGCCAACTCAAGTCGTTTAAATGTCTGCAGGTTAGTCACTCAGTATACTAACTTGTATATCATGATATAGTGGTCAATTATGGTCAGCAAATGCAATGTTGTTGTAGTGGTGTTAGAATTCTAGAGAATAAACCGCCTTTTTCTCACATCCACATCTGCACCGCACCACAATGTGATCTCAGGTCCTGGAGCTGCTGCAGGAGGCTGGAGATGAGGGATTTGACACCATGTGCTTGCTGCGAACCCTGGGCCAGGTCAAGACGGATGCGGTGGACAGTAAGAAGACATGTGCCAAAGACAGATGCAAAGAAACCAAAAAAAACAAAGAATAATCCATGTGGAAGACATGATTAGTCAGGAACAAATGTTGGTCTTCCGTGGAGTGTTTGGTCCGATTGACTGGTCATGTTTGAGTCAACGCACTGAGCCATCGTCTCTCCCCTATTAGTTGTACCTCTGGATTTTGCTTGTTATCTTGTTTTTTTTAGAATGGATTGTCAAAACTGGCACAGGCCTTTAGTCCATATGAAGCAGAGTAGTGGCTGAACTGATGTAGAAATAGCATTTTATTTAATTGTGGTAATTGGTAAATGGATTGCATTTATATAGCGCTTTTATCCAAAGCGCTTTACAGTATTGCCTGAAATTCACCCTTTTTTACACCGATGGCAGTGTCAACCATGCAAGGTAACAACCAACACATCAGAAGCAGTTAGGATTAGTGGTCTTGCTCAGGGACACCTCGACACTTCGCTAGGCGGAGCCCGGGGATTGAACCAGCAACCTTCCGGTTGCCGGACAACTGCTCTTACCTCCTGAGCTACTGCTGGCCACTAATTACATATATTTTGTTTTACTTTTTTAGTCTTAAGTTGGATTTATTGTGAATGTTTCATTTTAGGATCAGTGATATAACCTCTTATCATTGTTTACAATATAAGTTAGAAATATACATTTGAGCAGTCAAACCAAGATGTGTTATTCTGTCACAGAGCTACCAGTTAACTCCTGTAATAAAACAACACGTGCTATATAATCGTGAGTCATGAACAAGGCAATAAGGGAAGCAAAGAGACAGCATTATCTATATATCTAAAACCCCCACTCAAACTCTGCCTGAATGGTATTGTTTGAATTATTAAGCATGTCATTATATATAGGTAAATGCTTTGAGCAAAATTACCTAACATGTCAAAAGCAATATCGTATTTATGTTCATATTTACAAAAAAAACCTTTAAAAGAAGGGAGGAAAAGAAAAATGCTCCCCTCCGACATGTCACTGTGATGTATAATAGCCATCACAAGGATACATGTACATGCAAATAAGGCAAAGTGGTCCCAGGGGAGGGGCCAGACTAAGAGCGATTCGAAGACCCCATGAAGAGACTCCCGAAGAACACAGTCACCTCGCCCGGACAAGGGAAACCGGGGCCCTCTTCTGGAGCCAGACCTGCTCATCGGCGAGCGTCTGGTGGCCGGGCCAAGCCCGAAAAGACTACGTGGAGTCACTTCCCTGTGGGCTCACCACCTGCAGGGAGAGTCATTGGGGTCGGGTGCATTGTAAACCGGGCGGTAGGCAAAAGCGGGGTCCTGGGCGTACGGATCCCCAACATCGCCGTCTGGTTCTAGGGACATGGAACGTCATCTCACTGGCGGGGAAGGAGCCGGAGCTGGTGCGGGAGGTGGAGAGGTACCAACTAGATATGGTTGGGCTCACCTCCACGCGCAGCACTGTTTCTGGAACCAAACTCCTGGAGAGGGGCTGGACCCTCTCCTTTTGTGGAGTTGCCCAGGGTGTGAGGCGCCAGGCGGGTGTGGGGATACTCACAAGTCCGCTGTGTTGGAATTCTCTCCGGTGAACAAGAGGGTCGCCTCCATGCAACTGCAAGTCGCTGGGGGGAAGGCTCTGACTGTTGTGTGTGCCTACGCACCAAACAGCAGTTCAGAGTATCCGGCCTTCTTGGAGTCCTTGGGTGGCATCCTGGAAAGGGTTCCATCCGGGGACTCCATAGTTCTACTGGGGGACTTCAACACACACGTGGGCAATGATGGAGAAATCTGGAGAGGAGTGATTGGGATGAACGGCCTGCCCGATCTGAACCAGAGTGGTGTTTTGTTATTGGACTTCTGTGCTAGTCATGGACTGGCCATAACAAACACCATGTTCGAACATAGGATGGTCCACACGTGTACCTGGTACCGGACCACCTTAGGCCAAAGGTCGCTGATCGACTTTGTAATCGTATCAGCAGATCTGCGGCCGCATGCTTTGGACACTCGGGTGAAGAGAGGAGCAGAGCTGTCAACTGATCACCACCTGGTGGTGAGATGGATCAGATGGCGCGGGAGGCTGTATGTGAAAATTAAACTTCTTGAATTGTGAATCTTGAATCATACATTCCCATGAAAATGTGAGGGTGGAGCCCAAATTGATGCGTACTATGAGACCCCTATTAAAAGTGTGCAAAGAAAAAACAAGCAATTAATTAAGTGTGTGAGTTTTCTTTTTGTATTGCATTACTATAGTCTATGGGCTAGTTGTTATAGAGATTGAATTGGAACTGTATCTAACTGTAACTACTCCACTCTAGTCATATATCTTTCAAATAATATGTCTCATAATTGTTCATGATAACAGTCACAATTGAATTTCTTCATTTTTATTTCATTTTGTCATTTTTTGCAGTAGGATCAGACTAATCTCAAATCAACAACATTTGTTTATGTTGATTCATACAAAGAAATAATGAATGTATTCATATGATGTGGTTATAGGGTTATAGGGCTATAATAACAACTTTTTAGGCTGTGAATGGATTGCAACGGTGACACCTGCCACACATTCAAACTCCACCACAGCTCCGTATGTGCTGAGCGAGAAGGGGGCGTCGACTTGGAGCAAGGGAACAACTTCATTGGACAATTTTCGCGCGTCAGCATCGGTATGGGCCAATGGGATTCTCTAAAAGAAGTATAGTTTAGATTTGGTTGCTGAGCTGCTAGCATAATAATACTTTTGTTAAATGGCGACTGAGCCATTGTTTCGATTAACCTTTTTCCACGTTTGCTTCTATAGTGCTCACAGTTATTCCGATTTGACTGCCCTGATATCGAACGCTTAATTCGTGTCGTGTGGCGTTGGCCCCGGGATTTGGCGTCAGCTTTGTTCGAGTCGTTAGCTTAGCCAGCTAAAATCGAGCCTCTGGTTAACAACTCGCACGTCTAAAAAAACTGCTACGACTGAACTCCCACGAAAGAAACACCCGCTTGAAGGTACGTCTGCTATTCAAACGCACGTATACTGTTGGTTTGCTGCATGTCAAAGGAGGCGCTGCCCCCCCCCAGAGAAGCCTCTATATATAATATGTTAAACTAGTGGGTCTTGTTTTTCTCTTGAATGTTAGATTCGTGGTGTCTACACTGAGAGCAGCTGGCGGACATGGGAGAGCCCTCAACGCAGAGCTTCTCCTCCCTAGAAGAGGAACTACATTTCTGGAAGAGCCAAGCAGAGGGACACCAGCAAAGGTGACATTGCAAATGGCAATACTTATTTGTTCTTCTGTGACAATCCAAATATATATATATATATATATATATACACAGTATATTCCCCTAACAATCCTCGACAATACACTAACTAACTCTAAGCTGTTTCCTGATCCGGTTACATTAGTTGTGGATAATCTCTAGGGGACTAGGATGATGGTCTGGTCTAAAGTGACACATTAAACTCGATAAACCTGTTCTGGGTGTAGTTGTGGCCCCTTTTTGCGGCTCCCTGTCACAGCAGACATGTTTCAGGGTAAAGATGAACTGACTGGTCTGGTCTGAACTGACTGGTTAGTTGTAGTGTGTGTATATAGAGCAGGATTCCACTAGGGCTAACCCAGCTGCTTGTCCCCAGGGCCGAGGAGGCACAAGAAGAGCTCCAGGAGTTCCAGCAGATGAGTCGAGATTATGAGGCGGAACTGGAAACGGAGTTGAAGCACTGCGAAGCTCGGAACAAAGAGCTTCTTTCAGACAACAGCCGACTCCGAATGGAACTGGAGAACATTAGGGTAAGATGCCATGCTCACGGTGCTTTTTACACACACACACACACACACACACACACACACACACACACACACACACACACACACACACACACACACACTCATTGCCAGATTGTTGCCGGCCACTCTTCTGCCGAGCTATAAAACAGCTGACTGCTATTTTCGTTCAGCAGTCCACAGGGAACTGTTTAATGGCAGGGATGACTACTTGATTTATTCAAAAAATTATAAAAGGATAATTGCTCAAGGACAGTCTTAAGGGGACAACTCCAGGGCTTGTTTGTCCCCATAAATAACTACAGGGTCTTGACTCTTTTCACATGCATGTGCAGATGTTGACACTGGGACTGGCAATATGGTGTCCTCCGTCTCTCTTTTGGGAAATGGAGTGTGTTTATTTTGATCGAATTGTTGTTGTCGTCTCTGCGGTCGCAGGAGAAGTACGATTGTCAGCACAGCGAAGCGTTCAGGCAGATCTCGGCACTGGAAGAGGACCTGGCTCAGACCGCGGCAGCCAGAGATCACCTTCAGAAGTACATCAGAGAGCTGGAGCAGTCCAACGACGACCTGGAGAGGGCGAAGAGGTCAGTTTTCCGCAATGCTTGTAAACATTTGGTAATTCGATTAGCTAGCACTCCATATGCAGGTAATTCATCCTGCTAGCATACTTTCGAAGACGCACATAAACACACATTCTTCCTGTTCCCTTTCCTAGGGCCACCATTATGTCTTTGGAGGACTTCGAGCAGAGGATGAACCAGGTCATTGAACGCAACGCCTTCCTGGAGAGCGAGCTGGATGAGAAGGAGAACCTGCTGGAGTCTGTGCAGCGGCTCAAGGACGAAGCCAGAGGTAGAATCACACATTGTGTGCATATCACACAAATGCAGGTTTTTTATTTCATGGCTTCAAGAACTGCTGATCACCACCATTCCAAATTGACAAGGCAGTGTTTCTTTCAGAGTCTGTGAAATTTGATTTCTGTGATAGTGCCACAATTTCCCCGCATATTGATTAGAGGTAGCATTGCGTATAGCAATGGATATAGGCCATATTTCCTCATCCGAAGGGCTTTCACATAGTGGATAGTTTGAAATCCTCAAATTCTCAGTCGAGTTAACTCCAGAGATCTGAGTCTTGCGAAGCAGATCTCAGATGCTGACATTTCCCCAGTGGACTGGCCCCAGTGTGTCTTTCTGTGGAGATATGGCATTATGGCAGCAGACGTGTTTGTGTGTGTTAGAGGTTTTCCCAGAGAACTGACTAACAAACAGCACTTTGTTGGTTTTAGTTTCCCCCCCGGCCATCCCTGAGGTTCTTTATGTCTTAAATCTTGACACTTGACTTCTAAATCTGCATCACATTCTGAAAAGCATCACAAGTTTAGGCACACAGGCTGTCAGTTTAGCTTCAGAGTTGAAAAATTGTCACATTTATTTAATTAACATGTTTAGATCATATCGCCAAACTGCAGCATCGTTCTTGGACCGCATCTAAAAGGATCTTTAAATTATCATCACAAACAAAAATCCTAAATAATAGGGCTGGGCCATATAAATCGATATTGTGATATTGCCTTAGACAGACATTTTGATCTGGCATAGCCTAAGTGTTGTCATATCCTGGTTTTAAAAGCTGCATTACAGTGAAGGGATGGTGCTTTCTGAATTCCCCAGACTGTTCTAGCTGTTCTATTATTTGCACTAAAGTTCTTAATAGAATGCGAAAATGTCTGGTACTTTAATGCACACAGGAGTATACAAAAATAGGCTTTACCGTGTGGTTATTTTATATAGATTATTTATAATTTGTATTACATTCCTAGAAAACCATGTTCATATCACCTGGCCCTACTAAATGCATGCATTGTGGTGTGGTTGTTAACTGTATTATCTTTGACTGTATTGTCTTGCAGACCTTCGGCAGGAGCTGGCTGTGCAGCAGAAGGACCCGCGGCCGCCCATCGGTTTATCCAACATGGACTCTGATAAGACGGCGCTCCAGAGGCCGGCCTCGTCCAACCCCTCCCTCCCGGCCACGCCCTCTAAACCCCTGTCCTCCTTTGCCACGCCCCCCGCCTCCAGCCTCCGCAGAGGTGACCAACGTTTATTATTCAGTTTTTTCCATCATTGTTTTACGTTAGCCATGTACTGTATATGAATTTTGGATGGAGATGAAACTATGTGGCCCAACGTGTGTGTATGGGCTGGCTGGCATTGCCAACACATTTTTGTTTTGGAAAATGCCCACACTCCTTAATAACTGCTAACTGCATTTTCAGGTGACAATCTAACTGGAACCCCGCTGACTACATCTGCTAGGATATCTGCGCTCAATATTGTGGGAGAGCTGCTGAGGAAAGTCGGGGTGAGTGATTCGGCTGTTGTTGTTATTATTATTATATTATCAATATTATAATTATTATCATCAATATTATCATTGTTGTTATAGAGCATGACCATGTAACACAACATTTGTGGAAAATACCCCATTGTTGTATGATATTTCGACTGTGGCATTCAAACTTATGATGGATCTCATGATATTTATCTCTGCTCAGAGGGGGGGGGGGGGGGGCGAGGCGGGGGTTGGTTATGTCACAACACAGTTAAAGCAAATCATTTCTGGCTAGGGGGATTTCTTTATTCTTGTTTTAAGAATATAGAAGTAAGCCGAAAGACAATGTTCAAATGGAAAGAACTCCTGGTGTGACTGCATGCTGCATAGTTTTATGGCTGCCATTTCTAATTGGCCTCAGTGTTCCTGGCAAGTTGTCAAGCGCTGGCTTCCCCTGGGCTCTTGACAGGGGCAGCCAGATAATGCATGTGACTGTGTTTGCATTTTAAACACGTTTTACAAAACTATAGATGATTCGACATGTTGGACCGCTTACAAATGTGAACTAATCCATTTTGTGCATATCCCTGTCCATCAATTTTTTTTTCTTTCCTTAGAATTTGGAGTCCAAGCTGGCATCTTGTCGAGACTTTGTGTACGACACCTCCAGCAGCCGGGCGGTGCTCCCAGCCAGCCCAGCCACGCCCGGCAGTACGCTCTCTGCTGTGGAGGGAGCGGCTGACACCCTGGCCAACACCATGAGTCCTCCCCCACAGTACGACAGGTGAGGATGCAAACACATATATTTACAGTTGTGGTCAAAAGTTTACATACACTTGTAAAGAACATGTATGTCATGGCAGTCCAGAGTTTCCAATAATTTCTACAACTCTTATTTTTCTGTGATAGAGTGATTGGAGCACATACTTCTTTGTCACAAAAAACATTCATGAAGTTTGGTTCTTTTATGAATTTATTATGGGTCTACTGAAAATGTGACCAAATCTGCTGGGTCAAAAATATACATACAGCAATGCTAATATGTGGTTACATGTCCCTTGGCCATTTTCACCTCAATTAGGCGCTTTTGGTAGCCATCCACAAGCTTCTGGCAAGCTTCTGCTTGAATCTTTGACCACTCCTCTTGACAGAATCTGTGCAGTTCAGCTAAATTTGTTGGCTTTCTGACATGGACTTGTTTCTTCAGCACTGTCCACATGTTCTCGATGGGTTTAAGTCAGGATTTTGGGAAGGCCATTCTAAAACCTTAATTCTAGCCTGATTTAGCCATTCCTTTACCACTTTTGATGTGTGTTTGGGGTCATTGTCCTGTTGGAACACCCAACTGCGCCCAAGACCCAACCGTCTGGCTGATGATTTTAGGTTCTCCTGAAGAATTTGGAGGTAATCCTCCTTCTTCATTATTCCATTTACTTTCTGTAAAGCACCAGTTCCATTGGCAGCAAAACAGGCCCAGAGCATAATACTATCACCGCCATGCTTGACGGTAGGCATGGTGTTCTTGGGGTTAAAGGCCTCACCTTCTCTCCTCCAAACATATTTCTGGTCATTGTGGCCAAATAGTTCCATTTCTGTTTCATCTGACCATAGAACTTTCCTCTAAAGGCTGATGCATACTCCGCAAGAACAGAGAGATTTGTTAGTTTTCTCGAGGTGACAAGAACAAAGTTCGTTCTGGCCAGGACATTTCATACTTCCTGAAGTCCTCAAAGGGCCCGCCCACAGCAGCACACGTCACGCGCGCTGTACAAACTTCCGCGCCGGCAGAAAGCGCATTAACCACGGCCACTTCAAATTGACCAATCACACAATAGTTCTCGGACACGACACGAGAACAAATTTCTGCCTGGATGATGTCGGGAACAAGCTGCGAGAACTCCTGAACCAGGGCTGCGAGAAAAAAATTACGTCAGGGGCGGCAGTAGCTCAGGAGGTAGAGAGGTTGTCTGCCAACTGGAAGGTTGCTGGTTCGATCCCCGGGCTCCAGCTAGCTAAGTGTCGTGGTGTCCCTGAGCAAGACACCTAACCCTACCTGCTCCTGACGTGTTGGTTGTTATCTTGCATGGTTGGCACCACCGTCGGTGTATGAATGGGTGAATGTGAGGCAACTGTAAAGCGCTTTGGATAAAAGCGATATATAAATGCAATCCATTTACCATTCATTTTTTTTCTTGCAGCCCTGGGAGAGAGAACAAATTTCTCTGTTCTTGCGGAGTATGTATCAGCCTTAATTCATTGCAGACCTGCTTTTTGGTGGTTCTCGGTTGACTCTGGACCATCCTGACCAATTTTCTCTCAGCAGCAGGTGATAGCTTGCGTTCTCTTCCTGATTGTGGCAGTGACACAACTGTTCCATGCACTTTATACTTACGAACAATTGTTTGCACAGTTGATCTCAGGACCTGTAGCTGCTTTGACTTTCCTGACTTGTTCAAGTCAATGATCCGCTTTTTCAGATCCGTGCTGAGCTCCTTTGACTTTCCCATTGTAGTGTTTGTGTCTGAGTCTAATGATTGTATCAAATGAGTCATATTTAAATGGACTCAGAGAAGTCACCAGCTGTAGTCAATCTGTGGGGCACGGTGGCGCAGTGCTTGCACTGCTGCCTCACAGCAAGAAGGTCCTGGGATCGATTACCAGGTGGGTGATCTCCCAGGTGGGTGATCTCCCAGCCTTTCTGTGTGGAGTTTGCATGTTCTCCCCGTGCTCCGCGGGGTCTCCTTACGGAGTAAAAGAACCCCAAATGAAAACATGTGAAGATCGCCTCTCCTGTCCACATCCCTGACCAAGATGTGGACGTACAACCTGGAGCGTTGGTCCCCGGGCGCCGTCGAGATGGGCGCCGTCGAGATGGCTGCCCACTGCTCCAGGGGCAGCAGGATGGGTTAAATGCAGAGAACGCATTTCCACGGGCCACCCTCCCTGCATGCGCGTGTGTGTTTGGCGGCCACAACTTCCCGCTGTGTGTTGTGTGACCATTACATGTGTGGACTAATAAAGATCTTCTTCTTCTTCAATCATAATCACTCACAAGAAGCTAAGAGGCCACAAAGATAATTTGATTGACACAACTTTCTACATCACCTAAATTGATCATTCATGTTGCTGTATGTATATTTTTGACCCAGCAGATCTGGTCACATTATCAGTAGACCCGTAACAAATTAATAAAAGAACCAAACTTCATGAATGTTTTTTGTGACAAAGAAGTATGTGCTCCAATCACTCTATCACAGAAAAATATTATTGGAAACTCTGGACTGCCATGACATACATGTTCTTTACAAGTGTATGTAAACTTTTGACCACACCTGTATATAGTCTCTCTCTCGACAACCCTGTTATTGTGTCGTATTCATTTAGTTCAGTGTCTATTCATAGGATTTGCAAACATTTCATGGACATGGAGTAATGGTAGGCAAACTTTGATCAACTTTAAATATGGTTATTAACGCATGTTTTGTCGGACTAACCAGACTAGCCACCGTGAGAAAAGACACTAACCAGGCCTGTGTCCTCCTGCCTTCCAGTTTGGTGAAGCGGTTGGAGTTTGGACCAGCACCTCCGCGGGGGGTCTCCCAGGGGCCCCAGTCCCCACAGGGAGGGGTCAAGATCCTGCTGTAAACCCCCACCCCAACCCCCACTGGACCACCGCATGGAGACTTAAAACCTCACCACGTCATCACGGGCGCCTCTGAAGACTGTTTGTTTGAATGCCTATGCGCTGCCTAACACCCCGACCCACAACCACCAACCACCACCAGACTTAACCAGCACAATGGCTTCTGCTGTTCCTGATCTCATTTGGCGTCATGATGCTGCACTACCACTTAACTTACATGGTGTACATCATCGTTATCCTCCTCCTCATCATCACCAGGGACTGTTTGGCCCCATGGTGGGGGGGACCCCTCTGTTGTTGTCCTCCATAGCCTTGTTTTCCTCACGGCTACCACACAGTCTGTTGACTCGAGGGTGCCCCCTGCTGTATAGGAATGCCACAGTGGTTCACCCACTGCCACAGAGGAGACTGGGTATAATTGTTGTTATTACAGAGTGTTACTCAAGGTGTCGCTCCCTGAATTCAAGCCTCTTTACACATATTGCAACAACAACAGGAAGTTAACACTGTGACACACTGGGCCTCATTTTCAATAGCTCGTTGTGTACAGACTTCGAGCTCATTGAGGAGAAACAACAAATAACTGATATATGATCAGATCTTGATGCCAAACTCGAAGCAGATAAAAAGAAGTCCCCAGCCCCTAGGTTGTAGCAAATTGGAAAAACTAACATAGAATTGTGTTTTAAAAAATTATTGAATTTTACTTTACTTTTACAAATTCGGGGTTTAGGTATTTAGGAAGAGACAGAAAGAGACCTTGAACTGATAAAGTTACAGAAACATAATATACTCTTGCATATAATAAACAGATTAGGATTGAAGACTAGGAGCCGTCTATTATAATGTTGTTATACAATGATGTTAGACTATGGTATATTGAGATAGAATCAAAAGATTCGACAGCTTTACCGTTGATGTGCCGTTGCTGCCTTTTAATAGCTACCATCTTCTTGACTGCGTAGACCTCGCACCATCCGAAGGCTGACCGTTGTAACTTGGTGTCGGTCGTGCCAGAAGAAGGGCAAGGCTCTGCTACTTTTAGTAGCATTAGCACAAGCAGTCACTCAAAAGTATACATTCAAGTTTTAATTGAACCAGATGCTTTAGGTCTACTAGCGACCATATTTTCTTCAGCCAATCATCAGGGCGATTAATCTCTGATCGGCAAAGGCTTGTGAAATGAAATGGCCCAACAAGCCAATTAATAGAACTAGTTAGTGTTTTTATTGATGCAGAGTTCATATTTAGTTTATTTTGCCGTTATCTAGTTTGAAGTTCAAATTTTGAGAAAATATCTACTTTTAGTTGATGTATGAGGAAAGGTAATTAGCTTATATGCAGATGAGTTCAAGATTTGTTGAGACACTGTTCTTTCGGCATCATGCGTATACAATAAGATTTTCTTTTTCTTTATAGTTTGAAATTTGAATACAGTTAACCCCTCCAGGAACTTTAAGGAATTGCTCTGCCGCATACTTTAGGGTATGATGAGAACAGTCAATTCTTGTGAAATATTGTACATTTTAAGAACAATATTTTACTAGTATGTTTTTGCTTAACATCCAAGTAAGTACCTACAATAGTCGCCCAGTTAGTATCTGCTAATGATCCACCATGTAGTCGGTGTGTGTGTGTGTGTAACCTAAACAGTTGTACACACATTCTCTGATGTCAGCTTACAGAATGTTTAACCTATGGCCATTGTGTATACCATTGCATCCACTTGGACTACTGTATGTGCCTAAGGTGCTGTAACCGTAACCATATCTTTTAACATCTTTGTTTGCAAGTACATTTTGTATCAAGATGAGCAGATAAAAATAATACCACTATGCAGTGTGATGTCATTCAGCAAGACAGGATCAATAAAAGGAGACACCCTTGAAAATGATCTTTTTTTTAACCTTTTATTTCTTGTGCAGGTGGTTTCACGATGAATAGATGGAAAGGGTGACATGGAAACGTCTATGGATTACAAGCAAGGGTAATGAATGACGGGACAATGTATTGCTTTGGGCTGTCCTTGGGGATATTTCTATCTTTCATCTATATTTCTTTCATCACATATTTTAGAGCATAAGTTCTCTGAAATGGTTCAATGTGGTCGCAAGAAAAGTGCAGTTCAAAAAAAGGGAACCTGAAACATCTCAATAAGTTAACTTCATACCGTGTTTTTGATGTGTAAGACTGTTTCACTGTCTAAATTATGGAGGCCACCATAGTGTTGCAGATAAAAGTAAAAAACTGGGGCCCATGAAATACCTTTTTGAGTACCATACATTCTTATTTATTCAAATGTAACTGGGTGATCATGATTGGGATAATGGTTAAACTGGGGAATAGTTTTGGATGTAAAACACCTGAATGTATCCTGAGGAGGATCTGCAAGAGAAAAACACGAAACAATCGACAGCAGTCACAGGCAACAGGAATTAAACCGACATGAACAGAGATAGATCACCCGATTGTCGCTTTTCTTTAAAAAATTCTTTGGTGAATTCTGGACATACCTGACTTTACCGAAAGTCAGGTAGTGGTCGAAATGCATTTTGTTTAGATGCACTTTTAACGTGGCTACCATACCATACAAATCGGTCGTTCAGTGCAGTATAAAAACAGTGTGGAAACAGCAAATCACGCGAATAGTGGCAAAGGTATCGCCGCTATACTCCTGAACGATATCCTATGGAGTGTTTGCTTATTTTCGTTGAAAAAAAAAAAAGAAAGTGCTCAGTAAATAAAAAAGCGGACATAAGAACAGTACACGCCTGGAGTTTAGAAATACACATTTAAAAGTGAAGATAGACATTCCTTTTAAGGATGTATGTAATTATTAGCGCTCTAGCCCTCTTTATATAAACTCTCGGTTGACTGGAAGGCCTCCCCGCCTCGGTCTCATTCGGCGGACTTGGTGCCGTTGTAGTCGCCCTGAGAGTCGACCTCCTCCTCCGACGCGTCCTCCACGACCCCTCGGCGACCTCCGCCCCCTCCACCAATACGCCGCGGGGCACTGCTGAACGAGGGCTCGGTTCCACGCCTGAGAAGACACACACACACACAGACGCACAGTTTGTCACATGACTTCTCAAAAAAACGCCTCTTGAAATGGGGTTAGGTTTTTGCTTGGGCGGGAAAACCACTCGTGTTACGTACACGGTTACTTATGAGCGTCCGCTGCGGACAAAGTAGTGATTTCGGTTACAGCAGGTTGAAAGCAGCATAGCAGCTTCTCTTTGGTTAACTCATTTGACTCCCTCTCCCTCAGCCAGAGAAATGAGTTCGGTTTAAGGCAACTAAACCAAGCATCGCCGAGAAAAATATGGTTGCCGGTTGCCCAGATTGCGCGTGTGCTTTCCGCAGAGCACATCCTTTCTCTTAGTGCTAAGATATTTGATTGTAAGGTAAACCATATTTCCCTGTTAGGCTGGTGAAGTGTCACAGGATGAAGAGGGTGGGGAAAGAGAGAATGTTAAGTTATTGCAAGTAAAAAAAAAAAAAAGACATGATTCGGTGACTTCCAGACACGGAGGTACTTGCTTTTTTTACTCCTTGGGTTCTGGGTTGCCTCTGCAATAGAGATGAACACGGTTGTTTTGCAAATACACAGATAGGTCGCTTATTAGCCTTATAATAAGTGTATTATTAGTATTTACTGGCTGTTCAGATATACTGGCAGTTGTTGAGTAATGCATATCTGGTTGTGTGGCTTTTTGCAGAGCACAAAGCAGCAGTATCACACCAAAAAACACATTTATGTGTAAGAGAGAAACAACAGGCATTCAGACACACTAGCATTACATCGGTGAGAGAGACAGAGAGAGAGAGAGAGAGACAGACATAGAGAGGGAAAGAGTGAGAGAGAGAGACAGAGAGAGAGAGACAGAGACATAGAGAGGGAAAGAGTGAGAGAGAGAGACAAAGAGAGAGACAGAGAGGGAAAGAGAGAGCAAGCACCGAGGCTGTGCGTTACCGGAGTTTGCTCTTGAGCGAGTTGACCTCGCGGCCCATGGCGTCATTGGCCTCGGTGGCCTCATCCAGCTCCCGCTGCAGCTTCCTGCGGGCGGCCGTGGCGCGCTGGGACTCCTCCTCGGACTCCTCCAGCTGCCTCTTCAGCTGCTTCATGCGGGCGGTGGACTTTTCTGCCTGGGGGGGGGAACACACTGAGTTAAACCCCCTAAGTCCTCATATTGTACCACCCAAATTATACTACTACTCATCCAAGCATGATGCCACTGGTTCATTTCTTCATGTTTACATTCTTACATACTCTCTTTTTGATAAGCTTTTAAGGTAGGCTGCACAATAAAGTAATTAAGATCTGCTTTATTAATCCTGATGGTAATATCGCTGATGGTTTCGATCAATCAAAACGTGCAGATTCCAGATGTCTGGAAAAAATAAATAAATCAAGAAATAATGAAAGATACTGTATATCCCTTTGAATGCACACTCAGCAGTATGAGTGTGGGTGAAGTCGGCACACACACACACACACACACACACACCACACACACACACACACACACCTGGTCCTTGTACTGCTCGGCCTGCTTGCGTTCGTCCTCCACCTGCATCATTAGATCCTTCATCTTCTTGTCCTTCTGACGCAGGCTCTTGGCACCCACCTGCTTATCCCTGCAGGGACCGGCGACAAGGTTGGTTATGGGGATGTCAACACATCGTAAAAAGCTCCTTATAGAACTCAACCTTCGACGTTTGCATAAAATGCGTCTAACAGTACGAATAATTGTACTGTACTACAACAAAATGGCCACTGTGAAAAGGAGGACCGCAGGACCTGCGGGTGCTGCTGACCTGTTCTCCTGCTCCAGCTGCTCCTCCAGCTGCGCTACCTTGGCCTCCAGCTGGGATATGGAGGACTTGAACTTGGACTTGACCTGGTTCTCCATCTCCTGCAGCTTGGCCTTCAGCTCCTTGTTCTGCCTCTCCATCTGCTGCCGGCCACTCTCGTTCTTCTGGGAGGTGTTGCGCTCCATCTGCAGCTCGTTGGTCAGTTGCTCCACCTGGGTTCACAAAGGGAGATGAGATTTAAAGGTACTATATCCAAGAATCATTCATTCCTTCTCATTACTGCCCCCTTTGGCTGGTAAACGAACTGCTCAAGCACGTGTGCTTGAGCAGGCTGCTTACACCTTACACCTTCTTTTTTCCCCGCAAAACCGACCCGATTCTAATAAAATAGAATCATCCCACTGGCTGTACTACGCAACAGAGAGTTGGTGAAGGTCTCATTTTTGAAGTTCAATTACAACCTGTTCATATACTGGCTATTTAAAGTGATTTGTGCATATGCAATCCAGCATGTAGTCCCTGAAGGAATGCATGGTTCTTACATACAGGCGGGAGGAGATTAGAGGCAATAAAACCAGACGTAATCACGGTTCATTGTTAGTTTGGGATAGCGGCGGTGCTTTGCCGTGGCTTCCTCACCTGCTGTGTGCTCTTCCTCTGCCTGTCGTTGAGGATCTCCAAGTTGCTCTGCTCCTCCTCAAGCTCCTCCTCCAGCTGAGAGATCTTAGCCTCCAGACGGCGCTTCTCATCGGACAAGGCCGACCTATGCCAAAGACAAATGACATCCATCGTAGGAATCCAAGAACCCATACATGTTTTCACAAATACACAGCAGCTGGGCTGGGGGAAACCGGGAAGTGAACTCTCCACTCACTTTCCGGAGGAGTTGCTGGCGAGCTCATCAGACAACTCGTCCCTCTCCGCCTCTGCCTGCTTCCTCGCCCTCTCGGCTGCAGCCAGTTCCTATCAGAGTCCCGTCAGCCATACACGCACCAGTTAGAGAAATCGACATCGTAATTTTTTTTTTCACGACCGTACCTCATATTTCTTCACACGCTAACTTTCGACGTTACCTCCTGTAGTTGCATGAGCTCCGCCTCCAGACCCTTGGCCTTCTTCTCGCTCTCCTTGGCAGTGGTCAGCACCTCCTCTCTGGCTGCATGGGCGTCTTCCAGCTCCCGCTGATAGTCCTTCATCTGGGCCTGGTGACAGACATGCACAATCGAGCCAATGAGACACACGGGTACCCGGGAGACATGAACAATTGAACCAATGTGGCACACGGTACACGGGAGGAAGGCAAAGGCATTGGAAGAAAACTACCTACCACATAAAACATAGCTTCTACACCACATAGTTAATTAAATAAGCCTTTGTTTGCAGTCTCTGCACCTCAAAGAGAGCTCCTTACCTCTACTGATGCTATAACTACAAGACCTAACACTACAGCCCATGCCACATGCCATCTTTTCCCCAGGATAGACCGCCTCACTCCTTTAAGTTTGGAAATAACGATAACTTGGCTTTCGGCCGTGGCCTATCCTCTCCACAATGGTCACTTAGTTTCCTTTGTTGCTACTGAAAATTTTCCCAATAAGAATCTTGTGCATCCATCGTCTCTCTCTCTCTGAAGATGCTTTGTAAATTGCGGCTTGTGTTGTCTGCCCGCAATCATGTTTTTATTAAATCAAATGCTTGTCCTGGACGTGTCCTAAAAGAAAGACGTTTTCATCAAGAGCGAAGATGTCTGGATTACCTGAATCTTGCGGAGCTGCTTGATGGCCTCGTCCCGTCCCTTGTTGGACGTCTCAATCTGTCCCTCCAGGTCCTTCATTTCTCCCTCCAGCTTCTTCTTGGCCGCCCCTGCGATGGTCCTCTGCTTGCGCTCGTCCTCCAGCTCTGTCTCCAATTCACGTACCTGCCGCGGCAAAATGTGCAAAACACCATGAAACGCCGATTTGATTTTCGAAACAACACTCTCAGAATTGAGTTGTGGTTGTTGTTGTTGCTGTTGTTTGTTTGTTTGTTCCCCACCTGCTTGACAAGCTGTCTCTTCTTCTCCTCTCCCATCTCGTCGCGTCCCAGGAGGTCCCTATCGAACTGGGCCTTGAGGGCCTGCATGTTGACCTCCAGGCGCAGCTTGCCGTCCTCGGCCGCCTGCAGCTCGTCCTCCAGCTCCTCCAGCTGGGTCTTCATCTCGTCCACCTGGGCCTCCAGGCCTCGCTTGGACTTCTCCAGCTCGTGAACCTGCCGAGGGTCAGGGGGAGACGGTAGGTAGGATGATGATGGTGGTGGTTCAGTGACTGAACCCCGGTGTAATTAGGTGTAAAATATAACTACTAAGAATGCAATAGAAACACTACTTACACTCTTGCCGACATCATCCTTGGAGCTGACGAGATCCTCCATCTCGGCTCTCAGGCTCTTGTTGGCTCTCTCCAGCTCCTCCCTGGAGTCCTGTGCCTCCTCCAGAGCTCTGGCCAGGGACAGGGCCTTGGTATCCTTCTCTCTGGCCTCGGCCTCCGCACGGTCGCGCTCGTCCGCGAATTTGCTTGAGATGCTCTTCTCCTCAGCCAGCATCTAGGAGGGGGACCACAGTCTATCAATTCTATCTATGTTATAATAGAATATTTGGATTAAAAAAGTCCCCCGAACAAAGTTTGTTTCCCTAAAGCTTTCCCTAAAATGTTCACAAATGTGTTGTTTACAATGCCTGGTCAAACCTGGTCAAACTTCTTCTGCTTCTTCTCCAGATTGGACACGTTCTGCCTCTGGTTATCTAGATCCATCAAGATGTCCTCGAGCTCCTGTTGGAGCCGGTTCTTGGTCTTCTCCAGCTTATCGTAAGCGGAGGCCTTCTCCTCAAACTGAGAGTTGGCCGACTCCAGGTCCCTCTGGAGACGCTTCTTGCCTTCCTCTAGCAGCTCCACGTTCCCAGACATCTCCTCCAGCTTCTTCTTGGAGTCTGACAGCTGAGGGCAGATGAAGAAGACGACTTAACATTTGTTTGGTCGAAATGTCATGCTAATCAGCCATTTAAATGACCTCTTAAAAGTCGTCTAAAATCCTCCATTTGTTTTCCAAAGGCCAAATGTTGAATCACTTTAAATGCATCACTGACCACCATCCAGATAAACTCTAAACAATGCTAAACGGCACCTGGATGTTACCTGGATGTTGAGGGTGGAGACGTGCCTCTCCACGTTCCTCTTGGCCTCCACCTCCTCCTCCAGCTGATCCTGCAGGCTGTTCTTGTCGTCCTCCGCCTGCCGCAGCTTGGTGGACAGCTGCAGCTTCTGTCGTGTCTCCTCAGCCAGGAGCTCCTGTGGTGACCCGTTTGGGGGGTCAAATGTCAAAGGTCAATACCTCACCTTCTTTTAAACATTGGATCATAATGGTGTTTTGTTTTGTTTTTCAAACTGACCTGACCATCCTGGACTTGGGCGGAGAGACTTGAGACGTCTTTGCTGAGTTTGATGTTCTTGCCCTCTGCTTCGTTCAGGAGGGTGGTCACGCCCTCCAGCTCAATCTGCAGGCAGACAGCAGGCGGCCAATGGGGACGCACGGTCACGATGTCAGATAGCAGAATACATACGACATAGCAGCCGATGATTCAAAGAGCTCCTATCATCCTCGAAAGTTATTCATGATAAATCGCCATTCCCCACCGTGATCTTTGTGCAGCGCTCGCCCAGCTCGCCCTTCTGCTTCTCGCTGTCGACGAAGCGCGCCTGCAGGTCGGTCAGCTGACCCTCCACCTTCTTCCGCTTGTGCTCCACGTCCTGCTTGGCCTGCACCAGCGAGCGCACCTCCACCGTCAGCTCTGACGTCTCCTTCTCCAGCGCCTGCTTGGCCTTCTCCAGGGTGGACTTCACCTGGATGTCAGGAGGTCAGCAAGTGAGCAAATTATTTCTAATGGAGCTATCTAATGAAGGTTCACGGTCACACTCGGTAGTGGCCATTTTACACGTTTATCCGAAATGACTCACAGTCGGTCCTACAATACAATACATATTTTTATTTACATTATTTACACACTTTACTCGTTCTTATTTACAGGACATTAATGAGCAGGTAGGGATGAAGCATCTTGCTCAGGGATGCCTACAGATGGACTGCGGACATTGGGACACTGGGGATTGAACACGGGAAGGCTGGGTTGTTATCACTGAAGTGTGTACGTGTGGGTGTTATTATTGAAGTGGTATTTACTCGTTTGGACTGCTCCAGCTGCTCTGTCAGCTCCTCCACGGCTTGCGTGTGTTTCTGCCTCATCTCGTGGACCTGGGCCTCGTGGGTCCGGTTCTCGTCGTCCATGGCCCTCTTCAGGGTGGTCACCTCCTGCTCTCGCTTGGCTCTGACAGACGGAGGATATAAATACAAAGATAAATATATATGTATAGATATAGCAATAGATATAGATGTAGAAATAGATCAAGTTGTGCTGAGAGATGGATGATATAAATAATAACACAATTAAATGAATTTATTATGCAGGCAACCTCGCAATTGTGCAACTTGTTCTATTAACCTTGCAATTATGAATGCTAGAAACCTGCTCTTTTCTTATCTTTATATACCACAGCGATATATTGCTATCTGTCTTTCAACAAATGTACTTATTGTAAGTCACTTTGCATAGAAGCGCCTGCCAAATTTCCCTAAATGTAAATGTGATGAAATACATTTAAAAGATGCAATACAAATAGATATATAAATACATATAGATATAGAAATAGATAGATCATAGTTGTATTACTTTCTTCAGCACAGCACAGTGCTTTAATAAACGCTTGATCTGCTTTCACCGTGACGTTAAAGAACCAACGCAGAAGCCTTTTAAAGCGTATATGTGTGTCTCTGCGTGCAGTTTGCTCTGACCTCAGTTCCTGCTGAGTGGCGGTGCTGTCCAGCGTGTCCTCCAGCTCCGACTTGAGGGCCTCCAGCTCCTCGCCCAGGTCCCGCTTGGTCTTCTCGGCCTTGTTCCTGGCCACCCGCTCCGAGTCCAGGTCCTCCTGCAGGTCCGAGATGTGTCCCTCCAGCTCCCGGATCTTCTTCAGGGCGTTGTTCTTCTGCGCCATCTCATCCTCCAGCCTGGAGGGCAGAGCAGAGAAAAAACACATGGGCGAATGGTATTGAGATCTCAAGGTGTTGTAATACAAGTGGCTTGCACCTAAACTCTTTGGGAAAGGGCAGTTCAGACCAATCTGTGATTGGTCTGAACCACTCTGGTTCAGGCCCATCGGATAACTTGAAGACTTAAGATGGATTCTCGTGTGAATGTGATCCAGCTGCCGCACCCAGACTGGGGGTACATTCTTATTCAGTTAAGAACACTGCATTTCCACAACAAAATCATGCAACTTTTTCGTACATTGTATTAACAAATTTTCAGAAGGACCTACTCAAGTCATGAATGGGGTCACTTTACGACCCAGTAGCCCACGTTGCTACGCCGGGCGTTCTTTACCTGGCCAGAGCGTTCTGCAGTTCTTCCTCCTTCTTGGCCAGCTGCGCTTTGAGCTCGGCGATCTGAGACAGCAGGTCAGCGATCTGCTCCTGGAGGTCGTTGGACTCGGCCTCCAGCTTGCGCTTCACCTTGTCCAGCTCCTGCCGACCCTTCTCCTCCTTCTTCAAGCGGACTGGAGGAGGCGCCAGGACACACGGCGCGCAGGAAGAAGAAGAAGAAGAAGAAGAAGAAGAAGAAGAAGAAGAAGAGCCATGCAGGATAAGTGACTGGTGAGACATGGTTGTTGTATGGAATGATATACTGTAAGTTAGATCTGCACTGTCGACCTATCGCATCGCAGCAATTTTATCAAAATGTGACTGTCCCCATTTTACATTTACATTTACATTTAGGGCATTTGGCAGACACTTTTGTCCAAAGCGACTTAAGTAAGTAAGTAAAAGTCAAAAGAATGAAACAACGACATATTGCCAACGATACAGCAAGATTTAAATGGAACAAAGAGAACTTTCAAGCACTCATAATTGCTAGGTTAACCCCTTGCTGGTAAATAGACAGAACAAATTGATGAAGAGAAGGAAAACTATTTTTAGTTGATCAAATGATTGACTGTAAAGGGAGTAGTACATTTAAGGTAAATGCATTATGGGGGATTACCCTCCAATTCAGAAATCATGGACTCGTGTTTATTCTTGAGCTTGGTCAGGTTCTTGGACTTCTCCTCCTCCTCGGCCAGGTTGGTGCTGAAGTCTGCGATCCTCTCCTCCATCAGCTTCCTCTCCTGCTCGCCACAAAACGATATAATATCACATCTCATAGAGAAGTGTACAAATGTATGCTATGAACCACAGAAAGGCAATGCAATCAATTCATTTCTGTTGTCCATAGACATAACTTTACTTAAGCTGCCTTAAGAGCTTTCAACTGCATAAGCAAATAAACGTTTAAAAGTGAGCCTCCATTGGAAGAACTATTATGGGACGGGAGAACAGGGGTTGGATCTGCAGTGTTTTATCAGGATGTGTATAACCTGCAGGTCGATGTATTGTACCAGTGGACACCCCACCACCACCACCAGTATATTCCAGAGCTTCACTATGAGAGACCCAGGGCGGGCGGCAGGTGAGCGCACCTTGTACAGCTTGTTGTTCTGGTCCTCCATCACCAGGATGTCGTCCTCCAGCTTCTTGACCTTCCCCTCGCAGGTCACCTTCTCCAGCTGCAACTTCTGCCGCGCGTCCTCCTCCTCCTCCAGGTGTTCCTCCAGATCCTGCCGTCCGCGCAATTTGATTCAGTCTACTCATCGTATTTTATAACATAACATTTTCGTGTTGGGTTTGGGTTTTTTAACGAATCATTTAGCAGAAGTGAAAAAGTTCTTTTTCCAGAACTTTTCACCTGTACCTATAACCTATAACCCCCCCCCCCTCCCCATGTATCCTGCCACTTTATTTTTTATTGTTTTTATATTGTTATTGCCTTTAACTTTTCTCATCTCATCTATTTCTTCTCATTGTGTGCATTGTACATCACCTTGTAAACCTGGTTTTGAAAGGTGCTTTATAAATAACATTTACTTACTTACTTACTTACTTACTTATTCAGCACTATAAAATGTCCTGTACAATTTGGATCTCAATTTGGATTCTTCTTTAATGAGATTTCTGCAAATGCTAGACAAACCCAACAATCCTTTTAAGTAAAAACAAAAACCCCAAATAACATAAACATCCAGGAAGGAGGCAAGAACCTGCATCTGCTGCTGCATCTTCTTCTTGTCCACCAGCAGGGCCTGGGCGCGGTCCTCCTCCTCCTCCAGACGCGCCTCCATCTCGTGCAGGATCTCCTCCAGCTCCTGCTTCTTGGCGCCCAGCCGCACCCTCATCTCCTCCGCCTCGGCATACAGCTCCGTCTCCGCCTGCAGCTGCTCCTGCAGGGCGTTCCTCTCCTCCAGCACCTGAAGGGGCCGGGCGGGCGGTGATGAGGATAGACGCCATGACAGGACTCAAGTAGAACACGTTTACCTATGACATGCTTCTGCTCATGTACTGCTTTAATGATCGCCAGTAAATGAACGAGAATATGTGGCAGAGAATATGTTACAATGAAAAGATTCACATTGATTTGCAACCTATCAGCGAGCTAACCTCGCAACTATCGGTAAACAATTTCTTTTTATACTGAATAGAATAGAATAGAACTTTATTTATCCCGAAGGAAATTCTTGTGCCAGGTTACATAGCGATACAGTACAAACAGAATGATAAAAAATACGAAGATAAAAAATAAGCTAACGGATTTACAAATTTACAGTTAAAATATACAGTTAAAATATACAAGTATGAAGGCAAGTTGCAAGTATGCGAAAGTACATAAAAGCACACTGCTCTGCACGTGTGTGTGGTTGTTGGTGCTATTGTGTTGTTGTGGTTGTCGGTGTTGTAATTGTCTGTTTGTGTGTCTAACGATTGCTGTATGGCTTATTATAAATTTGCGAAAGTTGTACGTGGTGGTGGCCTCTTACCGACGTGTGTTTCAAGATGATCTCCTTCAGCTCCGACTCATACTTTATCGCGTTGTCTTTGGCGCTCTTCAGCTCCTCCTCTTTCAGGCCCATCTCCTCCTCCTGCCGGGTGACTTGCAGCAGAGGCTTGACCTGCAGTAGCGCGAGCCGGACAACCAAACACACAAACACACGTAGTTTAGAGCGGTTTAGTTCAGAGGCGGAGGGAAAGCGGGCGCTTGGTAGAGTGGTGTGAGCCTATAATGGTGTGACCTTGGTGAAGAGCCTCCACCACTGCCAGTTCCTGAGCTTGAGGTAGGCCGCGCAGTTCCTCTGGATCACCTTCATGGCCGTCAGCTGCTGCTGCCTCTTGGCGAACGCCCTGTAAAAAAAAACATACAAAAAAAGGAAGAATGAACTTTAGCGAACAAAAATAATCCCTTTTAATATAATTGTTGAACAATAGTAAAAATGTAAAAAAGGATACGAATATGATTTGGATTATGATCACTTTTGTGAAAATGATTATATAAAATTATGATGTTCAAAGTATTATTATACAACAATATATACATATATTTAACCAGCCAAAGCGACCGATACACAGTAGAAAATGTGTCCAATGGACACTCATGGACACTGTGGACACTGTCCATGATTTAAAAAAACAACACAAAAACAGAGGAAAACGTGGCTAAGTAGAGCTTGGTGGTCGTACTTCCTAGCCAGGTAGCCTCTGGCCTGGGACTGGAAGGCGATGATGACCACGGTGATCTTCAGATCCCTCTCCTCCTCCAGCTGGGCGAGCACACCCGTCCTGAAGAAGATCTTACTCTGGCCGATCCTGTACAGGTTGGGGTCCAGGTCCAGGTGTTTAATCTACGTTGAACACACAGAGAACCCATGGGGAAGATAGAGAAAGATCATGCCTGTTAGTGTTTCATATACGGGATATATTTAAAATGCAAAAACGTACATACTGCGGACACTGGCTGCACGATTATGAACATAAGTATGCCGATGAACAGATTATCGATTCAATTCATATTCTGTTGTGCCTCTTGTATATAAAAACTAAATTAATACACAAATTGTGTGAGTTGAGTTCTAACCTTTTAATGTAACAGGCGTACTAAATCAGTATGTTCTAATCACATTTCTTTTCTTTGTATAAATGGATTGCGACCAGTCACCATTAGCTAATTGCAGAGGCCAAAAACGTGATTTAAATTAAAGTAATATGCAATTAAATGCAGACTGTGATAGATGTGCAGTAGATGTCATTTCATTGTAACACACAATGAGTTTACCATGAGGCAGCAGGCCTGTTTTCCATCCATGAAACCTTTCGGAATGGCGTTGGCAGCCAGGATCTCATAACTGTTGAGGTCATGAAGGAGGGAGAAGAAAAGTACGGTGCATGTGAGGGAGAGTAAAATGTCCAAAACAACATACACATACTTTCCATGTTTTTGCACCCTGTGCTTCATATTGTCACATGTCAACGTACCGCTGCCGGAACTCCTGGAAGACGATCCTGTTGGGGAAGCCCTGTCTGCAGATACGGATGCCCTCCAGCACACCGTTGCACCTCAGCTGCTCCAGCACCAGGTTGGCATCCAGCTTCCCTGCCTGAAAAGACACCACCAGCAGGACATGATGGCGACCGCTCCCACCCGGCTCAGCGCGACACTCGCATACATTTGACCCAGTGAGTGGTTGTAGAACGCGTTGGCATCAATGACAGCCATGAGCGTTAACTCATAGCCATGGATATCCGTAATAAGCAACAAACAAGTCAATGACAAGTACAGTATATTCGCACAAATCCTGTTGAGAGAATTATCAGCAAAAACGTACATTTTGTATTTCATTTAAATCAGGGAGAGAACAGGTATATTTTAGTGCCACATAGTTTGCTGCACGACAAATTTGCCAAATTGCAGGATAGCACAGGATTGATGAACTAAATGTTTGACGTACAAATAGATTAACAGTAATACATACTATTTATATTGCGCTTTTCTCGGTACTCAAAAATGCTTTACACAATATAAGTAAATAGAGGTGGAAAAACAATACAAAATATCAAAGGTTTATATTTAAAATTTCATTTTTAGTTGCTGTGTGCCTGTCTTTACCCTCTTCTCGTGGTTGGGGATGATACATCTGACGAAGTTGGGCTGCGTGTTGTGCAGGGTGACCATGAGCTTGGCCAGGGACTCCTTGTAGAGCTGGCCCACGGTCCGGAACATTCCCTTCTTAGTTTTGGAGGAGCTGGGCGTGGACGAGTCGGACATCTTGGCGATGGTCTCCAGACCCACCACCCTGTCAGCTGCGATGAGTCGTAACAACATATTATTGAGCACGCCGTGAAGAACTGTTGGGTGCATATTATTAATGATGGTGGTTGTAATGGAGGATGTTTGTGGAGACATGGAATCGAGGAATGTGCGGGAGGAACACTTAACTGACCCACAGTTAAATGAATGCTTTACACCTGAATGTTTTACAATCAACTGAGTTGTATGTAAGTTAGAGACAGGTTTTCTTTTACTTACGTCTACTTAACATATATGTTTTCAGGGAAACATGATGGCTGAATTCATTGTAAAGAGTCCATTGCTTTAAGCTTTAAGGTCAGAGTGAGGGTTAAGGTAATCCTCACCCTGACCTCACCCACCCTGAAAGCAATGTCCCTAATTACATAATCTATCTAGGGTATGGGTTACCCTCACCCTTGCACATTGCAGTTTGATAGACAAACAATATTGTACTTCTCGAAGGCACCAAAAAGGAACCAAATATTGTGGTTTTACGTGAACTAAAAGAGAAGCAGAACAATGCCAGCAGCAGCAGCAGTTTTCTTTGTGGTCTCTAATAAAGACAGCAGCGGCCCGGGACCCTTACCGTCTTTCCAGAGGTCCTGCATGAATGGGTTGGAGGAGTTGTTGAGCAGGGTCGTGACGTTGTCGTTCAGAGGGTCCATGTTCTTCGTCAACCAGGCGGTGGCATTGTAGTCCACCTGCACAATAGACAGAATAAACACATGAAAATTATCAACCAAAACTCGATAAATGCGGCCGTCCTTGTTGTCGTGATTTTGGAAGTAAAGCACTGTAAGTTGGTAAGGGACATACCTTCCCGGCGTAGTGGAGCACAGAGAACTCGGTCTTGTCTTTGAGCTGTTTGGGCTTGGAGAACTTCATGTGGTTGCCCTGCGTGTTCATCAGCTTCTCCACGAAGGAGACGTCCGTGGCCTTGGGGAACCAGCACTCTTCATCCAGCAGGGCCAGGATGCCGGGGGGTTGTTCTGAAAGAGTCAACGGCACCGAGTGAGTGACGATCCTTCCGATGACTTCATATCAAACCACTTAGTAGTGGAGTAGTAGTGAAGTTTGGAGGATAGAATCAGGGAATCAGGGAGCCACGCTGCCCAACTGCAACGTTGCATCTGCTCAGTGTTTTATCAGCCAATCTTTGGATCGGATTCATCTCACCACGTACAAAGAACCTCAATCAACTGATAGACACTTGTGCACAGGCTACCGAACTGAAAAGATGTTATCTGTTCAGCTGGACTTAATTGATGATTCATTGGCGCCTTAAAATTTTGCGCCTTAAAATAATCCACATTTTTCTTTTTAACGCATCAGACTTCTGAATTCATAGTTGACGCTAACTTGATGAAACTACGTGTGCTTGTGTGTGTGTGTGTGTGTGTGTGTGTGTGTGTGTGTGTGTGTCTCTGCCACCATCCCAATTTATTTTGAGCGGGGGGGAACTCACAGGCCTCTCGATGAGCTCGATGCAGGGCTGCAGGTCCAGGCCGAAGTCGATGAAGTTCCACTCGATGCCCTCGCGCTGGTACTCCTCTTGCTCCAGGATGAACATGGTGTGGTTGAACAGCTGCTGCAGCCGCTCATTGGTGTAATTGATGCACAGCTGCTCGAACGAGTTGTCCTGCAGGAGGAGGAGGAGGAGGAGGAGGAGGGGGAGGAGGAGGAGCAGGAGGAGAACACCACACACCAGCAAGAGTTACAAAGACGACTTGATTGGTTGATATTTGTAACGCATAAGTACTATCGGTATTATACTTCATTATGATACAATATATAATATAATGTAATGTGGTGTCATAGTGTTTGGGTGCTCGATCCCCAGACAAAAAGGTACCAGGTTCGATCCCCCATGTCCACAGAGCAGCTGTAGGCGTCCTTGAGCAAGATACCCAACCCCTACTTGCTCCTCAATGACGCGCATCTGAATCCCCTGTAAATCTCTCTGACTACAGAGAGATGTACATACAACATATTGTTTCCTTGTTCAAAGCAACCAGAGACAACCTGAATGAGAACAGCCTGACTCCTTGGTCATGTCTGAGTCTTGTGTGAGTGTCTTATGTGAGTGTCTTGTGTGAGTGTCTTGTGTGAGTGTCTTGTGTGTGAGTGCCCTTTTACCTCAAAGATCTCAAAGCCGGCGATGTCAAGGATCCCCAGGAAGGAGGCTCCCTGGCGCTTGGTCTTGTCCAGCGCCTTGTTGACCTTCAACAGGATCCAGCGGAACAGACGCTCAAACATGGCCTTCGCCAGGGCCTCGACGGCAAAGTCCGCCTAACCGCACACACACACACACACACACACACACACACACACACACACACACACACACACACACACACACACACACACACACACACACACACACACACACACACACACACACACACACACACACACACACACACACACACACACACACACACAAATGCGTTAATATTCTACCGGATAAAATACCACATTATCATTTCACCTTGATCCACCTACATGTTGCATGACACGAAGTCCAAATGGAACACATGAACTTTCTTCCTCATACCTGCTCCTTAGTCTGCGCCTTCTGGACCACCTCTCTGCCCACTTTGATGCGGGGTGTGAGGATGGCTCGGGTGAAGTCGGTCACATTGACACCCTGCAGATGGCACACCTTCTGGGCCGCTGCATGGGGACAGAGCATGATGTTAACGGCGCTGTAGGGTTATTACTTGAGCGGAATAACTCAGCCATCCGTCAGCGTGCGCTGTGAGAATATCTGTTTTGAGTTGACTGCACCTGCCTCTGTATCAGCCTATTTAGATTTCAGACCACCCCCGGCTAATTTCGGAACCAATCAAGGCTTCTCTTCCCTGATTGGTTCAGAGAATCTTGCAGGTCAATCACAGGTGAGTGAATGCAACACTTCTCAGTGGCGGGAAAACTTAGGGAGGGAGAAGAGTTGGAATTGCTCTCTTCTGGGTATTTTCTGCTCTCTCTCTTTACAACATGTGAATCTCGCCTACAGCACTCAACTAATTTGTTCACCAGAACATCTCTTCTCCACATCACCTCTCCTTCAACAAATGTACTCTTTGTAAGTCGCTTTGGATAAAAGCGTCTGCCAAATGCCCTAAATGTAAATGTAAATGTAAATGTGTATGTAAATGTGTTTGAAATACACGTTTGTTCAGACTGCATGTGAGTCAGGATGTGATTAAAGCGGCGCAAGCTAGAAGTATGTCCACGTCTCACCAGGTGTTGTCGGGCATGGTGGCCTGCTCCTGGTTCCTCTCCTTCTTGAACTCAATGTTTCCCAGCTGCATCACGGTGGAGCACACCTTCAAGATACCTGGAGGAAGAGCACAGGTTCACAAAGTTCATGATAAAGAACCGGGGAGGATGGTAAGACTTTCCTGTGATATTTAGACCATGACGGTACTACAGGGTAGACGGTAGACTACGTTGATTAGAAGAGAGACAAGAGTATTGAAGAAGAGACATAGATAAAACATAAGAGAAGAAAACAGAACAGAATAATCCTGCATTCCTCCATCTTGCCTGGAAACGGTAGCTGGGTGAGGGAATCTGAAAGTGTAAATCTCCATTCAGTTTCCCCACCCTGCTACTGTTTCCAGCCAAGATGGCCACCGCTGCCGCCGCCAAGTGGAATAAGGTCCACAGACGCCTGAACGAGGAAAGAACATCTCAGAAGAGCTATGGTCAGTACCCGTCCTCTCGTCCTCGGTCAAGCCCATGATCCTCATGGCCTCCATGGTCTCTTCGAACATCTCGTCGTCCTCTTGGCCGGTGATCTGCACATTGCCGAAGCTCAGGAAGCGGTAGTTGCTGAAGGGCTCCAACAGAAGCTCCTCTGGAAAAGATCCAAGATGGCGGCGGTCAGCACTACTTCCTGTACGTGACCGAGGTCGTTGTGTGTGTATATACTGTAAGTGTGTGTGTTCCTGTCATCCAATATACTCTTCTGTATGAAATCCCTCTGGCTTGAAGGTCAAAACACGTTTAAAGTAACAATCGAAGGGTACAATCGGTTTCCACAGCACACCTCATATTTGACAGGACTCATATTTGTGTCACAACCAGCCCAACATAATTCAGAATGGCGCCACCCTTAAGCAACTTAAGAACACTGCAAAAATATACATGTCCGTCTTACCGCGAACCTTCTCCTTGACCCCGGCGATCATGTAGTAGAAGATGTGGAAGGCTCTCTCGGTTTTGGCCTGCCTGATGCAGCGAGACTTCTCCAACAGGTCTGGGGTCACGTGGAGTCAAGGAGCAACCTAGGCGCCACCTAGGGCTGAAGACCGGCACAGCCACTCGTAGCAGCTCCCTAAAGAGCGTACTAGACTCAGGCTCAGAGTCCAGCATAATCATATGTCCTCCATTCCACGTCCAGTCCACACCATGTCATAAACACCAGTAACAATAGTATTATGAGGTTAATATACAAGTGATGTTACAAAAAGTTTCAATTGCACAGTGTGAAACATCACAGTAGTGCTCATGTGGCAAGAGGTGCAATCATTTGTATTTCGATAAGGATACAAGTCTCAATGTTGGCTCCAACAATATAGCCCGTCACGTCAAAGTTGATACGAATAAATTTACCCTGTAAGAGAAATGAGGAGGAGATGTTAGCAAATTACAAAGTTTGGGATACACTATCAAAATAATCTGAATTAAATAAACACTCACAAATCGGGAGGAATTGTCATTTTTAATGGTCTTGGCGTTTCCGAAAGCTTCCAGAATGGGGTTAGCCTGCAGGAGCTGCTTCTCTAGCTCCCCCTAATGGACACAGTGGTACATGCACAAATGTTATTGTGAAAAATCCAAATGAGACATTCAATGAGGGATAAGGAAACTATGATGAGAAGAGTAATGGGGAGAACAGAATTGAATACGGAGGCTTTTAGCTGAAGTATGAGATGATAGGGGACACACAATGGTTTCTGCGATGTTAAGATGTTCGTCGTTTCATATGTCTAGGATGACCAAAGGAGAATGACACTACGTTAATAATCCCTTAATCACTTCTGGGGTTTCTTTTGATATTTTGTCAAGACACATGTGCAAACAAGGTGACTTATTCCACAGCCAATCACAAGATATGGGAGCTGATAAGGGGAAGACATTTTTTTGGACAAGATTGTCATTTTGTACATTGCTCGTTCCAAAGATATAAATATTGTCATTTTGTTAAACACTTTGTAGATTTCCCTGGAACAATTAGAAGTAAAAACAAAAACACATTTCTCAAGGTGTGTCTTCTGCTTCCCTTCTGACTGCACAATGTTCTGGGCTGGTGGTTAGGTGAACTGACAACTGATGCTCAGCCAGGGACGCAGATCGCCCTTCAGGTAGCATTGAGCTAATCCAGCTGATCAAAGAGGCCTCGCTACGGGGGAAGATACAGGAGAGCTCATCCTGAAACACACACACACTCTCTCTCTCTGTCTCTCTCTCTCTGTCTGTCTCTCTCTCTCTCTCTATATCTTTCTCGTCTGTCTTATCTTTCCTCTCTGTCTCTCTCATCTGTTTCTGTTCTCTCTCTCATCTTCGTCTCTCTCTCATCTGTCTCTCATCTCTCTGTCTCTACTCTCATCTCTCTCTCTCTCTCTCTCTCTTCTTCTCTCTCTGTCTCTCTGTCGTCTCTCTCCTCTCTCTCTCTCCGTCTTCGTCTCTCTCTGTCTCTGAGTCTCTCACTCTCTTCTCTCTCCTCTCTGCCTCCTCTTCTCTCCCTGTCTGTCTCCTTCTCTCTTCTGTTCTCTCATTCTCTCATTCTCCTTCTCTTTTCTCTCTCTGACTCTGTCCTCTCTCTCTCCTCCTCTCTCTCTCTCTCTCTCCTCTCTCTCCTCTCTCATCTCTCATCTCGCTCTCTCTTCGCTCTCTCCATGAATCTTCAATCGGATGAGAAACAAAAAAAGAAAAAAAAGTGACATGTTTCCTTAGAACAGTGAAGAAGAGAAGGAGAAAGGTACAGACCGGTTGGCGGGTGAGAGTTGGCAGAGGAAAGAGCCCTGAGTCTGGACGGCCTCAGCCACTGGGGAGACCAAATAGGAAGATAGAGCAGGAAAACACAGAGCACAGAGAAATAGAGAGAGAGAGAGAGAGAGAGAGAGAGAAAGGGAAAAGAACATCTCCGTTTTGGAACTGCGGAGGGGAGAGGAGGAGAGCGAGCTGGGGAGGTGGAGGGCAGACTAACAGCAGAAGGTCAGAGACAATAAGGCAGAGGGCTGAAGATGGATCACCCAGATAAGCACGGGCTCAGAGGAGGAGGAGGAGGAAGAGGAGGAGGAGGAGAAAGTGTTCCAGGATTGTATTTCTGTCCGCTAATGATGAACGAGCGAGCGGCACGCTCCAGGTCGTTACTCCCCCAGAAACGAAGCCAAAGTTTGATGGAATAACACCCACACACGCACACGCACACACACGCACACACACACACAGGCACACACCCACACATAAACACCCACACATACACAGGCACACACACACACACACACACAGACACAGACACAAACACACAGGCACACACAGACACACACACACACACACACAATCGAAAAGTGTTTGACCATAATGGGGGTCAAAACCAGGAAGATAAAAAAATCTCTCTGTCATGTGATTTATTCCTCTTGAGTTGAAAAAGAGTTGCAGATGCTTCGCAGGACTTCCAAAAGAGGGATGAGGAGGAAGCTGGGGGGAGGGGGGGGGGGGGGGCAGGGGGCGGGGTCAGAATTGAGCGGCTGACCAAAATGGTTCCCAGGTCACCTAAAACTTCTCCAAACACACACGGTGCAAACCACAAGGTCGACGACGACCAACCTCTATGGGATTTCATATTGCGTTGGCACAATATGATGACGGTGATGTGGATTGTGGATGTTGGACAGAGAGGCGGAGGAAGAGGGCATGCTCACACACTGTGCGTTTTTGTTGAGTGTTATTGTTGTTTTGTTGGGTTGTCTGTGACGGACCCTTTCACTGCTGGAGAGGCGTCAACGTCCTCCCCATGGCGGTGAAAGGGTGTTTTTTTTGCAAAACACACGTAAAAACCTCACGGAGCATTTTGTTGTTAGGTGAAAACGGAACAGAGGAATGTATTAAGAATCCTACATTAAACATTTTTTAATTTGTTAAGTGACTGCAGTTCTGGATTGAAGCAACACGCGGTCGTTAACGACTGTGTTATTTCAATAAGAGATAAATGGAGACCAATGGAGTCATGAACATTTTTAAAACTTGGTCGAGGAATGGGGGAGACTAAACAGTCTGTGTGTAGTACGAACGCTATTTGGAAACAAAAAAATGTAATTGAAATTTTCCGTCAAAAGTGAAACACTACCGCCTGCATGCACGGTTTAGCCCCGATACGGTACACACACACACACACGCGCGCACGCGCACGCAAATACAAACACAAACACCACACGGGAACACCACGCCAAAACAACACACAATCCAGGGGGATTTTCTCGTTACTCACGTAGGCCAACTGTGATCCTGGCTGTTGCTATTTGAAGGAAACGGCAATGCAATGCAAAGTTAAATGTGGGCAGTTCACTCCAAACCAACTCAACTCTCTCTCCCACGAGAACTGCACAAGAAGTCCCATCTTTTGACACACACACACACACACACACGCACACACACACACACACACACACACACACACACACACACACACACACAGGGTGGTTGGTGTGACTGAGTACTTACAGCGCTGGTGTCCTTCTTGCCTTTGTGTGAGGAGGCCACCACCGCCAGGTACTGGATCACCTTCTTGGTGTTCTCTGTCTTCCCCGCACCAGACTCCCCACTGGTGGGGGGGGGGGGGGAGAGAGAGAGAGGGAGAGAGAGAGAGAGAGAGAGAGAGAGAGAGAGAGAGAGAGAGAGAGAGAGAGCGACAGAGAGGGGACAGAGATAATGGTAGACAGAGAGAGAGAGAGAGAGAGAGAGAGAGATAGGACAGAGATATGGGGGGAAGAGATATGGGGCAGAGAGATAGGGAGATAGAGTGGTACAGAAGGATTGAAAATGAGTGAGAGAGAGAATGAGAGCAACAGACAGACAGATGGGGGCAGATAGAGAGAGGGAGATAGAAGGGTACACAGAGAGAGAGAGAGATAGAAACAGAGACATAGAGGGAGAGAGAGAGAGAGAGAGAGCGAGAGAGCGAGAGAGAGAGAGAGAGAGAGAGAATTTAAATCAGGTGCAAATGATAAAACGATGACCTCTGATCTCTTGTAGCAAAAATGTTTAGTTGCATCACCAACTAAACAAATCCAGTGCATCAGCCTGATGGACTGGATTTCTGGCATACTTATTTATTCTGGGCCTAAAGCGATTGGCCATTTGCAGACCATTTATAGACACAAACAGTAATGATGTGCACACACACACACACACGCGCACACACACACACACACACACACACCCACGCACACACACACACACACACACACACACACACACACACACACACACACACACACACACACACACACACAGAGAGATACAGACACACATCCATACATACAACACACACACAAATAAAGTAACATAATGCAGGTCTACCAAGTGCAGCTAAGGTGTTGCAGCTAGAACCTTATCTCATCTGTCCTTATTCTAATGTCTTTGTGAAGATATTCACATGAGGGATTTCTCTCTCTGCTGGGGAGAGAGGTCGACCCCGGCTCGGCTCGACAACATCCTGCCATTTCAGGGTCTATTCCAGCCCAACTCATCACCAGTATTATTTACCCACAATGAATTCAAGGAAAAGGAAATCGTTGACCCTGGTCAAGCACATACTGTCAAAGAATGCATAAAGGATGGATTTGCCTCCATGTTGTTGCAAAGGTTTATACAGTATGTTGAAGTATAACACGTGGTGAGGGATTCTGTTAAATAAAGTTGTGATTTAAAAATGGTTACTTTATTTCTTGCTCCTTGATTCAACTGCTATTGCAATTGTAAGCATTCCATTGTACTTGTTCCACTGTACTTGTTACATATGGCATTAAAGAAATCTTGAATCTTGAATTTAAACCCAATTCAACCGCTAAAACCAGCCACACATTTGACACCGACCACATCCCAGAGAAACACCTCACAATGTTTTCACATCACAGCCTTCACACTCAGCACTTCCTTGTTCCTGCCATGAGTCACACATACGGGGTGGGGGGGGGGGTCATCCATACATACACCAGTCCTGTCTGATTCTCTCCATCACACACACAATGGACACACCAACACACTAAACGTAAGCTCCGTGATGACACACACAGAACTTCTATGCGCCAACGTTATACACTGACTCACTGCGCATACACACACTCGGCACAACGCATGACATGTGCACACCTTAAACAGACACGGCTCAGGCATGCATGTGCTTGCACACGAAATACATTAAAGGTGCAAAATGTAACGCATTTACATTTAGATTTAGGGCATTCATAAAATAGTCATTTTACGCTAATACGCCAATACAATTAAGGAGACATACTGGCTTCTCCATTCTGTGTCTGTTTTTGTTTTGGTCTGTGGGATTCAGGATTGTCTGAGTTGACTCCGCCCACTGCCCAATTTGAACCACCGGGTTGCCAGATATAAAACAAATTGACGCACAAACACAACGTGCTACAGCCATGGAAGCAAGCAAACAAACTGGATCAATGGAGATTGTAAAATAGATCCTACCCGACCTAAAAAGCCTCATCCTCTCTCGGAAAAGCTTAGATGACCACAGCCGTACTAACACACGGGTAAATCATGATGTTGATCACTTAGTGTCCTCAACCTGGCAACACGCATGAGCTCTGAGTCTGGAGAGGAGGGGGTGGGCTGGCGGGCGATGGACAACTCTCTCCAATATGTTGAGTTTGGACTGCAGTGGCCATTTTAAACACTCAATGTCACAAATATACTGTATAAAGCACCTTTAATATACAAGTTGCACGCTCTCACACATGTTTGTGTGTGCACATACACAGTACGCACATACACATGCACACACACATACACACACCTACACACACTTAAAGGAAAGTGTCATACATGACATTCCATGTAGTGCAGCCACATTCCGACCATATATGGTATTAAAAGCATGCGGTAGCTCAGTCCATGTAAATCCCAATCATGTTGGTTGAACTTCCTTGAGAAGGCAGATAAGCTAAGCTACTGTAGGCCTCGTTTTTTTCTTTTCTACGTGTCATGAATCTGTCATGGAGGTCCTCGGCTTATATACATTCTATACTTGAAATAGGTCCGCTGGGTCTGGCTTTTTACGTCGGTAGGGTACGCAAACACACAGCAAAATCATGACACACATGAGGCCAGACTGGTCATCAGCTGTCTTCGAGAGCAGCATTGGGGCCCTCTTCGTGTGGATGAACACATCTGGATTTGTCCGATGCGGTTGAGAGGATGTCTTCTTCAACATATGATGAACACCATCCTCATCATGTGACGCGAGGAGAGTGCAACGCATGGATGTGTGCAAATGGAAGATTAGAGACCACTATAGGCTGCATAGGAGAGTATAAGAGTGTGTTCTGTGCAAATGGCTTCTGCAGAATAGCTGGTGTTATACGGGCGGCAGTAGCTCAGGAGGTAAGAGCGGTCGTCTGTCAACCGGAAGGTTGCTGGTTCGATCCCCGGGCTTCGCTGAGCTACGTGTCGAGGTGTCCCTGAGCAAGACGCCTGCTCCTGACGTGTCGGTTGTTACCTTGCATGGTTGACACCGATGCAATCCATTTACCATTATGTACGGTATTTCAATCTTAAGGACCTATTGCACACATATGTAATGGTTGAAATAAACCTAACCCTGATGGATATTACATTTTGGTCTGTACTGTGAGCGGGGTGAATGAACAGAATATCAGATAACCCCCCCCCCTCGCTCTAGTTCCCTACTTAGTACGAGAGTTTCAATAATCAATTCTAAACGGGTAAACACAACAAATTGCAGGCAAAACATTTGGAAGCTAATCTCGGCCTTCCATCGGCACGCAGGGCCACACTTCCTGTTTGCAGGGCGGAGATGCGAGTCCCACAGCCCCCCCCCACCCCGGGGCCCGTGGGAGTGTCCCCAAACGCCCAAGCCCCCCCCACCCCCCCCCCCCCTTACTGCTGCAGATGGACACTCAGCCACTCTGGCTCCAACACTGAGAGCACCAATCACAAGACTCGGTGAAAACTGGGCCATAACACATCATGATAGCGCATGTAGTGGTTAGTGCTCGTACTTGGTCTTCGTTCCCCAATACTGAATTTGCTAGTGAAGTATTAACTAGACGCCTCTACCTCCATCCCTTTTTCTGTGTTTACATGAGCATTATGTAACTGTACTTCCCTGCTACTACTTCCCACCCCCCCCCCCCCCCCCCCCTCCCCTTTTCCTTCTACTGTTCTGCTGGGTTTAATACATGAAAGAGAGAGGGCAAGGAGGCGGGACATACAGCATATTAAGGTAGTAGACGGGAAGATGACTTACGTGCAGAGAATGGACTGGTCCTCGCGGTCTGTGGGAACAAGGAAGCAGAGACAATGACTTAGACAATGTAACATCACAGTTTTAGTGTCGGGAAAAGTACGGAGATGTGGCCAACCGCCAAACTCCAGCCAACACAGGATCCAGCAGGGGTTAGAGATTCTACAGTAACTATGAATGTGTTACTGCCTGTATCTGTAGTCACGCGCACATGCAAGGATTGGGTCTAAGGGGGGGGGGGGGGTTAGGGTTAGGTAGCAGGTATGTAAGGTACAACCCCGCATGTTCCAAACCTGGACCCTTCCCTTGTGTTCCCGAGGGGACACCCCCAACGCCACAGCGCATTGTGCACCTCTCACAAAGGCTTTGAATTAAACCGTGCAATTCAATTCTCGGTGCAACGCGCGATGACTCACGATACGCGATACTTCCTGAAATAGAAAGTTTAGACACACAACACGCCAGGGCCATGTAGGGCTATTTCATAACAGCGCACCTTCAATGCATCCCCGTCTGGGCTGCGTCAGAGATACGCTCTTGATTACATTTGAGCTTCTACTACGACAACATTATGGCAGGACCTGAGCTGTGCTCTCGGGATTTAAAAAATGGCGTGTGTTGATAAATGGGCAGAGAGAAGAGCGAGACAGCGATCAAGGAAGTGAGAGAACCAAAAATGTATCCAAAAGCAAACAGTGACAACAACAACAGCAACAACAACAACAACAACAACACAGTTGGTTGATGTATGGATAGCTCGAGAGCTCCGTCCACGCTATAGCTCCCCAGCTGTCTCCCTCTAGGGCTGCAGGTGTGTAGCATCGCGCCGCAGCCTGTCGCCTGTAATGGGTTATAAACCACACTATGATGCTAGCTGCTACGCCTCCATTTGGATTGAACTTGGCAGCGGCGTCTGGCTGCGCAGGTCCATCGCTTTTTACTTCCTAATTAAGGCAGAGATACAGCGAACGAGAGAGAGAGAGAGAGAGAGAGCGAGAGAGAGAGCAAGAGGGAGGCTGGAAGGGGAAAGGCTAAGACAGACAGAACATACTCTCGCCGAGCTAGCTAGTGTGAGAGAGTCTAATCCAAACAAGCCACAGAGTCCGGTGTGTTTCTCTGGGTTCTCCTGCATACCCATGATGCTTACTTGATACGTATTTACACACAAAAGCTGGGGCTGTAAACACGAGCGTTTCCTGTGTTAAAACAAACTGCTCCAAAACCATCATGCTATCGATGATTGGGGAACTCAAACCAATACTATCATTACTACTACAACTATTACTACCGCCACTACTACTACCACTAGTAGCACCACTACTACGACTACTAATACTATTACTACCACCACTACTGACACCACTACTACTGACAATAATAACAATAACAATAGCCATAATACTATTCATATGAATAATTATTGTATTGTTGTTAATATTCTAATAATTTACGAATCATTTTTCATTCTCCATTATCATTTCACTCTGGGTTTGTGTCAGCGGCAGTCTCTACTTCCTGTTCACATGATGCATCTTTCCTGGAAATGCTCTGGATTCCTGCAGCCAATTATGGAGTTCCAGCTAAGATCCTGACGTCTGTATCAAAGAGATATGAGTGTTATTGGGATTTGTTTTCTTGCTGTTAATCTTGATGTTAAAATACTGCAGCTGAAAGTCGTTTAACATTTATAACATGACTGCAGATGTTTTCTTTACGGCAACTGGTGACCATCAATCTACCTTTAAGACAGGGATGGTGTAAACCATTTATTCATTCTTTAGCCTTATTGCTGTGCTCAAGTGAGCTACGTAATGGATTCACAGCTCCAGCGTGTGTCTATGTGTCCGGACAGCGTTCCAGCAAGGAATACATTATCACACTATATGAACTTCCAAGTTATAGTTTCACATCATTGCACAGCAATGTAACACACACACACACACACATATCACCAAGAAAGTGTCTTTCTGGTACGTACACATGCATGTTGTATCTTTCCAATGGTCCTTCACAAAGACCAGCACAGGACACAATGCAACAATACTGCCCCTTCAACGTAACACTTTATATATGATTTGATTTGCACTTTATTTACATCCACAGCATAGGATACTGACATCACATTTCCGCATTTAATTTACAGCTAAATATCAAACGTCAACAGAATGCTGCTGTGTGGTTGAATGGGTTTGCGATGGACATAACTCCTGTGGACGCAGGCCTCTGTGTATCACACGCACTAACAAAGAGACACTGGCGGGGAGATGGATGAGACAAATAAAGCATTCGGACGCCGGTGTCCTACTCAAGTGGGCAATCCAGCGCGCTTCCCACTGGGTCCCTCGATACTCATTTCCTTTTGACGGCCATCAGAGTTTATTCGATGTGCTTAATGTTGTCCGCCTTAAGACACTCCGGCCTCCTTCTTCCAAAGCCCTGCTCAAGAGAGTGTTGTGTCAGTGCGCTAATACAAGCCAACGCTGTTCATAGAGAATATATGACTTGCATGTTTATGTCCATAGAATAATAGAGGGGGGGGGGGGGTATCGGGTTCAGTGGGTGGTGGTGGTGGTAGGGGTGGTGGGAACGTGGGCAAGGGGACAGAGGGGTGGGTGGGTGGGAGTTTAAACAGGAAATGTCTTCCTGTCCTCCACCCACTGCTCAATCCAGATGTCAGCTCCTCAGAGACAACAACCCAAAAAGACGCACGGGGTGACACATGGGAGCCCGCGGGTACGAGCCCGGGACCAGGAACACGCAGGCGCCGCATGGGAACGCGACAACGCTACTCTAAGTCTATGGTCTGCAGTACTGTGAGCCAAACAGATATTTACCGTAAGCCACATCGTAAGCCACCTTCCCTATTGTCACCTACTCAAGGACTCCGACTTCCAAGCGTCTTCTGACTGAGAGACAGACATGGTGGGGTATAGGTGACTGTTAGTGTTAAGACTGCTTAAGATTAGCTGACATACAGTATGTTGTTGTTCTGGTGGCTTTTGTATACTTTCACGACCACAAAGAGACCACGAGCGATAATTTAATAACTGGCCAATAACGTAATACATTTTCTAAATGTAATAGTTTTTTGCGCCTAATAATGTAATAACTTATTACATTATTGGCAGGCTATTACATTATTAGCTGTGTAAAAAAAAAAAGAAATCATGAAAAATGTAATAACTGAGCTGATAATATAATATATTTATAGCCTATCACTAGATTTAAGTTTAGGTTTAAGTTATTACATTAGGCGCAAAAAGGTTATTACATTATTGGTTTAGAAAATGTATTACGTTATTAGGGCCAGTTGTTAAATTATTGACTTTTATTACAATAAGAATTGTAAAACGATTACGTTATTGGCAGTTATGACATTAACGGTAGTTATTCCGTTATTGGCCGCTACAAACACGCATGACAACAAGACTGACAAGACATGACAGCGCTGGAGGAGCCCTGCAGTGCACTGACTGGGATACAGCGAGGGCCGGCGCCGATGTGAAGCCATAACAAACCCTTTAATCTGTCAGGCAACACTTGAGCCGCAAGACTGATGACAGCACCTAGCGCTACTGTGCTAGCGCAGCGTTGTGCGGCTAACGTAGCTCTCTCTCTCTCTTTTCTAACCTGCGGCTGTGAAGGTGGGAAGGTGAAGCAAGCTGCGGTTGGATGATCCACTAAGATACTGGCGGTTCAAAAACGGGGCGGCAGTAGCTCAGGAGGTAAGAGCGGTTGTCTGGTTTTTTGGCAACCGGAAGGTGGCTGGTTCGATACCCGGGCTCCGCCTAGCCGAGGTGTCCCTGAGCAAGAAGACGCCTAACCCTAACTGCTCCTGACGTGTTGGTTGTTACTTTGCATGGTTGACACCGCCGTCGGTGTATTAATGGCTGAATGTGAAGCAATTTGGATAAATTAATATATATATAAAAAAAGGAATCCAATCAACACTATGGATTGAAAGGTGTTACTCCTTCCGAAAGACATATGGTACACGAAGGTCACAGTGAAGTATTAATGATATAAAGTCATTTTTGCTTACCTTGCATCATGTTTCTGTAAGCGTTGTCAGTGATGGAGTAGATGTGGGGCGGGACCTCGTGGCGCTTCTTGCCCTTGTACATGTCGATGATCTTCTCTGAGTAGATGGGCAGCATCTTGTAGGGGTTGATCACTACACAGAACAGGCCGGAGTACGTCTGGGGAGGGGAACCACCGCGCGGTACAGGTGAGGTGACATGAACTCAGGTGGCAGGTGTAGCTAACAGGTAGCGAATGGTTAAAAGTAATATAGCACATGATATTGAGAATATTGCACATTGTAATTTTCAACATCATGTGCAACATTCTCAACATCATGTGCAATATTACTTTTCAATATCATTGGCAACTTTTCTATTCTCGTGAACTTGTTTTTTTTACTCAATGTATCTTACTTTTATTGTTATTCTATTAGGCTTATACACTTTCCATGTATTATTCTTTTGTTTTTATTATTATGTTATTGTTATTTTTGAGTAGCCTCTAGCACAAGAATTTCCTTCGGGATTAATAAAGATCTATCTTAGCTTATCTTATCTTCAGGTCAAGGTTCAGAAACTATTAAATAAATATTGACTGCCCTGGCTTGTGTGAGTGTGTGAGTGTGTTCGTGCATTGTGCACTGTACATTGCATGCACACACACACACACACACACGCACACACACACACATACAATCGCACACACAAGCATTATCACACACACATATACACACACACATATACACACACACACACATACACACACACATGGGCGACTTACGTAGATGAGCCCGGAGAAGTAGCGCTCGCGGAGGTTGTGCAGCACCGAGGCCTCGTTGAGGCAGGTGAGCTCCGCCATGTCCTCCACCTTGCTGAACTTGGGCGGGTTCATCTTCTGGATGTCGTCCTTGTTCACCGTCACCTTCTTGCCATTGTCGGCCAGCTCCAAAAGCACCTCGTCGCCGTGCTCCTCCTTGATGCTGGCTGCCTCGAAGCCGTGCCGCTCCGACGGGATCCACACCAGCTTCTTGGCCGACCAGTCGGCCTGCGCCACGGGGCTGTTGATGAAGTCCTTGTCCACGAACAGGAACTTCTCGTCGTCGCTGGGCGCCGTCTTCGACATCTTGGAATCGGGGGGGTCGTGGGCCAACTGGGGGAGGGAGGAGAGCAAAGTCGAAGTCAAAGTGTATTATTGGTCACATGTACATCACAACACAGGGCCATTCTGTACAGTGAAACTCTTGTGACATGGCAGGCGTAGGAGGCATAGTCAAAAGCAGTGTTGGTACAATAATAATAATAATAATAATACTAATAAAAATACAAATAGGAACTGTGTGTGTCCATAGATATGCAGGTGGCTATGGGAAAACCTTAATGCTAATAATGAGCCATACTAAATTCATCACAAAGCAAGTGTACACATGTTTGAGTGCTATGACTTGGGTGGGGTTTATGGTTGGAGTGTGCGAGGGAACCACCAGTAGAGAGGCTGTCTCTTGCCAGCAGTGGAAACTGAAAGAGTTATTCTTTTTTTTTTTTTAAAGCTATCCAGGGATTAAAGAGTCATTCTCACAGACCCATACTCCACTTTCACACACGCCACGGGGGAACCACAATAACCATAGTCTCCCAATTTAGAAATTTACTCATTTTGTGAATGACTGAGAGAAGGAAATTGGATTAAGTTCCCCCATAACTTCCTGTCATGAAGTCAACACCAGCGGATTTGTCAGTGACTTCACATTGACTTCACACTGCTCACGTTCAGAAGACCATTATCTTCCTACCCCCTCTCTCTCTTTCTCTCTCTTCCATTTCCCTTCATCTCCTTCCCTCCCTTTCTCCCCCATCACCCACCCACCCACTCCTCTCTCTCTCTCTCTCTCTCTCTCTCTCTCTCTCTCTCTCTCTCGATGTTACAGTCCCGTGCTGTGATGCCCATATATGGGCCTCTTCGCTGTTGCAGGACTGTTTTTGCTGTGGACCTAAACAGCGAGGCAAGTGAACTCCCAAACAAAGGCCTTATAGGGAATAGTATGTCTCCCGTTTGCCTCGTCGTTTACTCCAAAATGATAACAGGGAGGCATGGAGCCCGCCGGAGTCTCGCAGACTTTATTGCTCCTGTCCTCGCACCCGACTCCCCCATCGGATCGCCTAGCGCTGTTTGTCTAAAAATAGACCAGACGTGTGTCGTGTGGTTGTACCTGGGACTCAGTGTGTCAGGTGAAGGGGAACGTATAGCGGGAGCTGTAGTCGCGGTCGGGCGAGAGCAGGTGTGCGGACCGCTGTGTTGTGTGTTGTGGTATGTGTGTGTGTGTGTGTGTGTGTGTGTGTGCACGTGTGCAGCAACCTGGGTGTCCGAACCGGTGCCTTACCACCACTTTAATAGCTGGGTTTTAAAAATAGAGTACAGACACACGTTCAAAATCATTGCGGTTCTTGGGTGCTTGGGACGGATTCATGGCCTGGTCCATACGCTGTGGATCACAAATGCCTACTCTTGCTCAGTTTCTGCTTATCTCTTCCTAACTTGGCACAACACTTCAATGACTTGGGGAAGCATGCAGAACCGCCACCAGCACCACCACCACCAGCACCACCACCACCACCACCACCACCCCACCCTGGGAAGCACTGTTGAGGTTTCAAGGTTGGGAACGAACCGAACCAAATCACCCAGAACCTGTAAGCCCACACTGAATATATATACACACTAATTTAGTCCGAGGGGTGATAATCTGTGGGTCAAATCTGGAAAACACAGACGATTAAATGGGAGAAAAGACAGCGGCTGATGCCTTTGATAACTAACTATTTCCTGAGAATAAAGATGGTCCGCTTTTCCACCCGACACTCCCCAGTGATAGAAGCAAGAAATGCAGCCAATCAGAACACTTCTCGCTCCCTTTAAATCCCCTTTGCTCTCTCTCACACACACACACACACACACACACATACACAAGCATGCACGCACGCACGTACTCACACATGCATGCTCGGACACATGCACACACACACACACACACACAGGTACACACTCGGACACGCCACTTGCTCTGTGGTGTCAACACAGAGAGGAGTTTAAGCAGATAGTTTGTCAATCAAATTTTTCAACATCAGTGGATTTGCAGTCGATCACACTGAACTGACGTGCATATTTGGATCTAAACACCACTGCAAATTACAACAATCTACTTCAACATGTATGACTGTCTTAAAACTATGAAAGGAATTATCCAAAAGTCACTGTGTATGTTAATAGGTAAGCAAGTTAGGAAGACACTCCTTTTAGTTGCTAAACGTTCCCAGCACAGTAACTATTATTGTTTAATAATAATACTGTCATTATGGATCTGTAAGTTTTACTAAGACATGATAAGGCTGTGTAGAATGCAATCAAATCAACTATGTTCCATATCAGCCACAATCGTAAGTAGTATGGGAATGATTACATTACATAACATAACACATTAACCTCTTAATGAATCATAAATAAACCCAGGGTATGGAATTAGGGACATTTTTTAGGACGACCCTTGGGGCCTGCAGGGGGTTATTCTATATCATACAGAATGAAAAACTGGACGATAATGAAGATGAACAAAAATAAGACCTCTGGGGGAAATTCCTGCTTGGACTTCAAAGTGGAAGAATGTGCCTGACTCCTGGGAAAGCAGGATCCTCAGTCTAAAAATACGTGTCAAATGATGAAAAGTCCTGACGCAGGGAACGGCATGAAACAGAGATCTCCCTGGATTAGAAGTGATCTCCGGCTTCAGCTCGTGAAGATGCAGGGAGGAGAGTGCAACGCTGACCAGCAACACAAATCAAATCATCAACCCAGCAGTGTCTAGCAGGCGGGCAAAGTAAGGGAATCGAAACGAATAGAGACAAGCCTTCAGCTACAACATATCTTTCATTTCCCGTTTATTACACCTACATATGTGTCAGTGTGGATCCGTGTCTGAAACTAAACCATGTGAGTGAGACAAAAAACAATGAGCTATGATGGAGCCACTATAGTCCTCTCTATGAGGAACACAGCTGACACTTGACTTGAGTCACATGACCAAGCCTGCATGCATGTCCATCAGCTTCAGCAGCAGCTTTATATAACTATATTTGGGAAACAGGAAACTGCCATTTAGTTTCAAGCATATTGCCTTGCTCAGATAGCCAGGCCCACCGGTCCCACTTCCTATTGGAGGGACCACTGAACAGGCTATTGGGGCTGCCATGACTTTATTATATTTGCTTTGGCTTATGTGCACAAGGTTCTTGTTGTGGTTTTTGCCAAATTAACAATATTAACTCGTTTATATTTTGCTTTGCTCATTTAAACTAATCATTATTAAACACATATAAGGCAATTGTAATGCTGATTTTGCTGTGTGGATTTTTGTTGTCAATTGCACTTCCATTAAACCACAACAAAACCTCACCCAGCAAAACTGTTTGTTTCGTTGAACAAACTGGCTAATATTGTTAACTTGTATAAAACTTGAACTTGAACTTGGCAAAACCACAGTCAGAAACTCAGAAATAAAAAAGCACAAAGTACCAAAACACAGCAATACAGAATATGCAGGCTATCACCTTGCATAACCTTTTCCCAGCACAAGTGGACATTGGCAATGTGGCTTAATTGGATCATTGCAACCAAAATAAAGTAAAGCTGTTGTCATCTCTACTTACAGTTTTTCTTAAGAGCCTAGCCCAGAACTAACTACATGGAAAGTTCCATAAAAAAATACAATTAATACATCAGCCTCAAGTTGGGATGTCAAGTGCACGGCAGCATTACGGCATAAACGCGCACGCAACTTTATAATGTTCTTATAAGTGTCTGCAGTGTATGAATACTTACATATAGAATTGAATGCCAATCGGGGGGATTTGGAAAGTCTCGGCTTGGAGCGTCGTGCGTTGACGAGGTACTCCAAAAACCAACAGTCCAAATTACCCCAGTAAAGCGAGCCTTACCATTTAAACTGCGCAGGGTGGAGTCGCTTACGGCCCTCCTCTCGGAGAGGCGGGGAGAGCAGCGCGGGTTGTCTCTGTTATCCCGGTCTGCCGCAACACAATTTCCGGTCTCTTGCTCCCTTATGAGCTGTGTACGCCAGTACGCCAGTAACACTCCCCGGACCGAGACGAATAAGACAACGACAGGAACAACAATAAAAAAGCTAATGCGAATAAATATGGCGTTTTTACAATGTTTTTGGACGAACAAATATCCCATACAACGGAAACGGATGTCATCTTCATCCCTCCCAAGTCCCGCCCTCCCTCGCCGCCAAACCACCAAACATGGTACTGAAAGTCCCGCCCTCGCTCTCTCGCCAATAACGGTGATCCGGAGCATCCCCTTCCAGCCGTTTATTGCGAGCAACGCTACAAATGCATACGTGCCTTTCCACTGTCACTTTAATGATGATATAAAAGCCTCATGAAATGTTGGTGTGTTTGAGTGTGCTCGTGAGTGTGCATTTAAACATGAGCATTGTTTTGCTATCGTGTTTAAAATAAGCAATGCCTATACTGAAAGAGATTGTAGGTCTACATTTCTCTAAACTCCAATGGAATTAAATTAGTTATTTAGTTGGGGGGGCCCAACATAACTCATAGTTCAATTGATCAAGTGAATAATAATAATATCATACATCATAATTAATTAGTAATATCGTAATTATCCAATCAAAACAATTATGAGAATAATTTGGGAATCCTCTACTTCTGCATGTTCTGCATGTTTTCACATCCAGGATTATTGAACTGCATTATCATTCTTGTCTGTTGCACCGATAGCTATCGAACAAAAATAAATAACAAAATAAACCAAAGGGCATTTATTATGCAATACAATATTGAGGCCCATTGCAGTGGCTGGATGGTGGACTCTCCTCTGCTCTGCAGGACATAAAGATGACGCAATGTAGGCTCACTCCTCATAAGGTGAATCAGCTGTCTAGAGGAGCGGGATCCCAGTGGTGTTCCCTGATAAACACACAGAGACCCATGAGTCTATGCCCCTGTGTGTGGTGTGTGTGTGTGCTTGGTACTCTATCCCCATGCACATCACATTCCACTATCAGAGACCCCCCCCCCTCCCTCCCCGTCCCCCCTCTCTCTTTCTGATGAGTCTCCCTCCTCCAGCTTCTCATCCAATGGAACTTCCTATATAAGGACAGTGTTCTATTGGGCCCAATCAATCAAACTGCTTCTGCTTGCTGCTGCTGTGTGTGTGTGTGTGTGTGTGTGTGTGTGTGTGTGTGTGTGTGTGTGTGTGTGTGTGTGTGTGTGTATTGTGAGAGAGAGAGTGTGTGTGTGTGTGTGTGTGTGTGTGTGTAGATTTCAAGAGGTTTATTTGTCACATACACATACAGGATGTGCAGTGAAATGAAAAATGGTGTGTGTGTGTGTGTGTGTGTGTGTGTGTGTGTGTGTGTCATAGTCAGTCAAAGTCAAATCAAAGCGTTTTATTGTCACATGTCCTTCATGTGCACACGTGTGTGTGCATGCATGCGTGCATGCGTGCGTGCATGTATGTGTGTGTGTGTGTAGTGTGTGTGTGCGTGATGTCCCGGTCAGGCACCCAGTGTTGCTGGGGCGGACTGTCTGTGAAATGCGACGACACACCGAAGACGGCGGTGGAGGACCCAGCAGCAGCAGTGAGATTCTCTGGCAAACGTCACGTTCGCCCGGCTGGGATTACGGAATGAGAAAGGGGGGAGGAGGTGGTGGAAGGGAACGTAGAGAAAAGGGAGGGAAGAAGAGGAACGCAAGAGGAGGAGGATGTCTAGAGAGAGAGAGAGAGAGAGAGCGCAAGAGAGTGAGAGGGGCGTAGGGACAGACGGAGGAGGAAGGAGGGAGGAGAGGGTGATACATTGAACAGAGAGGCTGGGAGTGTGTGCCATATAAGGAGAACGGGGTCTGTATGGAATCTGGGAGGCTTTCTGTGGTCCTCTGAGTGCAGTGCAGGCCAGAACCCAGAGCCCCAGTGACTAAATATGGTCCAGCCGCAATAGCATTGTTCAAACAAACAATGATGCTTTGATGGGGACAGACCAGGGTTCAATACATGCTCTAACCTGGACAACCTGACTGCCAGGGCCTACAAGCAATTATTGAACACATTTAATAGTATAATATAGTGAGGACAAGTTTAATTTGATAGGGAAAGTGGCAAATTCATTCTGGCAAATAAATTCTATTGAAAGTGGAGAACCCCAATTTTCTCTCCAATACGTTTTCTATCAGTTCAGGTTCATACAGTATCTCCTCAGTGCCAGACAATATAGGTTTGGCTGCTAAGTGAGTATTTTTAATGACGCATCAAAGTTGCAGCTACCGCTGTATGGGGGGATTCCACATTCAACAGCGGCGGTATGGGGAGGACATCAATGTAGAAACTCCAAGTGCTCACGATGACTGATGGAGGCACGCATTGTGCCGGTAAGGGGGGTGGAGGAGTGGTCCTGTCCTGGTGGCCAACAGAACAGACTGCCCCCCCCCCCCCCCCCCACTCCCCATCTCTCATACTTTAGGATACATAGAGGCCTTAATTTAATCAAAATGAGCACGGAATGACAAGGATGAGTCTGTGAAAGCCTTTGTGGACTGTAACTGTGATGTACAAATAACATTTGACTTATTTTATTGTCAGACTGGTGGGGAACCCATGCTTTGTTTTTCACACACTGATTAAGTAAGGCTACGCTTTTAAGATTGTTCGATGAATAACAGGATAATTCACGGAAAGAAAGCATGTACTTTCCACCAATATAAAGCTAAATCTCGGTACTAAGCCACTGAAACAAGTCATGGTCAAGGTCAACGTCATCTTTATTATCCCAGAGGGGCAATTTTTTTCACAGCCAGCAGAACACAAGATCACACCAACAACACACAAACAGTTCACACAAAACAAAACATAGCATTACATAATACTATTTAAAAGGCCAACAGCAGCAGGGACCAGTGCGTTCTTCAACCTCTTGGTCCTACATCTTGGCAGATTAAATCTACGACCAGATGGAAGCATCCAAAACTCACTGAACAAGGGGTCTGGGCCTTCTTTGTGGCTCTGACCCTGTATACAGGGGAGAGGTCATTTAGCTGTGTCTGTGATTTTGCGACACAATCTGGCAATTCTATCTAACCTGTTTCTGTTTTTCAAGATAAGTGACCCACACACAAAAAAAGTCAGCATATATGCATTCTGTATAGAATTCTGACATTTTTCAATCATCACTGCCATAGAAGGCCAACTATTTTGCTGCATTGATGTTTATGGGCATGTTTGACCCAGGTGGAATGCCGTTGCATGCTACGTTGGGCCAAGGACAAACACAAGCACATCTCCCTTGTTGCAAGAGCCGGGGACATACAAGTATTTACACGCTTGTCTCTCCTACGCCGCACCACCAACATACACAGCGGAACAACACGACCGGCTGTTTGACATGGAGCTGCCAATAGAACGGTCGGCAGGCCATTGTTGCGTTTTCCTCTGCTTATATAGCTGGGGGACCGTGTACCTGCTGCCAAACGGGAGTAGTTGCTCTGCGAGGATGAATAAGGCTCGGTCAGAATCACAGAGGAGCCGTCTGGAAAATTGTAAGCGCCTGTGGGACAGCTTCCAAGAAATCACTTTCACTTGTAGACGTTCCCAAAGTAAAAAAGAAAAATCCTTGAATCTTAATATAGGATCTGCTTCAAACCCCCCATGCAGGCTGCTCCTTTTGCTGTAAAGACTGTAAATAGTGTGGATATTCTGATTCTTTCCCTTCAATTGTGATATTTGTAATATTTGTATTGTTCTGTTGCACATTCCGCTGGGCATCGCCACTTTTTCATTTTACTGCATATCCTGCATGTGTATGTGACCAATAAACTTTTTGAATCTTCTCTATGCGGTTTGTAGGTCTTTCTGGGTGGTTATGGGAGAAAGTATAGTGAACAATTTAATGCAAAAAAAGCGAAGAATGTGAGCAGCTAGATGACGTATGAGCTATCGTTCATTGCCTGAAGCAAAAATTTTTTACTGGAACAATGTTTTCCTATGGGAGCAGGCCCACATCAGCCAGCATTATACATGGTGATTCATTGGTCTCTTTAAGGAAATACATTAGAACCACAGTTCAGAACATGGTGCTCATCCTTCCAGTACTCCCTGAGGGTCTGCCACCTTGTGGTAAGAAAATAGAACGACAAGTGTCCAAAGTAAAATGTAGAAAATATTTATTAAAATACCAATAACAGCACATAAACGGTCAAAAAAAATTAACAGTAGTAACAATATTGTAAATTGGTGTATTCTAGCACATTTTAAGGTAACACACACAAAAATAGCAATATACATCTTTCATAAATCTTGGAACATCCGGCAACATCTACCAAATATGTCTTCATCGTCAAAACAACGCAGGACTATGTTGAATTCACCTGGTATTGACTTCGGAGCAGCTAAAAATCGCCACTTTTATTGATTGTCGGGTTTCCCGGGGCATCAAGATCCTCCACATCAAGTCCTCTGTATAAAGGAGAACTCACGCATCACCTCCAGACACGGCGTCTGCAGCAGGGGCACCAGCCGCAGGAGCCACGCCCCTCAGAAACAACTGCCCTGCGTTCTCACCGCGGCTGATCAGGAAGTGGGAAATCAGGCCATACAGAAGAGGCCTGGACAATGCAGAAGATATAAGATAAGATAGAACTTTATTCATCCCGAGGGAAATTGTTGTGCCAGAGGTTGATATAATAACATAGTAAAATAATAAAAAATAACAACATAGAATAAAAACAATAGAATAATAAATGTACTGTGTATAAGCCTCATAGAATAACAATATAGGGAAGATATATTTAGTAAAAACAATAGTTGGCAATGGTATTGAGAAGTAGTATTGCACATGATATTAAGATATTAAGAATATTGCACATGATGCTGAAAGGTAGTATTGCAAGGTAATATTGAGAAGTAGTATTGCACATGAATATTAGTGTGAATATGAATATGAATCAGTAATCAAGTCAAGCTTGCCTTATGATTTAGAAGTTTTGTTTTAATCTTTGTAAAATAATGTCATGTTATCATGCATGCCAGTCTACGTTCTGCATGTGATAAGTAACATATGCTGATACGTCACACATATTAAGGTTAGTCTCACAAATCAGACTTTAGATTATCCTCTAACCCAGGGGTTCCCAAAGTGGGCGTCGCGACCGAGACGCCGAGGGGGGGTCGCGAGATGATTTTCAGAATCCTGTTAAATGTACTTTTTCGTCTGGCTTAACACCACAAGAGGGCGCCAATGCAAAGTAGACGGGTATCATTTGCAGGTGACAAGTCACTTTACAGCCACAGTAAACATCACAGACGTCACACACACTTATTCTGAACAGCTCAAATCAATACACTAGGTATTAATAGGATAATAGGATATTATTTTTCAAAGACGCTTGCTGAGTTCTGGATTTCAGTGGAGAGAGAATATCCACAGCTATCCAAGGCCGCGATGGACGTACTGACGCCGTTTGGCTCTACATACCTGTGCGAAAAGACTTTCTCGGCACTGACATATATTAAAAATAAATACAGATTGCGTCTAAACGTGGACTATGATCTCCGAGTGGCCGTCTCCAAAATTAAACCCAGAATTGACTTGCTGTGCTCCACGCATAGTGCCCACCCATCTCATTAGGTGACATTAAACATAGTAGCCTAATTCCCAAAATGTACATTTGCACCGCAACAATGTTCACATGTTTACTCAGTGCTGCAGTTTATGGCTGTTACTTTGTTCTGTGTAATACTGAGTTCTGTTACTTTGACTGAAGTATTCTGCTTTTATCTGATAGTAAATTGTTATATGTAAAATCATATCATGGTTGTCAGGCTGTTCTTTTCCTTTGTGTTGTCGTTATGCCCGTGTTTGCACGTGTGTGCACGTTTTCTTATGTTTCAGTCAGTGGGGGTCACCAGTCTCTGGCACCGTTATTTTGGGGGTCGCGGGCTGAAAAGTTTGGGAACCCCTGCTCTAACCCATCATCTATCTCAGATTAGGTTAATTCATTAAACATCACTTGTATTGTGTTGGAAAAACAGATGACGGAATTCTACTCCATCGTATTTTGTACTTCACCATATTGCACTTCATGGTGCTTTTATACTCACACAGATTTAGACCTTGCGTCCTCCACCACGTTCAGCTCGTTAGCCAGGAACTGCCGGTCCAATGGGACCTCAGGCTGGCCCGACTCTGAGTAAACAAACAGAAGTCAGTCAGCCAATCGGCTTGGGCCATCGTGGCGAGGGAAACACCCCTCGGCTGTGGTAAAGTCAGCTCACCGCTATGAGGAAGCTGAGCCAGAACAGTGTTTAAAAAGTTGGAGTCGTACAGGCTGTCCTAGATGTGCTTGATGGACCACAGGCCCCACCTGGGAGTCTTGTGCAGACTTGTTGTGGCGGAACATATTTCCATCTTTCAAATGTACATATAATACGCATAAATCCATGTATAAACAGCAGTGCTGACTGACTGATGTTCCAGTGCCAAGGGGCCAAACATCTACTTTTAGATGTTTGGCCTTATACCTACAACCTGGGTCACAAATGGGTCACAAATGGTCTCAAATCAAGTTTTCCAACTGGAATTGTTACAATTGAGTCACACATTGATGTATGAGCTGTCTCCGTATCTCACAGATCACAGATAGTGTACTACTACCACCACCACCTACTACTACTAGGAGTGAGAAACACACAATGTGTAGGTCGACCACAATAAGATAAGATTAAGATAAGATAAGATAGTTGCATAGCAATAGAATAAAACAATAGAGCAATAAACAGAATAATAACACAAAAAACAGATTTACAAATGTACAGTACGTCTAAGTCCTAGGAGAAGTATAAAAATATATGTAAGATAAGATATTCAGTCAGTAAAAACAATTTGCCAATAATTGAAGTGTAATAATAATAATAATAATGTAAGAGGAAGTATTGCACATAATGATGAAAGGTTGCACATGACATTAAGAATATTGCACATGATGCTGAGAGGAGAGGAGATGGAGAGGAGGTGACATTGCAAGACGATGGCCTCAATAGGAAGTGGGTCGGGGTCTCGGTTGTTGTCATCCACCCCGGTGGTCGTCAACACAACTCACCTGCTTTCAGGACGGAGGCAGCATGTCTGTAGTTGTTGAACTCCAGGTATTCCCCGAGCAGCTGGTTGATGAGCAGGTTGTGGTGGGACAGCGGGGGACGCGGGCCGCTCCGCTCGTCCAGGGCGCTGAACACCTCCGCCCGGATCCGAGCCCTCAGCTGCGTCAACACACCGCGGGACTCCAGCGTGTCTCGGACCGCTACGGTACATCACACGAACACGCCATCCACCAGCCAGGATGGATGACAATAAGAAGCACACTGTGGTCAGTGTACCACTTAGATCCGTACAGTACTTGGCTAAGGCCTGTTTTTATATGTTGTTGTGTGTGTGTGTGTGTATCTCGTCGTATTAGCCATTTATTTTAACATCGTCATTGGGTTTAATTGGATACGTCGGTGACAAAGCAAGGAACGTATCTTTATCTTACCACACTTCAGTTCTGTGATGGTCGCCATTGCAACAACAATGTAAACAATAGCTCAGAGTTCACGTCTACCGCCCCCCTAGTGGTGATGCTGGGGAGCCACACCATGCGCCCCCTAGTGGTGATGCTGGGGCGCCACACCATGCGCCCCCTAGTGGTGATGCTGGGGCGCCACACCATGCGCCCCCTAGTGGTGATGCTGGGGCGCCACACCATGCGCCCCCTAGCGGTGATGCTGGGGCGCCACACCATGCGCCCCCTAGTGGTGATGCTGGGGCGCCACACCATGCGTGTTGTTGAAGCCCGCGTCGTAATACTGAAGTTACTCAAACACTGCTTGTAGTGATTATAGTTTTTGTTTAATCAACACGTCAGACCACAGTTTATGAATGATTTTAAAACATTTTTATTAATCCAGCATGACCTATGATACAGACAATGCATACAGTAGCCTAATAGTAAAATATAAACAAGAGTGATATAAAAAAGTATAAATATAATACAATTCTCAGAATTTTAATGTCACTTTAACAAATTTTGTCATATGACATAAATAATGTATATCTTTTCTTTGAATATTTTGTCGAAACCAGTAAGACAAAATAACAATACCTATAACAGGTTGTTAACAATAACAACCTCCAAAAATCGATTTGGAATTAAAATGTCGAAATAAAGGTCAACATTGAGATCATTATATACATTCCATTGTATCAGCACAAGATACTGAAACAGTTGTAAAATAATAATGTTATTTATGACTAGTGTGTGACTGAAAAGCACAGATTTGTTTATGTGTGTGGTTTGACAGAAATAAACAAAGGCCTCGTGACAGGAGTCTTGGTACAGTCTTGGCACTCCTCAAAAATTGAAATAGATCGAGAATTGTTCTTAGAAATTTGTTGTTTTTAGCGCATTCATGCTGCATAATGAGTGAGAGACATTGCTTCCATTTTTTCAAAATAGTTGTTGTGAGAAATAACCAAAAACCAACCAAAAAACAGAAAAGGAGAATTGTTTTGGTGTCCCAGTTTCTGCAACAGCGAAGTAGGATATAAGTAGACCGATATATTCGGAGATAGTTGCACAAGTTCTAGTCCTGAGATCATATCAACTTCCTCAAATGAATATAATCCATTTTAGGAAAAAGGATTCCAAAATGTGTGTGGGAGGCTGTCTGTGTCAGCCAATGGTTGAACTGTTAGGAATCGAACAGACTCTACGATATACAATATATACAGATGGTTAGATCCACACAGTCCACTGTACCTCGTTCATTTCAGATGCTCTGAGAAGCACCATGGCGTTTGCTCCATAAAAGCAGCGTACCTACGACAAGTTTTAGTTTCAATAAACCTTCAAAAGTGAGTTTAAAAAAAAGTTTCCCTTCAGATTCACCCTTCTTTTGTAAACATATAATGCCAGAGGAAGAGGCAGCCTCCGCTGAGCTGCATCAAGGCTTGCCGTCGCTATTGGTGTGTCGACCAGGATGAGATGCTGTCTCCCCACACCCGCTCGGGATATGGTTCTGTTGAAGGAGGCAGGAAGACCTAGACCAGCCCAGCTTCCCGGCACATCCGATAGAACTGCCCCCTCTGTGCCAGGAGGTTGGCGGGCGAGTCTGTCTCAGAGATGAGTCCCTTGTCCATGACGATCACCCTTTCAGAACAACAACAAAAGTAGAAAATATTTACATTTGACATTTACAAGACAAAAATATATGCTTGTTAACGTTTTTTTTGCCCCTCAAAATTATACAATATATTTAATAGCATTTTTTTTTGTAGTACAGAATTTTCCAAGACTTCCCGTATTTATGTACTTTCCACAATGGCAGCGAATTCCATCCAGGTCACGAGAATTGAATCACCATGTCCACAAGTCACACTGCCACGGCTATATTTAGCTTGTCAATAATGACCTTTTATTACTCATAAATATGTCACGTCTCGGAAAGTTTACACCATCACCAAAGGAAATGGCCCGTCAGCTTTGTGTGGAGAGTGGCGCCTCTGCAGTATCTTCAGTGGGGTTTTTTTGTTTTGTGCTCTCCCTCCAACTCACCTGGTGTAGTCCATGATGGTGTTGAGGCGATGGGCGATGGTCAGCACGGTGCAGTCCTCAAACTGAGTGCGGATGGTGGACTGGATGAGGGTGTCCGTCTCCAGGTCAACCGCGGCTGTGGCCTCGTCCAAAACCAGAATCTTGGTCTTCCTCAGCAGAGCCCTGGCCAGACACACGAGCTGACGCTGGCCCAGACTGTTTCAGACAAAGAAAGCAGGGAGGGGAGTTAGGCTTTGAAAATTAAACCGAAATACCAGCCAAACTAGACTATTACTTCTCAGATTTGTCTTTTTTGTCTTCTTTCGGTGTACTAATTTTTTATTTTTTTTTTCCTCCGTACCTGAGGTTTTCCCCGCCTTCAGAACACTCGTGGTTCAGTTTGTCGGGCAGGTTGGAGACAAAGTGCTTGAGGTGAGCGAGCTCCAGGGAGTTCCACACCTCCTCGTCGGTGTAGTTGTCAAACGGGTCCAGGTTCATCCGCAGGGAGCCTGAGAACAGCACAGGGTCCTGGGAGGAGGAGGAGGAGGAAGCACAAAGATCATATCAGTTTAGCTAGCCTGTGTTTTAGTTTGTTTTTCTAGGGCAGCTGTGATTTTGTTGTTTATCCGGAGCAGCTATGAGTTTATTGTTTTTCTGGGGCAGCTGTGTTATGTTTGTAACAGATCCTCTGCACCCGTGCCCAATAAGAACAATTCTTCACAAGCATAGTGACAATGTTTGATCTCAAAACATAATTGTGTTTTATTTGGCGTTAGCTTATATAATGTTCAGAGTCTTGCTAGTCTTAGTTTCAGCGGTTGCCATGACAGCTGTTGCCATGACACGAGACATGGGACTGTGTGTGTGTGTGTGTGTGTGTGTGTGTGTGTGTGTGTGTGTGTGTGTGTGTGTGTGTGTGTGTGTGTGTGTGTGTGTGTGTGTGTGTGTGTGTGTGTGTGTGTGTGCGCGCCGTCAACGCTAGTTACCTGAGGGATGATGGTGATTCGGGAGCGCAGGTCGTGCAGTCCGATGTCGGCCAGATCCACTCCGTCCACAAATATCTTCCCCTTGGCCGCCTCCAGGATACGGAAGATTCCCAGTGCCAACGAGGACTTCCCCGCTCCCGTCCTGCCCACAATTCCCACCTGGATTTACACCGTGAAGAAATAAATGAATACATACATATTTAGAGACAGAACGTTGAATGAACTAAGCTTGAGACTGAGACGGTAAACAAAAAATAAACAGTAAAACAAAAACAAAATCCAAATGTAATTCAATTTTGACTGAATGTGGCAGCTTGCGCACACCTTCTCTCTCTCCTCGATGTTCAAGGTGATGCCCTTGAGGGCGAGGTCCAGACCCTTGCGGTACTGCAGGCCGTAGTCCTGGAACTCGATGGTGCCTCTCTGGGGCCAGGCCAGGGGCAGGGTGCTCCCCTCCACCGTCCACGCAGCCTGGGGGTTAGGTCAAAACAAGACTCTCAAATGACTTCATGTTTTGACTTCATTGGTGTTGAAATGAGGTCTTTTGCAATAGAACGTAAACAAATACAGCTTGTGTCGGTGCATGCACTTGTGGGTGTGTGTCTGTGTATGTGTGTGTGTGTGTGTGTGTGTGTGTGGGGGGGGGTGTGTGTGTGTGTGTGTGCATGTGTATGTCTATGCACGTCTGTGTGTGTGTCCGGGTGTGTGTCTGTGGGTGTGTGTGTGTGCATCTGTATGTCTGCACGTCTGTGTGTGTGTGTGTGTGTGTGTGTGTGTGTGTGTGTGTGTGTGTGTATGCATGCATGCATGCGTGTATGCATGCATGCATGTGTTTATGCACGTCTGCGTGTTTGTGTGTGTGTGTGTGTGCGTCTAGGTGTGTGTCTGTGTGTGTGTCTATGTGTGTGTGTGTTTGTGTGTGTGCTTGGACTGACCTCTTTGGCAGTCTCAGCGTACTCCTTGACCCTCTCCACGGAGACGATGTTGTTTTCTACATCTGTCCATGACCTCACGATCCAGCTGAGGATACCGGTAACCTGTAATATTCGATACAATAAGCCATATAAGTGTATATATAGACACGCGCGATCCCTGGCAGCGGTAATGTGTGGGTTGTGCAAAAAAAAAAAGGTCTCGTCTATTGTTGACTTCTTCTCAGACTGAACCACAACCTGTCTCATGCAAGAAGAGGGATTGCCTGGGGTTTTTTTCTGCGTAGAACGCGGTCAAAGGTCTTCATGTGACAGATTTGCTTTAGTTTCAGTAACTTGGTTGTCTGGACTAATTCCCGCCTCCGGTTTTGTATGTCACAAATCACTCATAGATGTCATAAATTATTACTAATGGTTATTACTTTTTTACTAACTCATTCTTTTTTTAATGTACTGTATGTTTATAAGAACACTTTTGACTGTATTTACTATAACAACTATTAATAATTGTTATAGTTGTTTAGTATTTATGTTGAGAACGATACTGCAGGAGTGGATGGGGAGTAAACATTCAATTGTACTATTGCATTTAAAAGGTAATAGACTTTATTTTGGCAGTATGCTTCCACTGTTTTAGGGTGTTCCCTTGCTGTAGGATTTAAACCATGACATACAGGTGTCAGATGCAGCGTTCCAACATTTGGGTGAAATCCAACTCCGCACTAATTTCGGATCCAGAAGTTAGACAATGGTCTGCCTGCACGTGTGCATGTATGTGTGTGTGTGTGTGTGTGTTCATATGCATGCATGTGTTTGTGTGTGTGTGTACGGTCAGGTTTTACCTGGAGAGAATGCGACACAGCTAAGCCAACTATGCCCGGGCTCAGGGTGTGTTTCCCCATGACGGAGAGAATGGCGGCGGCTAAGACCACCCCATTGCCCACAAACTCCAGGTTGACCGCCAGCCACCTGCGGACACGAGGCGCCACGGTCAGCTTCATTTCCCCGTCTCTCCATTGTCCCCAGCACCCAGGCTTCACGTCTCGCCCCGGTCAACAACAACAACAACAACAACCACAACCACAACAACAACAACAAGAACAACAGGGCCTACAGCAAGCACGTCATAGGCTCACCGGGTGGCCACAAAGCGGGGGAAGTAGGCGGTCTGGTTGAAGTCCACGCGCTTGTTGGCCTGCTGGATGAAGCGATGCTCCTCGCGGAAGGCACGGATGACGCTTGCCCCCTGCACCGTCTCGTTGAAGTGGGTGTAGATGGGCGAGCGGCTCACCGCCTCCAGCCTGCGCAGCTGGCAGGACGTGGCCACGTAGAAACTCTGGAAAGAAGAGGGGGGTGGGGGGACGCTCAATAACTTCGGCTGGACTTCTGGTACCACCTTCACTAAGAACGGACAACACACATCGCTCTGCCAAGTCCCAACTCTTCTCTGTTGTCGTCTGACGTCAGGATGGCCGAGTCACTCGCCCACCTGTTCAGAGTTCACCTGGACTCTCCATAACCCCCCCTCCACTGCCCTATCCTGAATTCAGACGCATGTGATGAAGGGGCAGGGTTTGGCTCGTGGATGCCCTTATGGTATGCTGTGTGGACAGACGGACAACGGAACTGGGAGTCAGCACAACAGCACCCTAACCCACTAGCCATTTTAAATGAAGGGACAGAAACCCTCATAGGACGGAGAGATGCAAGATTGACCACTTTGAGTGCAGTACCATCTGTGTTGTACTATTTGTGTTGTTCTAATATCTGTGAGGTATCTGTGAGGTGAGACCACCAAGATGTGGGAGTGTGTGTTTGGTGGCTTAAGTGGCCTCACCTGGTCCAGTTAGAGTCTGTGGTGGGTGGGGCTAATTAAGCCAGCCGCCAAACACACACAAGACTTGTTGACTATCCAAAGTGAATCCAACGTAAGCCTCATCTCAATCACTTCCTCCAGAGACCACAGGAGGAGCGAGTGACCGACGGCGGTGACGGTGTCGGCGATGCTGCCTACCTGGACAAAAGCGTAGAGGAAGGCCAGGGGCAGGATGAAGACGGCGGCGAAGGGCGTGGCCATCATGACGATGACGCAGACCTCCAGCAGCTTGAAGACGTAGCCCAGCATCATGCGCAGGCCGTCGGGGATCATGCAGTCGATGGCGTCGATCTCCTTGGCGAATCGGTTGAGCAGGTTGCCGCTGGGCGTGCACTCGAAGAAGGACATGGGCGAGTGGAGCACGTTGTTGAGCAGTTCGGCGTGCAGGTGGCGTGAGGCGATGATGCCACACAGGGAGATGGCCACCGTGGTGCTGAAGAGGGCGATGCCTGTGCCAACCGAGATGAGAGGGAGAGGGAAGCCAGAAAGGTGAGCAGGAGAGGTTTTTGTATCATGGGTCCCGCAAAGTCATCTGCCAGATTCAAGATTCAAAGAACTGTATTGTTTATCTCATAGTGATAGAGCATTATCTTACGTTAGGGGCTCACAAACAACATATAAAAAACATACACCCATGAGAGACTCATCAAATCACAACAATTCTATAAATAAATAAGAGCAGGTCTGCAAAGCTGCATTAAAAATTTGTGACAGTCTATTTGGCCTTATTTAAAAAGCGGGAATGAAGGAGTTTTTGTTTATCCAAATAAGATACTGATAGTATCTTAAGATACTATAGTTCTCGATGGTTTCATTACTCTTTTCACAGAGGGGTCATCGACAAACACAGAGCACCTTCTGAGTAGTAAACTCAACGCTATTTGATGTTATGTAATGAGTGACATCTGCGCCTGCTCTGCGATGACATCTCTGTTTAAAAAAGGTTCCACTCGATATCAAAGTGTTTCAACAATCCATGGCGTGCTTCAAATCTACAAAACCACTGACCTTGAGCCAGCCCCAAGGCCCCGAAGACGGCCAGTTTCAGGTCGGTGTCCTGCTGGGTGCCGTTGACGATGGGGTCATCGGCCCACAGGCTCAGCCAGTAGTTGTAGGTGAGCGACGCCCCCTGCTGGAAGGCGTACATGAGCACGATGGGCACGATGAGGGCCGTGCCGATGGTCTTGAAGTACTCCATGTACATGTCCAGTCGCACCTGGTTCAGAAGAAACACACAAAATGGTCACCACCTGCAAGCAATACAAGGTTTTTGATGGGAAAGTAGGGCCAGGGGACTGTTCTGGGACTCACTCGTCGGTGCGGGCCTTGTCCACCTCGGTCAGCTTGCCCAGGTCCTCTGGTACCTGCTCCTGGTCCGTCTCGGTGACGGGCTCCATGTTCTGCAGGTTCGTGTTGGTGGAGTCACCTCTGGGGAACACAAGAGGTCACAGAGTTCAGCCTCATTATCCCGGTGGCTAGGCAATGGTATATTTTGAAAGTGTGCTAGTGGGCAAATGCAATTACCCTTCAACTTAACCGTGCAATTAAGGGGCCCTCACTTAACGGTTAAACGGTGTGTGTGTTGTGTGTGTGTGTCTGTGTGTTGTGTGTGTGTGTGTGTGTGTGTGTGTGTGTGTGGTGTTTATTCGTACGTACCCAATGAGCTGCTCCTGGGACAGGTCCCTGGAGAAAGGCATGAAGTCGACCATGCTGAGTCGAGCATTGGATCTCCTGGAACCGGCTGTATGTGTCACAAATATTCGTTCATCGTTTTCAACATGAGGTTATCATTCATAAAGAAGACATATGGTATGACTATATGTTTGTTAACAGGTTCAATAAACCCCTAACCCCGACCCTAAAGCTAATGAGACCGACCTCTCTGCATGGCGCTCTCTTTGCGCTCAGAGTTGCGAAGGTGTGGATGAAGTCGGCGAAGGCCCCCTGGCGGCTGAGCAGCTCCTGGTAGGAGCCGCTCTCCGTGATCTCCCCGTCCACCAGCACCAGGATCAGTCGGCCTGCGGCAGGAAGCTCATCCGTGGTCACCAGGATGCGAGTCTGTAGGGAAAAGGGAAACCCGCCCACAAAAGGTCACATAAACCCCCATAACACCACGTGATCGATGGCCACCACCGCTTGAATCTCAGCAGTAGACCAGGACAAGAAGGGACAAAATGTCGAATGTGGGCGGGTGACACGACTCGGCTGCGCCTCACTCTTGTCCCGGAGAGCACCCCTTCGGTCCGATGACCTTGTCGAAGATGTGCTGACCAACGTGGGCGTCCACCGCAGAACAGGGGGTCATCCAGCAGGTAGACGTCCGCCCGCCGGTACACCGCCCTGGCCAGGCTCACCCTCTGCTTCTGGCCCCCAGAGAGGTTCAGACCCTACGCAGACACAACCAAGCCAAGTCAAGTCAAGTCAAGTCAAGTCAATCTCCAGAGAACGAGGGACATGATGACACTTCAGGTGGTAAAAAAAATCCAATCTCTTCCATGTGTCCCTTACCTTCTCCCCTATTTCGGTGGCATCTCCGGCCGGCAGAATGTCCAGGTCGGGCAGCAGAGCGCAGGCCTCCAGCACACTACTGGTACCAGGTCTTGATCTTCTCCCGTCCGAACATCACGTTGTCCTGCACCGTGGCGTTCTGGATCCATGCCTGCTGGGGCACGTACGCCATGGAGCCCTGGGGGAAGACCACGGAATTAGTTGGTCTGCGGAAGGCCCTCCGTGTCTCAAAAGGTAAGGCATCATCCGAAAAGGAAATCTCTTCAAAGGAAAGTTCGTCAAAGCCATTCAGCAAAACCTGGGATAGATCCATAGATTGTTGACGTCAATGAATGAAAAATACCCAAAAATATATTTACTGTATATATATTTTGCTCATGAATCATCAACAGGATCAACATCCATGTGCCGCGCGGTTCGCTGGTGGCGGTGGTCGGCCACGTGGGCAGTGGGAAGTCTTCCCTGCTCTCCGCCATGCTGGGAGAAACGGAGAAGAGGAGTGGCCGTGTCAGTGTTAAGGTACGCCAGCTTTCACAAGAGACTCAAACCCCCCCCCTTCCTACTAAACCTAACCCTAGCACTAACTTGCGTGTTTGTATGTCTTGCCATTATCAATAGTACTGAGTATTGTTTAGCATATTTTATGTTCTTAGATGTTGGAACTTATCCCAGCTATTATGCAGGCAACCTAGCAATTATGAAACTCATTCTATTAACCTTGCAACTATGAATGCTTGAAACCTGCTCTATTCTTATCTTTATGTACCACAGCGATCTATTGCTGTCTCCTTCAACAAATGAACTCTTTGTAAGTCGCTTTGGATAAAAGCGTCTGCCAAATGCCCTAAATGTAATGTAATGTCACTGATGTTCACCTTTAACAATAATCCCTAATTATTTTTT
>PIJE02000157.1:608967-626742 GCA_002895965.2 Coryphaenoides rupestris
GGAATCGGCTGAATACTTGTGACTGTATTCTGGTTCTGTCTGTGGGAGTCGAAGGCCTTGCCTCGACGTCATAACACACACACATACCACCGCGCCTCGAGACTGTTTACTCGCCCATTCATTCAGTAACCCCCCCCCCCCACACACACACACACACACACACACACACACACACACACACACACAAACAAACACACACAAACAGCTCCATTCAACTCAAGCGTCTACAGTACGATTGGGACTGGGCGAAGGCGCGAGCGAGTGAAGTCCCAGGCTGTGCGTGACCAGATGTGTCCCTCCCGTCTGTTTCAGAACCCCTGCCCTGTGAAGGACGCCTCGTTCCTGTCAAAGATCCTCTTCTGGTGGTTCGCTGGGTAAGAGTGTCTCTTGGAAACCTCTAATTTCTGGAACTGACTCACTCGGTGGCTCGGCAGTGTGTGCGTTTGTTTACAGCGTGTGCTATAATAAAAACAAGAAAAAGTTGGCTGCCCATAATAATAATGTGATCTGACGTTTTGGTTTTTCGCCTCTCCCTCCCTCCGTCCCTCTCTCTCTCCCTCCTCTCTCTCTCTCTCTCTCTCTCTGTCTGTCTGTCTGTCTGTCTCTCTCTCTCTCCCTCCCTCTCTCTTTCTTTTTTTCTGTCTGTCTGTCTCTCTCTTTCTCTCTGTCTGTCTCTGACTGTCTTCTCTCTCCCTCTCTCTCTCTCTCTCTCTCTCTCTCTCTCTCTCTCTGTCTCTCTCTCTCTCTGACCTCTCTGTCTCTCTCTCTCTCTCTCTCTCTCTCTCTGCTCCTCTCTCTCTCTCTCTCTCTCTCTCTCTGTCTCTGTCTCTTGTCTCTCTCTCTCTCTCCTCTCTCTCTCTCTCTCTCTCTGTCTCTCTCTGTCTCTCTCTCGCTCTCTCTCCTCTCTCTCTCTCTCTCGTCATGTGTGTGTGTTATGACGTCGAGGCAAGGCCTTCGACTCCCACAGACAGAACCAGAATACAGTCACAAGTATTCAGCCGATTCCTGATGTGGTGGTGAGGTGGTGAGGGGGTGAGGGGAAGGGTGGGGGCGGGCGGGTTGTTTTAAAGATCTAGCCCACACACACTTGCGCTCGCCCTCACACACACAAACACACACACACACATACATATACAGTACACACGGATGTACACACATTCACGGTCACTACCGGCGCTCCCTCATTATACAAAAACAACCGAACACACACACAAGCTAAGTTTACCCGCCTTCGGCCCCCACTGCGCCCTGTTTTATTGCCCTGCCTCTTCCCTCCTCCTCCTCATCCCCGGCTCGCCGACTTCCGGTGACTTTTTTCCTAACCAGAGCGTGGGGGCAAGGAGGAAATGGAAGGGGACACACCAAGGAGGGAGCTTAGGGTGTGTCCCCCTGCAGGCCGGCTGTGGCCTCCCCACACTCCCACACTCTTGTGCCTGCGCCCCGCCAGACACCACCATCACCATCACCACCGCCACCACCGCCCACGGCCACCACCACCGACTCCGCTGTAGGGAATTTTCCACGTGGTTTCCCAGTTTGTCGTCCCATTAAATATCACGTCATGTGTGCATGTGTGGGGATTCTGGCTTCCCCGATTTGATCGTTTGTTGTGAGCGTCTCGGGGGAAAACATGTTTTTGCCCGGCCTCTTATTGACTAGACTGGAGAGTGCACTCATACAGGAACACACTCGTCTCTGTATGGATCTCTGCTCTCCTCGGACTCTTCTCGGAAGTCTTCAAGTGCAAACAACAGCTCACGTTTATCCCAAAACTTGCTTACACAAGTGAGCTGTGTCGACGGAGAAAGGACAAACATGTGGTACATTCCTTCACACTCTCCTCACAGGAAAACCAAAGACATTAGCGTGTGAGTGGGACAGACTAACGTAGGAGGAAGTGATTCATGCCACTTCCTCCAAAAGGGAGCCTATCACCTCACCTCTGTCACCTACTCATCATCGAATCTGACCAATCCAGTTGTTAAGTTGTCCCCAAATACACATGATTGTTTTTCCTTGTTTTTCTCCCCTCGTCGTCTTCTTACCTCAGCACCTGTGGGATGGCGAACATGAAGGCGTCGTGGAAGACGATGCACAGCGTTCCGGTCAGGAAGTACGGACCAAACTTGCGCGCCAGCGTCCTGAGCAGGAAGAAGCCTGAGCTCTGCTCCCTCTGCAGCTTCCGCAGGAGCTGTGCCTGGTCGGGCAGCTTACCGCCCAGCGCCACGCCCGAGGCCAGGGCCTTCTCCTGCCTGCCGCACGTGGAAAATAGAGTCAGAGATCCACGTAGGTGTGTGTGTGTGTCATCGATCACGTCACTGCCTTGAACGTATTTAATGCAAAACAGAAATCAAGGACTTATTTCGTTTTTCATCATTTAAGTCTAACAGGATTAGACCCGCAGCCCTTAAAAGTACGTACAAAGTGTTGCAGAGCGACTGCAAAGTAATTAGAATCTTCAAAGTGAGGACATTTTAACAACGATATTTTATGTCTTAATACTGTCCTCAAAATTGTTATTTCTGGCCTATTTCGTTTTTTGAGTGGGAGGGGGGGATCTGAAATGTTTGTGGTGGTGATGAGTCAGTCCGGATTGCAATTTTGCCGCAGCTTTTCTTGGAACATAAGTCAGACAGCTGCTCTGCTGCTGACAGACCGCAAGGCTGTAAAAGGCCGTTGATTCTCAATCAAAAGCCGCCGTAAATCAAAGGGGGGACTTCAACAAACGAACATGCAAAACAAACAACATCATTGCCGTTCTGAAACCTAACTGGGCTGTGTTGGTGTGTCTTCTGAGCCCCCCTTGTCCGAGGCTAATGAGCCCAGCAGTAAAATGGTGCTTTACTTTACGTCTCCCTCAAAATAGATAAAAGAAGAAGAAGTAGAATAATGTCTAACTTTTTAATCTTGGCACACTCGGCAGTCCACTCCTGCTCCAGGTCAGAGATGATTTTATCAGAGGTGTCTTCCTCCCTGAGGGTCCACAGGTCGTCTGCCTCCAGGGGCGTGCGATATCCTTTCACCACCAGACTGAGAGAGAGAGAGAGAGAGAGGGAGGGGTTGAGAGACAGACAGTCAGAGACAGACAGAGAGAAAGAGAGAGACAGACAGAGAGAAAAAAAGAAAGAGAGAGGGAGGGAGAGAGAGAGACAGACAGACAGACAGACAGAGAGAGAGAGAGAGAGAGAGAGAGAGAGAGAGAGAGAGAGAGAGAGAGAGACAGAGAGAGAGAGAGAGAGACAGACAGACAGAGAGAGAGAGAGAGAGAGAGAGAGAGAGAGACAGACAGACAGACAGACAGACAGAGAGAGAGAGAGAGAGAGAGAGAGAGAGAGAGAGAGAGAGAGGAGGAGAGAGAGAGGGACGGAGGGAGGGAGAGGCGAAAAACCAAAACGTCAGATCACATTATTATTATGGGCAGCCAACTTTTTCTTGTTTTTATTATAGCACACGCTGTAAACAAACGCACACACTGCCGAGCCACCGAGTGAGTCAGTTCCAGAAATTAGAGGTTTCCAAGAGACACTCTTACCCAGCGAACCACCAGAAGAGGATCTTTGACAGGAACGAGGCGTCCTTCACAGGGCAGGGGTTCTGAAACAGACGGGAGGGACACATCTGGTCACGCACAGCCTGGGACTTCACTCGCTCGCGCCTTCGCCCAGTCCCAATCGTACTGTAGACGCTTGAGTTGAATGGAGCTGTTTGTGTGTGTTTGTTTGTGTGTGTGTGTGTGTGTGTGTGTGTGTGTGGGGGGGGGGGTTACTGAATGAATGGGCGAGTAAACAGTCTCGAGGCGCGGTGGTATGTGTGTGTGTTATGACGTCGAGGCAAGGCCTTCGACTCCCACAGACAGAACCAGAATACAGTCACAAGTATTCAGCCGATTCCTGATGTGGTGGTGAGGTGGTGAGGTGGTGAGGGGAAGGGTGGGGGCGGGTGGGTTGTTTTAAAGATCTAGCCCACACACACTTGCGTCGGAAGAAGGAGTGGTTATGGCTGGATAGAAGAGACAGGAGTACATGATGCGTGCAACTAGTCCAAGAAGTCTCTTAAATTTATTCTTTCTTTTCCGGGCTTCGCTTGTGGTTTTGCAGTCTTTTGTTTTGGTTATTTTCTTCAAATGTAAAAACCACACGTACACACATTAACGAGTGCTTCTGTGATGAGGTTCCGGCCGTCGTCCAAACGCCGCCGTCTCTTTTTTGCCGTCGCAGGTTGAACCGGAGAAACCGAAGACACTAACCCACGACCTGGAAGCCTTCGAGCCACCAAGAGACACAGGAAGTAAGTCCATATACAGACACTCTCCTCCCCTTCCCCTCCCTCTCGTACTTTGCTCGACCAGAAACATGACCGACAACGACGTTTTCAACCCGTGTGTCTCTTACATGTACAAACAAGATTTAGAATGTGTTTTTATCGAGAGCTCAATGTGTCGTAGCTCTCTCTCGTTGTTTACTACGGTTGCCATGGTATTATCAGACCCCCTGTAAAACATTGTACACATGCACTGTACCCCAAACATGCCTTTATTCTACAGTCCACCCTTAAACAAGAGATTCATTATGAAGAATACTTTGTGGTTTGTAACTTACACAATGGTTTACGGGAGCGCATGCTGTTCTGTATGGAAGTGTCTCCCATGTCTTCAAGTGATTTGTGTTGCGTTTCGTAGGACGGGCAAACTAAACAACCATTTGGAAGCTGCTATCCACCAGGCGATGTCTGAGCTGGATAAGATATCAGCACAGTGAGTCGTTTGTTCTCCTCTCCCATACGCTCCTGACGTACGACTCCTATCTCCCTGGCTTTTAGGACTCGTTCACACCGCCTGTCTTTTTCTGTTTTGTTTTTTTGTTTTTTTAAATGGGCACGCCTCTGGGAAATGACCGAAAGGCGTCCGCTTTTAAAACATCGACCACAAGGAAGGCGTCATATCGTCGTTGATATGGAAACAAATTGTCCGTGGCGAGAACAGTTTTTTTTAAACGTTATTGTCTTGTGTGTCCCCCCCCCCCCCCTCCTCCCTCCTCCTGTCTTCACTGTTTAAAGGAGAACCGAACCCAAACACTACTGGGACGTTGGTTCTCATGCACGTTCACCTCTGATTGGTTGATACGGTTGCCCGGTCACCTCAGGTCACTAGTATTTCACCGTAACACACATGCATACAAAACTTCTTCCCCACATGTCTTTCCCCACATCAGGCGTTGAGCTAAAAGTTAACTTAACGGCCGTCTGCTGTTTAAGTCACGGGCGGTGATCACGAAGGTAACTCGGAAGATCGCAGCCATTTATTTTTCTCTCTGCATGTTCCGCAGACAGGGTAACGATCTTCAGTCAGCTTTCCGTCAGCACTCTTGCAATCCACCACATGCGTCCACACTTCAGATTTCGTCCTCTTAGATGGATGGAAAATATCCGGAGCGCCGTCACCGCTTTCCACCGTGTTGTCCGATAACGACGTCGTAAACAAACCACGTTGCGTGTGGCGCCTGCGCACCTGCGTCTGGGAGACCGTCGCTTACTTTTCAGTTTTAGCGCGGTAATCAACCACGGTTAAACTGTGGTTGATTAGCGGTCCTGTCTGATTATCTCCCCCACCCTCCCCTGCAGGTCCATCAGATGCCATCGAGGGAGCGTCAGGTCCGACCGCCCAAGAGGAGGAAGATCTCCAGATAACACTGAATGTGCTCCCCCTCCCTCTCCCCTCTCCCCCCCCCCCACCCCGCACGCCTCCTCCGAGCCGTATGTCACGTACGCCGTGCCCTTGGGGCCTTCCCCCTTGACCTTTTGACCTCGCCAGGTGCTACACATACATCGGCGGTACGTTGTGATAATGGTCGACTTGACTTGACTGACCGCTTGATGGAGGGTGCGGGAGAAGCAGCCCCAACCCGATCACCACCAAAACAACAACAAAAACAACAACAAGAACGTACAGAAAGAAAACTAACGGTTACATTTGTCAACAGTTCACCAAATGAACTATTTTTTTCAAGTACATGATCGTAAAAACGTGCAGAGAAAGAGATACAGGCGTACCTTACATATTTAAGAAGAGCAGACAGTCCAAATATTTCTGATACATTTTCAATATGTGCACAGGTAATCCTGAAATGTCCTGCTATTAAGAATTGTATGTAAATATTGTACAATGTCGCGTACAAGCACCTAATGCACATTTTTATTGTACAAAAAAAAAGAAATCGACAAGCAAGGCTGAAGTGTACCAATGCCCTCGTTTCTATTCAGAGATACACGCAAAACACAGCCGGAAGCTTTTTTGAATCCGTGTAAATGTAGTTCTGACTGTTTTGTGATTTGGTTTTGGTTTGATGTTGGGTATCTTACCGAGACAAGGTCGACGGCAAAACTTCATTTGCAAGAAACACACTGTGGAGAAATCTGATCGGGGGCAGAGGACGCCGCTGGTAGTTGGAGACCAGTACCCTGGCCACTATGTAGTCCATACAGGCCGCACTCAGAAAACCAATCATTTTGAGTTTACCTTGACCAGAGTTTAGGAAGTCGTGCTCCCGATTTCCCTGTATACTGTATTGATTATCTTCAATATCTCATGGCTTTAGGTAGAATAACGAAACCCCAGAGGTATAGATTGTGACCCTGAGTCCAGATTGTGATGAGCAACACTCACTTGAGATTTTCAGAACGATAAAAGCCTTTCTTGTGATTAAGGGGCCTTATGTTTCTTTCTTTTTATTATTTTTGTGTGCTTCTGGTGTTTAAGCTTAAAAATAAATATGAAATGCTGTATATAAATAATTTCCAACCATAAACACCAGAAGCACACAAAAATAATAAAAAGAAAGAAACATAAGGCCCCTTAATCACAAGAAAGGCTTTTATCGTTCTGAAAATCTCGAGTGAGTGTTGCTCATCACAATCTGGACTCAGGGTCACAATCTATACCTCTGGGGTTTCGTTATTCTACCTAAAGCCATGAGATATTGAAGATAATCAATACAGTATACAGGGAAATCGGGAGCACGACTTCCTAAACTCTGGTCAAGGTAAACTCAAAATGATTGGTTTTCTGAGTGCGGCCTGTATGGACTACATAGTGGTCAGGGTACTGGTCACCAACTACCAGCGGCGTCCTCTGCCCCCGATCAGATTTCTCCACAGTGTGTTTCTTGCAAATGACCTTGTCTCGGTAAAATACCGAACATCAAACCGAAGCCAAATCACAAAACAGTCAGAACTACATTTACACGGATTCAAAAAAGCTTCCGGCTGTGTTTTGCGTGTATCTCTGAATAGAAACGAGGGCATTGGTACACTTCAGCCTTGCTTGTCGATTTCTTTTTTTTGTCTACAATAAAAATGTGCATTAGGTGCTTGTACGCGACATTGTACAATATTTACATACAATTCTTAATAGCAGACATTTCAGGATTACCTGTGCACATATTGAAAATGTATCAGAAATATTTGGACTGTCTACTCTTCTTAAATATGTAAGAGAGATCCTGCCTTAAGCCACACAAGGTCAACATGTTGGTATTTCTTGCTCGGAATCTGCCAGACTAAAGTAGCTATGGATTTGCATATGGCCTGTTGAGGCATCTGCTTTCATTCATGTTTCTGTTGTTAGTTTGCACTTTTGGTTTACAAAGGTCCTAACTGCCAGTTTTGCCTGTTAAGGAATGTATCACTCTTTATGTCTGAGCCTAATGTTTCATATTTTTTCAATTTTATTTATTGTTTCGGTGGTTTTTATTTCCATTTTATTTATTGTTTTTGGTTGTTTTGTTTATTTATTTTGGATATTTAAAATGTCTTCCAGTTCCAGTGTTAAATATTCTTTAGAAATAAAAGTTTATTGATCTTTGAAAGGGTGTAGGCCTACTTGCATTATTATGCCATTATCATTATATTAGTTGAAAATGGTCTCAAAACGGCAATATTATCGCTTATCGCAATAATTTCTGGGACAATTTATCGTCCAGCAAAATGTGTTATCATGACAGACCTATTTAGGACTCGTTCACAAGTCTTTTTCTGTTTTTGTTTTTTGTTTTTTTAAATGGGCACGCCTCTGGGAAATGACCGAAAGGCGTCCGCTTTTAAAACATCGACCACAAGGAAGCCGTCGTATCGAAGTGTTGTTATGGAAACAAATTGTCCGCGGCGAGAACCGTTTTAAACGTTATTGTCTTGTGTGTCCCCCCCCCCCCCCTCCTCCTCCTCCTGTCTTCACTGTTTAAAGGAGAACCGAACCCAAACACTACTGGGACGTTGGTTCTCATGCACGTTCACCTCTGATTGGTTGATACGGTTGCCCGGTCACCTCAGGTCACTAGTATTTCACCGTAACACACATGCATACAAAACTTCTTCCCCACATGTCTTTCCCCACATCAGGCATTGAGCTAAAAGTTAACTTAACGGCCGTCTGCTGTTTAAGTCACGGGCGGTGATCACGAAGGTAACTCGGAAGATCGCAGCGATTTATTTTTCTCTCTGCATGTTCCGCAGACAGGGTAACGATCTTCAGTCAGCTTTCCGTCAGCACTCTTGCAATCCACCACATGCGTCCACACTTCAGATTTCGTCCTCTTAGATGGATGGAAAATATCCGGAGCGCCGTCACCGCTTTCCACCGTGTTGTCCGATAACGACGTCGTAAACAAACCACGTTGCGTGTGGCGCCTGCGCACCTGCGTCTGGGAGACCGTCGCTTACTTTTCAGTTTTAGCGCGGTAATCAACCACGGTTAAACTGTGGTTGATTAGCGGTCCTGTCTGATTATCTCCCCCACCCTCCCCTGCAGGTCCATCAGATGCCATCGAGGGAGCGTCAGGTCCGACCGCCCAAGAGGAGGAAGATCTCCAGATAACACTGAATGTGCTCCCCCTCCCTCTCCCCTCTCCCCCCCCCCCACCCCGCACGCCTCCTCCGAGCCGTATGTCACGTACGCCGTGCCCTTGGGGCCTTCCCCCTTGACCTTTTGACCTCGCCAGGTGCTACACATACATCGGCGGTACGTTGTGATAATGGTCGACTTGACTTGACTGACCGCTTGATGGAGGGTGCGGGAGAAGCAGCCCCAACCCGATCACCACCAAAACAACAACAAAAACAACAACAAGAACGTACAGAAAGAAAACTAACGGTTACATTTGTCAACAGTTCACCAAATGAACTATTTTTTTCAAGTACATGATCGTAAAAACGTGCAGAGAAAGAGATACAGGCGTACCTTACATATTTAAGAAGAGCAGACAGTCCAAATATTTCTGATACATTTTCAATATGTGCACAGGTAATCCTGAAATGTCCTGCTATTAAGAATTGTATGTAAATATTGTACCGAGACAAGGTCGACGGCAAAACTTCATTTGCAAGAAACACACTGTGGAGAAATCTGATCGGGGGCAGAGGACGCCGCTGGTAGTTGGAGACCAGTACCCTGGCCACTATGTAGTCCATACAGGCCGCACTCAGAAAACCAATCATTTTGAGTTGACCTTGACCAGAGTTGAGGAAGTCCTGATGTCCCTGTATACTGTAGTGATTATCTTCAATATCTCACGGCTTTAGGTAGAATAACGAAACCCCAGAGGTATAGATTGTGACCCTGAGTCCAGATTGTGATGAGCAACACTCACTCGAGATTTTCAGAACGATAAAAGCCTTTCTTGTGATTAAGGGGCCTTATGTTTCTTTCTTTTTATTATCTTTGTGTGCTTCTGGTGTTTATGGTTGTAAATTATTTATGGACAGCATTTCATATTTATTTTTAAGCTTTACAAAACATGCTAGATGGCAATAATTACTACCAAGAGTTGAAAACTCAAGCCTTATGTGTGTGTGTGTGTTTTATTTTTTTTATTTATTTACTTAACATGTGAGTAGTTTATGTATTCAAGAGCATTTTCCTTTTTTATTTAAGAAGTGTTGTTCTCACAGCTAACACGTTTGGCCGTTCACATCCTCAAAACCAGAGTTTTGTATTGGCACACGTACATCACAGTACCTAACCGTTTCCCCGCTGTAGCGATGGAAATGTCAGCGTGCACTTAAAGGTGTACCGGCGCTCCGGTCCAAGACCCTGACTATCCTTCTCAGGGCCAGGTCACCCCGCCAAGGGACCCCCGGGGACCGAGAAAGCAAACATCGGGCCACCCACCGCGTCATCGTAGCTTTGCTGTAATTTGATGAGCGGCAAAGCGTTGGACTGAATATGTACAATAAACAGACCTGATACAATGAGTGTGGAGACATAACAAGCGCTCATAGATGCTTTATGAAGCCATTTCACTTCAAATGTTCCAAGCAAAATGGTGTGAAATCCATTGAGCACAAGACCTCTAACCTGAGGCCCAGCCAACCTGGTGGTCTACATAGAACCGGCCCAGTTACCACAACCACAACTTGCCTCCATTAAAAACAAACCCCAAAAACACTTCATAGTAAGTCATAAAGGCATGGAGCTCTGTATTAAGCGACTTGCTGTGGAAATGTCCTTCTCTGTAAAGTTCCTTCTGCAACCTCAACCTGTGCACACACACACACATCTTCCTTAGTGCAATGTATGTATGGGCCCTACAATGCTCCTGTCAGTGTTTTTATTTATTTATTATAAGTTGGGGTTTGTTGTTTATTTGTAGTAATTTGCATAGTCCCAGAGTTGAATATTTTTCCATTTCCTAAATGGTCTGCAACTTTTTTTCATTGTACTTTCTCTCCTCCCCATGGGTATGTGGGACAGGGGTGTGTGTTGTGATTGTTTTGAGTGTGTTTCTGAAGTGGATGATGTCAGTGAACTTGAGTTGCATTTTACCTTTTGTTTGTTTCCAATCTATTTGCTCTTTAAAGTTGCCCATTTGGGGGGGGAAGAAACGACCCCTTTTTGTCAGTATTTTTTTTCTAACATGTAAGCGAGTATATATTAATATATACTTTACAGGAATAAAGTTGCGTGAAGTATGTTGTGCACTTTGCGGTTTGTCAGGAGTCGTCATTTTGCTATGGTTGGGTTTTGTTGGGGTTTTTATGGTTTGATGCAAGAAACATCTATTTTGTAAATATTGTGAAGCATTACAGGTCATGCAGTGATGTAACATTTTCAATAATGTTGCATAGAAGTTTAACATAGTAAAAATATGGTCACTCTTTAAACAACTTGTGTGAAGTCTGTTTTCTTGAATGTATTATCTGTATGGTTTGTGTACGTATTCAACTTGTCTGAGATATGACGAGGGCTTAGGTCATTGTTATTACATTGGATTGTAATGTAGATGTGACAGTAGCTCAGGAGGTAAGAGCAGGCAGAGCTGGCAACAGGAAGGTTGCTGGTTTGATCCCCCAGTATCACAAAAGACATGATTTGAAATAATAGCCTGACAACATGAGCACCAATGAGCAAACAACAAATTGCCATAGTTTGGTGAAGTGAGGTGAATGGAGACACCACTCGTGTGTGTGTTGGAGGGAATGTCTCCAGAGGACTGAGCTCATGGTCCCCCAAGCCACCAGTGAGGTGAGGAAGAGCCAGCGGGAGGGACTGAAGACTGGGCCAACGTCAGGGGGCAGGACACCATAGAGACCTGCTGGGATCCAAGGGGCTGGAAGGACATTCCAGCTGTGCTGCTAGGAGAACCGACAGAGAGCTGAGCTCTGGAGAAACATGTGCTGAGCTTGGAGGATTTACACTGAAGAAACGGGAAGAATCATCGGCTGAACACACGACAACATTCAGTTGGATCAATTGAGTTGTTTATTACCATTATGCTTTATTAACAAATACAACAGAAACATGTCTACAATAAACAGAAGGACTAAGATAATAGAAGTAGCAGACATTATGAATCATAAGCAGGTGAGCACATATCTCTAAGAACTGAACGTGTTCTGCTGCCGTGTTGTTCCACACACAACACAAGGAATCAATATTCACTGTAAAGTCATTCACAACATGAACTTCATTAGCTTTTCACACAGACCACTTGCATTATTAATATGATATTACATCTGATTTAAATCAGGTTCCATAGTAGGCTTAGGAAAATAAAAACTGATATACAAACACTTATTACAAAAAATAATGCATGAAAATATTGAGAAAAAATGGTATATCTGATTTACCATCAATCAGTATTAAAAACACATTTAAAATGACATTTAAATTTTAATTCAATCTTGATTAAAAACCTGCTTAGTTAACCTCTTAAAGATCTTAAAAGTCACTTCCTTTCATGATTCATCATAGAAAATATATTTCTAGACATGTATGTGTGTGTGTGTGTGTGTGTGTGTGTTTACTTCTACAACCGACACAGAGACACTGAGGAACCATAATCCATAACCCAAACCCAGGGTGGAGGTGCTCCTGGGTGGATGTGAACTTGAAGGTGTGGATGTGTGTCAGTGTGTCTGAGGAGCCAACTACATGTGGGGACACTCTGTAGAAGGACAGAGTGCCAGCAGGCCGGTCCACATACACTCCTACTCTGTTAGAGCCGGAGGGGAGGAGACTTATGTCTGTTCTACTATTGTTGTAGAAGGCAATGTAACCAATCATCAGAACAACGAAGACTCCAGGACTTGTTGTTATGTCCAAGCACACTGTCAACACCCCTCCTCTCCTTGTGATTCCTCTGTATGTCACTCCTATATAAACACGTCCTTTCCTCTCTACCTCCCAGTAACAGCGGCCAGTCAGACTCTCTCTACACAACACCTGGTCCCGGGAGTCAAACCTGTCTGGGTGATCAGGATAAGACTGCTGCTCTCTAACCCGCGTCACCTTTCTGTTGTCCTCAGACAGAGAGAGTCTCTGTGGCTGTGTTTGGGTCCAGTGTGAGTTCACAGCCATCTGATGGGAGAACAAGACATGATTAGTCTGCTAAAGCACACAGAGATACACTGATGAACTTAACTGCGTTTTACAGAAACACAGAAGTGTAAGAAGAACGACTCTATACAGTATGTGTCTCCCCTAGATCCCAACACGCTGTCCCCCAGTGTGGACACAAAAGCAAGACGACTTGTGTCTGGAGACGCGTTGTGGACCAGCAGCTGTGCGTAGCGTTCCGGCAGAGACGGGGACAGAGACGGGGACGGAGACGGAGACGAGTAGAGACGAGACGGGAGAACGAGACGGACGGAGACGAGGACGACGAGACAGAGACGAGGACGGACGAAGACGAGACGAGGACGGAGACGAGATGGGGACGAGACGAGGACGGGGACGGAGACGAGATGACGGGAAGACGGGGACGGAGACGAGACGGAAACAGGACGGAGACGAAGACGGAATCCCCCTCCCCTCCAAACCCGTTTACCTTGACGCGGGTTCCGCCGACCAGGAACGGACGCCGCTTCCCACATCCACGGAGACGGCGCGTCTCCACGTAGCACACACGGGGACGACGAGGCGGGCGACACTATAACGCGCTAGAGTTGGCCCGCCCCGGGTGCTCTCTACATGGGAGCGGGGAGCTGGAGATGGCTAGCGGGCGGGTTTCCTCCGCGACTCCGGTCCCTCCCGAGTTTCTCCGACGTGGAGGCGAATACGTACACACACACACATACATACACACACACAGACACACACACACACACTTACATACACACACATACACGTCGATAGCCGAGACGACGGACGACAGCGGCGGCCTTCCCCCAATGTTTACATTCTATTGCGCATGCGCGGCGGCGGTGGCGGTGGCGGAGTCCCCGTCCCCGTCCCCCCCGCCACCGCGCAGCGCTACCGCCACCTGGTGTCGGGCGTCGGTACCGCAGACGCACACCCGACACAATGTGGTGGTGGTGGTGGTGGTGGTGATGGTGATGGTGGTGGTGGTGGTGAACCCAAGCCAATCCTCAGCCTACTGTACACTGTAACTACTGGGTTGTTATACCTTGCAGTCATGTGGGTGGGTGTGTGTGTGTGTGTGTGTGTGTGTGTGTGTACAAACACCACCTTATCTATTCAAATATGTGAAACAGCAATAAATATACTGTATCTTTTCACTCTTCACTTTCAAAAGTCACTGTGTCTGTGTCTGCCAAATGCCCCTTTTCCCCCCACAAACAGATCACATTAATTGAATTCAACCCAGATTAATGACATTTAATTCCTCATTGAATTCCACAGTTGAGTACACACAGACAACATTGAATGAACCAAGTGCACTGTTTCAGTACAGGTGCAGCCATTCATCTCAATGGGAACAAAGTCCAAAGAAATCCCATGGAGCGTGAACTGGTTAGGGTGCAAAAGAAGCAGTTTCTTTCAGGCAGGAGGATATTCTAGGAGTGGATAGGGTGTTCGACTCTCAGGGTTCAATCCCCAAACTCTGCTGGAGCGCTCTCTTCCTCCAGAGCAACAGAGGGAGTTTCTTACCTGAGGTTGGAGAGCGTAGGTGGACGAGGGCAGGCGGTCTTTCATAGGAAGAAAATAGATCCTTGGCGTAGAGTAGGCCTGCCTGTCTAAAGCTTCAGTACACCCCTTACACTAACCTAAAGATATGTTTTCTAAAGAGTCATCACTCTTCCTCGGGAGGGTGAATTAATGATGAATAAATCCATTTAGAAATTCTATCTTTTCAGTCCAGCCAAGAGCATGTTTCTCATCTCTGAAGGGCTCCAAACATTATAACTTATTGACTATAACTATATAACTATAACTACTGTGGTTGCTCCTCTAGTTAGTCTCCGTCTGAACTCATCCCCAGGTGAAACCACTCGACAAAAAACTGAATTCAAACGTTCAAACGTATGCATGCAGGCACAAGCCTCAGATGTAATGAAACCCACTCTTCTGGTTTGACTGTGCAGGTGACGTGGTGAGACACTCCTCCCTGCCAGGGACACACGTCATGGTCCGGCCCTGCCAGCGCCATGGCGACCGAGGGACTCTGTGTTCATATCGTCCAATAACAATGCATATCAAACATGATGTCACAGACATTGTTGCTCTGACAGGCGTTGTGTTCTCAATCCCAAGCATCAATAATACTATTATAATAGATATTAATTATATCAACATGACTAATACACAGATGAGTATGTGGATGTTATTAATAACATGTATTGTTTTCCCTTTCACACTTGACTATGTGTAGGCTATAAAATTGACAAAATAACCAACACCACCATCTCTTCTCGTCTCCTCGCTTCAGAAACTTCTGAACAACTAGCAGAGTAGTCGGTTGGTAATGAAAAACATGCACAATTAATGTCTTTTAAAAATAATCACATTAAACAAATGGATAATGGATAGTCAAGATTCAAGATTCATTGCCATATGTGACCTCCACTGGAGGTTTGGTCCTGATGTCTGCCAAGGTCATTTTTCAGTTTTTTAAAGATTATGAAAGTGTAAATTGTAAGCTTCAAATATTTGAAGAAGATATGCTTCTGTGAATGTTGGTACACCTGAAATCACTAAGCAGAGAAAAAGAGCTTTAAAGATTCAGAGCTGTTCACACCTCTCACAGCCAGGTAATGGGTGGGAACAATAGCTGGTTAACCCCAACCACTCCCCCACTGGACTAGCTGTCATTATCTGTCAGTGGTGGTCTGATGGGCTTTTCAATGACAATAATGTCGGCTAGTAAGCTTACTAAAAAAAGTAATACATTAAATTCACGAAAGGCAGCATTCATAATTCTAATCTATATGGTTATGCGCAATCCCCATTATGAAACAAGTACAATGGAATGCTTACTCCGAATTCACTCCTGCAGTATTCTTCTAAACATAAATTCTAAACAACTAGTAATATAGTACGTAAATAGGTACGGTAAAAGATAAAAGGTGACAATAGAAAATAGACATAAGTGACAAGGTAGCAACACTCTGGCTGTTGGTGCAAAAATGTTGTAAAAGTGTCCACGTGCAGTACAGTAACATTGTTATACTGGTAAAAATTGGAGGTCATGGAGGCAAGTCATGGAGGCCAGTCACTGCATTTGAAAGGACTTCATATCAACCAACTCACTGTGGTAACCATACCACAATTAAGAGCCAATTAAGTTCCTCGCCGCGTCCCCAGCAGCGACACCTCCTCCGCCGCGCCAGGGGGCGGTGTGCTATAAAAGCAGCAGCAGTCCGGCCTCATCCTGCGCCACCGTACTTAGAGCGCATGCGCACCCCGCTCTTCCTTTTTCCAGTGCAGCGGAGTCCAAACCCTGTCTGTGGCTCCGGGCTCCTGAATAAGGAGACAGAAAGACTGCGACGATGGTTCGTAATCACGCCGCGATACGCACACACATCCACGCGTCACACCGTCGGGCTGCGGCTCGTCGAGGCCGATGTGCAAAAATCGCTTCGTGGACTTAGGATGAGAGCGGATTGAGTCCCGCTGCTGGCGACGCCGCCGCCGTCCGTTAGACGCGCTGGGCTGCAAACGTGGCCCGACGTGCAGCCACGGCGCGTCTGTGATTTTTCCCCCCACGATCGATCGATCTGTTCCGCCGTCACGCAAATAACGCGTGAAAGCCCCCCGAACGTTAACCACCCACGGCGCTGTTTTCATTCATGCCGTTCGTCGGGTTCATTATGCTAAAGCGTTGAGTCCACTGGTCTCTGATGGTTCCCGCGTCGTTGGCTGGCCCAGGTGCTCTTGACAGCCCAGCAGGGAGTCCTCCTGGGCTGTCAGTGTTGGTGGACGTGTTGACATGTCGGCTGACTCCATGTTTGCGCTTCTGTCTCTGTCTGTCTCTCTCTCAGGGTTTTGTTAAAGTGGTGAAGAACAAGGCCTACTTTAAGAGGTATCAGGTGAAGTTCAGGAGGAGGAGAGGTACGTGAAGGCACACGTGTGTGTGTGTGTGTGTTGATCGTTTTGTTGACACAGCCGAGTCTTCGATTGTCCATTGCAAGCTTGGTAAATGTTTGCTCCTTTTCTGTCAGAGGGCAAGACCGACTTCTTTGCCCGCAAGCGCCTGGTCATCCAGGACAAGAACAAGTACAACACACCCAAGTACAGGATGATCGTTCGCTTCTCAAACAGAGACATCGTCTGCCAGGTGGGTTCGGGTCGTGCCGTTTCCCTTCCTCTTCCCCAGCCCACCAACGAACGCTTCTAACGTCCCCGTTTCCCTTTCTTCCAGATCGCTTACGCCAAGATCGAGGGCGACATGATCGTGTGCGCGGCCTACTCCCACGAGCTGCCCAAGTACGGCATCACCGTGGGTCTGACCAACTACGCCGCGGCCTACTGCACAGGCCTGCTGTTGGCTCGCAGGGTGAGGCCAGTGACACACCACTACCACCACCACCACCCCACCGCGCTGGGTGGCTGACACCCGTTATTCGAATCCAGAGCTGTTTGAGGTGGAGTTGGATGGAAGTGTGACTGGGTGGCTTAAACCGCAAGTGGGGCTAACCTTGTAGGCTAGAAGGCCCCTTGTAGTGGCCCAGCTGAGTGCCTATGCTAGAAGTCAGTCCCCTGTTTCAACTCTACTCTTGTCAATCTTCACTGCCCTGTCTGTGAAGGCACACTGGGCCTTTTAAATGGCTGCCTTTGTCAGAGGGAAGAAATTACGCTCCGACGATAACTTCCAATAAGGCCGGATATCGTGGCCTTCATACAGATGGGAGGGATGTGTAGTGTGATGGTGGCAGTACTGTGATGGTGGCAGTACTGTAGCGGCCAGGCGCGGTCTTACCATTAAGGCAAAGGTAGGCAATTGCCTGGGGCCCCCAACCTGCAGGGGCCCCCAACCAGCTGCCCCCTCCCCAATCAGCAGGGGCTCGGGGCCTCCGGCCAGTAGCCCCCCACCATTGTCTTTGTAA
>PIJE02000158.1:0-17500 GCA_002895965.2 Coryphaenoides rupestris
AAAAAAGAGAGGGAGATAAACATAATATCGCCCTGTTCTTCTGTCCACTAATTATGACCTCAGAGCCGTTGCGTAACGCTAACCTCCTGTCATGCCGCCGTGCGGTCACGGTGAGATGGAGGAGGACGCGTGGAGCTACGGAAGACGCTTCGGGAGGAATTCTTCTTCTCCTCTTTTCTGGAATTTGTTCTGTACACATTGTTTTGAATTATTATTATTATATTTTTTTACATTTTTACACATTTTTCTTTGATTTTTCTGTGAATTAGAACCAATCTCGCTGAAATCTTGTCGTCTTTCTCCAGGATAGACCTGGGGAAGACAATCCTGTATTTAGTAGGATCCCTGTTCAAACAGACACAGGGACAGAGACCCCCCCCCCCCCCCTCTCTCTCTCTCTCTCTCTCTCTCTCTCTCTCTCTCTCTCTCTCTCTCTCTATCTCTCTCTCTCTCTCTCTCTCTCTCTCTCTTTTCTTTGGTTTGAGTGCGGGTGCGAGCCGTTGACACTGCACACACACACACACACACACACGCACACACATGCATCATCCAGGTTGTAATTACGGAGGCATGTTAAACACAGGGCTGCCTCAGCTGACGGGGTGGGTGGCTGGAGGTGGATGGTGGGTGGTGGTGGGTGGTGGTGGTGGGTGGTGGTGGACATCAAAGCCAGCCCCCCCCCCCCCCCGCCACCCGCCTGCAGCCCAGGGACAGGAACCTGAGTGCGGAGGACTTGCGTAGCCGGCAACGATAAGCAAGCGCAAGCCGCTGCCTTCCGCCTCACAAGACACAAGAGCAGAGAGGAGCAAACATGTTGGTGGTGGTGGGGGTGAGAGTGGGGGAGAGAGATAGAGAGAGAGGGAGGGAGAGAGAGAGGGAGAGGGGGAGAGAGATAGAGAGAGGGAGGGAGAGGTGGGAGAGGGAGAGAGAGAGAGAGGGGAGAGAGAGGGAGGGAGAAGAAGAGGGAGAGAGGTGGGAGAGGGAGAAGGAGAGGTAGAGAGGGGGAGGTAGAGGGAGAGAAAGAGAGGCTAGCCCCTCCTTACTCCTGTAAAAGGGGAAAAACAAGGAAGAGAGAGAGAGAGAGGGAGGGAGGGAGGGAGGGAGGGAAAGAAAAAAAAATGAGGAAGAAAGGAAATCGCAGCCATACGGGCAGCGCTGCTCGCCTGAACCGTACCTCGCCTCAACCTCAGCTGCGGCAAAAAGAAGAAGAAACCGACCATGTACTATGGGGGGCCAGCTCCTCCTCCTCCTCCTCCTCCCAAGCCACCACCACGACCACCAGCACCATCATCGCCGCCACAGCAACCCCCCAAAAAAAAAACCCCAACCACTTCATCTGTCAGCCATTAGTTCATCAGGAACCGGACCAGGAGCGCGAGAGAGCGAGAGAGCGAGCCTGAGGAGCCCGGAGACTCTGCCGCTGGAGAAGAAGAAGGAGAAGGAGAGAGGGAACCAGCAAGGAGAGGAGAGGGTCCCTCAATCAGCAACTCAAGAGCCCTACTCCTCAGGTAAGACTCTTCCAGTCTCCCACTGATTGTTGTGCTCGAAGCTTGGGTTTGGAAGTTGTGTGTGTGTGTGGTGTGGGGGGGGGGGGGGGGGGGTGATAGAGAGTGTTGTCTGCCGTCTAGTCGGCGCGATTATTAAACTTTTACAGACCCAAATTACAAACTTTACAGAGAATGAGGTTATTTCCACGAGGTTCATGCAGTTGATGTTGAAACAGCTGAGCATAGAGACAGAGCCAGAGAGATAGAGGGAGAGAGCCAGAGAGAGAGAGAGAGAGAGAGAGAGAGAGGAGAGAGAGAGAGAGAGAGAGAGAGAGAGAGGAAGAGAGAGATTGGGTTGATCTTGCCTTGACTTTCTGTGAAACGTTTGGTATTTGACATGGCCAGTGAGCTCTACCTGAACGTATGTCTCTGTGTGAGTGTGTGTGTGTGTGTGTTATGTGTGTGTGTGTATGTGTGTGTGCGTGTGTGTGTGTGTGTGTGTGTGTGTGCGTGTGTGTGTGTGTCAGATTATTGACATTATTAACGCCTTGCTTTGGCAAAGTAACGGATGGAAGGTTTCTCAAACCGAGCCGAACGCTTTTAACGGAGGAGAACGTAATCGAGTCACGAGAGACGAAACTCACGGGGGGAACCGATTTCCAGATTTTCCCCTCCCACGGCAATTAATGTCGCCGGGGATAACTTGGGTATAATCCCACAAGGTTAATCCAGCCCATCGCAGGCATTATCAGATTACCCGAAAGGAATGACACACACACACACACACACACACACTAGTTTGATTTGACTTTTGCCACAATGTCGGAAAGCTAAGACGTCCCCTTTGTTTAGCGATGCCTCCCCCGCCGCCCCCCCCCCACCAATAAAACCCCAGAGCAGGAAGAGAGTTGGGAGGGAGGGGGGGAGATAAGTGATGTTTAGGTGCGTGTGTGGAAGCCATATACTTAAAATGCAGGCAGCTCTTGCTTGTCCTAATCTGCGTGGGGCTTTTAAAGCGGCATTCCTGCGCTCCCCTCTTGTGTTTCAGCCGCTCAATGTAATTGAGTGCCAAAGCAAATCCGGCTAATTTATGTTTGCTCTGCTCGGTATGCTGAGGCCCCGTGGCTCAGGGGGGACAGCTTTGGTGGGGTGTGTGTGTGTGTGGAACAGCTGATCAGAAGATGTTGGATTTGAAATGAGAACGTCTGATTCTCATGATCGGGATTCTGGGGGCCCATGGAGATGTTCATATATTATAATTGTGTTATGATAACACTATCAAGCATACCAAAATATTACTGCATTGCGCGCGGACACTTTACTACATTTTTGCACCACCCACCATAGTATTGCTACTCTTACTTGTCACGTTTTACTGTACTTTTTAAGTATTTCACTAATTGTTTAGAATTGTTTTAGAATGCATGTTTCGAAGAATACTGCAGGAGTGAATGGGGAGTAAGCATTCCATTGTACTTGCTACACATGGCAACATCTTGAATGTTAAAACTGTTTTTTTCAGAGAAATATTTAAAATCTCAAATTTTTCCATGAGTACTGTAGGAGTGGCTGGAGGTGGATCAAGAGATGGCCGCCCCTCTGTGTGAGGACTTCACAGGTTAGAGGACAAGACAACAAGCAACGCATGGAAACATGTTGTCATGGAAACATGTAGTCATGGAAAAGTTGGGTGATGTGGGACAATCGGAATAACGTGATCTATTTTACATTGACATAATAATTTTCCATAACTGCTAGACTTTTGATCAGGGATTGTAACATTTTATAGAAAAGTGGTATCTTAGGAAGAAAGATTAATGATGTATTAACACATTACTTAATCCTGTGTACATGCTCCATTTCTCAGAATGTTATCTCATTAACATTGAGTTAAAGTGATCCTGTTGATATAAAACAAATAGATAATAGATATAATATATACACATGCAAAATGGTAGGAGAGGAGGATAGGGTCAGGGCTCAGAATTTGCATCAAGTCATTTCACAGGTCTACAAGCCAAAATAGTGCAAATAAGACGAGATAATAGCATGAGATTATAAGTAAAATAAAATATGAAATAAAATACCCAATGTGCATATCAAAACAAAAGACTAGAATGAAAGCACATTCCCCCCCAGAGATGTACAGCAAGTACTCGAAAGGGGGAGTATTGTGAGGCATAAGTACTGTATATTTACGGACTCTTAAGTGGTCCCATACAGTACATGAAAGTGAAAAGCGCCAAGCTTGAATTCCAATCACATTGCAGCAGCCCGGCGAATGCAAAGCAAACCCGAACACCCAGCATATGGAAGCTGTAGTTCACTGACTCTGGAGTCAGAGAGATGTGTGTCAGGCCGGAGCAAGAAGAAACTTGTTTGTAAGAGCTGTCTGGAGATTGAAGTTTGGAGAAATGCAACCCTGTGAGTGGCAGACGCCCGGGGTTATGTGTACGGATCAAACTATCAAACTACTAGCGATCGGCCTATCCATGCCTGCGCTGTACCGCACGACAGCACACACACACAAGTATTATGTCTTGGTCTGGCAGCGCGTCATCGAAAACCAAGCACGGCCAACAGGAGATAGAGATAGGGAGGCTTTACGTCACGACTTTATCATTAACACCACTTTGTTCTCACTACTTTCTGGTGACAAAAGAACCCAGAAAGACAGCAGAACGGAACGGTCACCGAAACAAGAGAAGGAAAGAGAGAAGATAGCGAGAGAGAAGGATAAAGGAGAGAGAGGGATAAAGAGAGGGAGAACGAGATTGGGGAGAAATTGGAGAGCAAATTTGAGTACTCCGTGTCAAGTCTGTACTCTGTGTCCTACAGGGTACACAGAGTACAGACTTACTGAGTAAATGCTGAGTACACAAGGCACAGACTTTGTCTCTCCCCAGGTCCGGTCCTGCAAGTCAAAACAGCACACGTTGTCGCCGAGGAGACCGCTGGTAAGAGCGCCGTGAGGTAAGGGAATGTCCGAACACACTGATCTCCCTCTGCAGCGCCACGTTTAAGGTCAACGCGTGATTCATCTCTCAAGACAGACGGGACTTGCTGTTTTAAACGCCCCACGTCTACACGTCTGTACTGTAGGTGGCCACATTCTGAGTAACCGGAACCCGGAATCCCAAGTATCCGGTATTTGGACCGATGACAAAGCGGTGTTAAGCTCTGCAGTACAACTGCATGCCTCGGTTTGTTTCCTGGGGGGATATATTTTCACGGACGCAATGCTGTGAACGGTCGAAAATACCTTTAATCCGGTTCTGGATTTGGTTACTCAATTACCTAAAGTACAGACATGAAGGCGGGGGCATTTATCAAACACAAGCGCAAGTCCGTCTGTCTTGAGAGTCCAACACATGTTAGTCAGTAAGCCTAAATAGGACCAATGAGATCTGACATGGTACTTTCATCCTATTCAATTTAACGACTTAAATGTGGTAATCTAAGTCAAACGTCATCTCATGATTCAACAATTCATGTGTGCTTCATCAGGGACTTGTCGAGTTCCCTGTTGCATTAATTCGACAACTGATCGATTGAAAAGGAGGACGATGTGGAAACCAGTCCATGCCAGTATCAATACCGCCGCCGAGCTGCCCCGGGGTAAGAGGCTCCCGTCAGAACACAAGTCAACGCGGAGCGCCAGTTAAGCTGAACCATGTCCATTCCCTTCGCCCATGAACTCAAATAAACAGCCCTCTAGAGTTTCCCTGACACCATTTCCTTTTAAGTCAACACCACCCAGAAAAGACAAACTGTAGAACCATAAGTCAACACGAAATGACAAAACGGCTCAGTTTTTCCGTCTGTCTAAACATGGTGCCCGGAAACTCTGGAAGCATTCCGTGCCGCTTGGTGCACCCAGTGCAGTGAGGTTGGGCGGCGATGACAAGGCCCTCATGATAAACGCCGGCCTTGATGAGACAGCTCTGAGGGTCGAATGAGATGAGGCGTGACGTTATAAAGTGGTGACCTTTGACACGGGACATTCAAGGCCAACTCTCGCTTTCTGTTAAATGTGACCCAGATGCCTTTTTTTTTTTCACACTGCGATGGTAACTAAGGTTACCCAGGGCCGTTCAAAGGTTTATTTGCCACCATCTTAATCGTCCTGTGCTCATCATCGTAGGCCTAGCGTCGCTCCGGTAACTAGGTGTGTTCTCGAAGCCATTTTTTTGCCCAGTTCCAAGACTGTACGTAGATTATTTACACGCGCCAAGTTACGAGTAGTACGCAGCCCTGGAGGCTAGCTGTTATTGTTACCCCCAGTTATACCGACGTCCACTTCTGGAAGGCTGCATCTTTAAAGGATTAATATGAATGGCTGTGGTTAGCGGACGCTGTCGAATTGCCAATTGGCAATTCAGCCTCTGTCCAATACAATTATTTTGGTGACACTGGGAGCAGAAGTAACTGTGGAGATAACGTCACATGTATCTATATGTCTTAGTTGGCATATCTACAGACTTATGGGCAGAGAAAGGCCATTTGGAGTATGGTAAAGAAAGACCGTTTACGCATGTTGAATGTTTAACATTATCTCAATATTGTCAAGCTAAACCCACTGAGAAAGCACAGTAATCGGTCCAGGTGTCGGATAACTACGGGGCTCAGTTGAACTTGGCTCCATTAGCTCTTTTAACAGAGCAGCCAAGACCAGAGAATCGTCTACTTAATGAAGTCCACAGTTGTGTTAAGGTTAGTGTCATGGGATGTGTGTGACACATGTTCTCCATTACGAGGTTCCTATGAGCCAAACACGCCGGAGGGTGTTTTATGGGGCACGTACACAGTCTTTTAGTGTTACAGCAACACTGAACGTTAACGGCCATCTTGTGAATCATTAAAAAAAAGTCTAACATATTTTTTAAAGGCAAGAAGATGCTTGTGCATGGATATAGCGAAGATAGTTCAAGTTGAGTCATTGACTGTTATTTTAATTATCCATCCATACACTTTTGACATTATTGAGGAATGGACTAATTTGACATAGTTTGCTCATGTAGAATATGAAATATCCCGATTTAGTTGACATGTTTGTAGAGTTAAGATTCATAATACATATAGATGGTTTATCAGTATCACCATTAAAGATGGAGGACAAAGGGTTCGGACTCCACAAACTACTGCTCACTTGTTCCACAATATCAATAATATCTAATGGTACTCAAACATGTCCTGTAATCTCTGCAATGGTAACACTATTTGAAAAATAATGTGTTGAGTACTGAATTTTACAGCTAGGGTGATTCTGACAACTCTAAAGCCATTAGTATAATTTATTAGATCTATGTTGGTATTAGATCTAGTCTAGACTAGGGCTTGCACGTTACGTCGACTTTATTGATAGAAAAGTCGACTTGAAAAAATCAGAAGTCGTGCAACCCCTAGTCTAGACTTCAACTCTTTGGCCAGAATAAATCCCAGATATTTACACATTGTCCATCAAAGTAGAGGTTGCAACGACTTTTTAAATCTTTAAATCTTTATCCAACAGCTGTGTTGGCAGTATTCATGAAGTCCATGACCAAAACCTCTGCATGAACTAAGGCTGGTTTGTTGTCAACCGACGTTTCCTGCGGATGCGGGAATACTTGTCAACACGCATAGTATACCGTAATATCTAAATTAAAGTCAAATGTTCCAAGCCACAACATGGCACACGATATTTCAAACTCTCGCCGTGGCCTCAGATGGCAGATGTTTGGAAGGACACTAGTGTTTAGTTCTGACTTGAAAGAGGGGGCAGATGCTTGAATACTCTGTTTATATATGCATATATAGCATTAGTATTTTATAAATACTCTGCTAGAGTAGCAGAGTATTTTATTCCCAGACCCCCATCAACTTCTACTACAGAGTGTACTACAAATACTCTTTCAGTTTTGCGTCTGCAATGAGTTCTCCCGCTCTAGAACATTCCACGGGGCTGCAACAACTTATCCCTGACAAACAAACTAATCATCAATTGCATCATTTTTCTTTAGAAACTTCCACTGAGGTACAAAAAACAGACCCCACTTTCCCCCCCCCCCCCCCGGTTTCCAAGCGTAACATTATCAGGCAACTCCAGTTTCAACCCGGGCCTACGCAACAGAGCCAACGCTCGGTGTTGAGAGAAACTTCCAGATGAACATGTGCAAGTGTCCCCTTTCGAGACAAAATTGGCAATGTGGGCTGCATCAGGAAATGCAAGCCCAGTGATGTCATGACCATCTGACCCCTGGGTGACAGGTTTGGAGAATATCCCTACCCAGCATCCCCTTGGGGCCGCCAATTGGTGAGGTTGGTGGGTGACGAGAAAGTATTTCAGTGTCGTGCATGTGGGTTTCATTTTAAGCAACACGTTTTTATTGTAGGAGAGTCATTACGACGAGGATCTCGCCCGACCAGAGCCGCGGACTCCCTTGGCAGGAAATGGTTTGTTTTCGTTAGCAACAGATAAATGACTGAAACTGTGCCGTGGTTTGCCAATTGTTCACCCACCCGGGGGCCATGCTGTTGCCTTCTCTTTGTGCACACGTGACATAAATGGTGGCTCTTTAAAGGCAATCATCATTACTTGATGGTGTTTATCTCCCCGCTAATCGAGAAACTGTGCCGCTTTACCACTGAGGGTTGGTCCAATAAAATCGGATTTTGGTGTCGTTTTGTGTCTGATCTTTTGTTGTTTGTTGTACGCTTCTATGCGTTGTAAAAGACGGGTTCAATGAAGATTTGACTAATAGTGTTTTTATGTACATCAGAATAATGTAGCCAAACGTCAAAAGGGGATATTAATGATAATGATGATAATAATTATAAAAACGAATATGTTGCAACAAACCCTTCCTTAAAAATACCATTGAATAAATAATGTGACGGAAAAGCATCTTAATCCTACATTTGCAAATTCACAATTAGCCTTAAAGATTGCCAACGATTTCCACATTTGGATAAATTTTTTCTATCTGAAATATGATTACTTTACAATAACTCTGAATCTCAGATTGTTACCACTTGTATGCAAGTATGTTAAAAGCAGAAATTTGATTGATACCATTGTCATACATCAAAGTAATCCAAAACCAGAAATTGTATTCAATACCGCATGTTACATGTACTTTGTACTTGAGAATGAAGAATGAAGACAAATGTACACAAGGTAAGAAGTATTCTGTGGCCCACAATGCAACATGTTTGGACCATACGACGCACCACAAGACTCCCACATGTTCCACTGTACTCCTACAGCTGTTCAATAGCATTTCAATTGGACACTACATTACTACAGATGTTCATGTGTTACACAAACTCACATCTGTGACCCATTTGCACAGTTTGATGAATCGTCTGTTTAATCAAGCTTTCTAAGAGTTAATCAAGCTAATAATTGCTTGTTGTGTCGTCTGCACTGCTTTCAATTAGACTTAGTACAAAGCACCAGCTGAACACCCCCTCTGGGATGAATGCGGCATAACGTTTTCTTAGTATTTGGTTGCCATAACCTTGATTACTGGGACATGGGGGGCATTAAGTAACTCGGTGAATGAGACACAAAGTTGGCCACGCCTGTGTTAGTTTAATAAGCTTTAAACTCTGACATTCTAGCCTCTTCGGCGGGGATTAAGGAGTCATTCCATTCTTATCAAAACCATTTCAAGAATTAATGCGGGGGCCTTTATTAAACTAAACAACCGTAGGCACCACTGATGATGTATATAAATATTTCTTTTGTAATCGTTATACGATGCTACTCTGGTTCGCCGCCAGCATAGCGACCCTATTAACGTCAATTGCAAGCAGATGTTGGTATGTGGGGGCCCGAAGTTAGATGTTGGACGGACGAGGTGGCGTGCTGCTCTGCGCGAGATAACAACATAATAAAACCCCGCAGCATCCCATGATTACGAGGAGGAGAAGAAACAAGCTGACGTGATGAAGAGTGGCGCCGCGCTGTGATTGGATCATACGGTGACTACGGGAGACGCGCCACAGGCAGGGTCTGTTGGGTTTGTGGCGGGGTACAGGCCAGGCGCTGTGGTCTGGTGTTTACTAGAAGCGCTTATAATGCATGAGTCTCAAGGTAAGCACCGCCACTAGTAAACTAGTAAACTAGTAAAGTACAATGGAATCATTCTAGCCACTATTTCCAATTCATTGCCCATTGGCCACAACAGGGTGGTTACTCAAAATATAGATATCATGCATATGTTTGTGTAAATACTGAATTAATGAATGAATGTATTTGAGTTCAAGATGGCCATTAGCTGATATGAGCATGTATACCGTTTGAATTTGCTGTATTTAGAAAAATAAATAAATAGTCTACATTTGTCTCATTCTACAATTTTTCCTCCATTATTCTACAATTTCCTCAACAAGATTATAATATTGGAAAAACTCTGTTCTGTGATACCAGTAAAACACCGCATTGACAAACAACACAAATTTCACAACACTTTCTTTAATATTCTTTACACAGCGGGCAAAGCTAATTCCACATTGTTGATGTGTGTTCTTTGAAAGTAAATAATAAAATAAATAGGATGAATGAAAATAGGAGCCAAGCGAAAGATATAAGCAGAGTTTAGCGTTGACCCCCCCTGGAGGTCGAGGCAAAACTGACTCTGGATGGGAGGGGGGGGGGGCACCATAGAGACAAAGAGAGTCTGAAGAACTCCTCTCAGCACGAGGCATTTGGAACACTTCACCTCATTTATTTGTCACTATAATGAAACAGTTGACGGTGACTGTTTACTTCTCACCTTCATGTTCTGTTTCGGTGACTGTTTTTCTAAGTGTTTCTAAGTATATTACATTTGAATTTTTTGCAGCAAATGCCGTTTTATGACGCTAAAAAACGGAAAATGTTGCGCCCGATTCCGAAAAGCAGTTTTGGTAAACGTATCGTACAGGATTGTAGTCATTTCTTGTTTTGTTCTTAGTGACAAATAGATCAAGTAATGTGCACACATGAATGTCAACTGAAACAAAATTATAGAGTCTGAAGAACTCCTCTCAGCACGAGGCATTTGGAACACTTCACCTCATTTATTTGTCACTACAATGAAACAGTTTACAGTGACTGTTTACTTCTCACCTTCATGTTCTGTTTCGGTGAGTGTTTTTCTAAGTGTTTACATTTGAATTTTTGCAGCAAATGCTGTTTTATGATGCAAAAAAACGGAAAATGTTGCGCCCGATTCCGAAAAGCAGTTTTAGTAAACGTATTGTACAGGACTGTAGTCATTTCTTGTTTTGTTCTTAGTGACAAATAGATCAAGTAATGTGCACACATGAATGTCAACTGAAACAAAATTATTAAAGCTGCAACAATGAATCACCTATAAATCACCTGTAAACAAATAAATAAGTAATTGTTTTCTTGAAAAACAAATCCTTCAGAAATGTCAAACTGGCCCAAAGAAATACGTGTGTAACAGCAACAAATGACTGTCGTATGCGCCTGGAGGTATCTGTGTGCTTTTGTGTGTTCGGAGATTTTGCCGAAAAAATGAAGTTGTTTGCAGCACGACGAAAGTGAATGTATAACACGAAGAGAAAAAAAAACACATACACACAAAACGAAAACCTGATAAGTTCAAGATCTTCCCAATACAATCTGCACAAATTTGTGTGCACAAAAACACACTTTGCCAGGGTTTTATAGCACCATAATCTGACGACACTGAAACATAATGTACCATACAAAAAAAATGACGTGAGTTGACGTTACTAAAATAGTCAATGATCGCTCACGCTGCTGTCTATTATGACCGGCTCTGTCAGGTTTTGTTTTGCGTTACTTTACAGACTTAGTATTAGGCACCATGCTAATGCTGCTACCACATCTCTTTATATAATTGGCTGCTTTAAGTGCAGCGTATATATCAGGTTAAACCACGCCACCGATAGCTATGAGTTTGGCCTTTTTTTCCCTCATTTTGGTCGCTTCCTATTTCATTAACAGTACGGCGTACACAATACTACAAACTCTGGAGTACACATTTATTTTGTAATTTAAATAATACTCCCTCCAAATGATTATTTTCGTTCATGTGCTCATCAGCTGACGTACAACTGTCATTGTTCCGGCTATTGGGGGTCACCGAGTGTACCGGTGTAGACGGTGTTAAATGGAGGGAAAATTATACGCACTTCTGTGTTGACGAGTCACTGTAGGTACATTGTGGGTCACTACGCTGTTGCGTAGCCCACAGAGGCGTAAGTTACGCCATAAGTTACATCGTAAGTTACGCCATAAGTTACATCGTAAGTTACACCATAAGTTACGTCGTAAGTTACGCACACCTCTCCAAAAAATGTACTACATGTCAGGGAGAGACAGCCGACTCTAGGTTAACACATACTGTAAGGACTTTATTTTAGTCTAAAGTGTTCCGCAGTATCAAAGATGCTTTGTTGAGAAACTATTTTGTTCTGTACAAAGTTCGTTTATTAAATGAATGGAGATGAATGGAGGTTCCAAAACAAGAGCACCAGTAAAAATATAAATATATGTACTTAATAAACCTAGGTACTAGAACTACTAAAAAAAATCAATGCTGTACAAAAGATACATATACAAAATAAAGTAACAGTCATTTGTTGCTTTTCAATAAACGTCATCATATTATTAACTCTTATACACAAATATACACATGTGTACCTTGCATACATGGTGAAGACGGCAAAAACAACAACCATAATGTTTACTTCACGCTTCACATATGAAATAAATATCGTATTTTTTCAGAGTTATTTGTTGCTGCCTTTACAAATAAATGGCTTGGTGGTTGGACGACATGGTCCCACTAATTTATAGGTTCGTAACGCCGAGCGTCGGCTTCCACAATCGGATCCATCTGTTTTTTAATGGGCCTAAGTGGAGCAGCAATCTTAACTTTCTTTTTTCTCCTCCTCCTCCTCCTCCTCCTCCTCCTCTGGATTCTAATCAGCACCATGCTACCCCACAACTCACATGGGTGGGCCCCACACACACGAGGGGGTGGTCCATCAAAGCGTTTAATTTTGTCCACGCTTTAAAAGACCAGTGTTACTGTGTGTGACCTCATACACGTGTGAGCATGTGTGTGTGTGTGTGCTTCAGAGAGAGAGATAGAGAGAGAGAGAGAGAGAGAGAGAGAGAGAGAGAGACAGAGAGAGAGAGAGATGGAGAGACAGATGAGAGAGAGAGAGAGAGAGAGATAGAAATAAGAGAGAGGAGAGGGAGAGAGAGAAAGACGGAAGGAGAGAGAGAAAGAGAGAGAGAGAGAGAGAGACACACACACACACACACAGAAATAGTGAGATAGAGACACAGAGTGTTCATCAAGAACCAACAGCCGGCGCATCGAGAAGAGGCAAATCCACTGCATACCAGAGATGAAAGCTATGTGGGGGCGCACACACACACACACACACACACACACACACACACACACACACACACACACACACACACACACACACACACACACACACACACACACACACACACACACAGACACACTCTCACACACACACACACACACACACACACACACACACACACACACGCACACACACACACACACACACGCACACACGCACACAGAAACACACACACCTCTCCCCAGATGCCGAAGTTCCAGAGCGGACAGGGGCCCGAGTCGCAGCTCTTGGCCTCGGCGGGCTTCACCCGCTCGTCGCAGTAGCTGTTGCTCCGCCCGTCGGCGTCCTGGCACACCACCACCCGCCGCTGGAAGCCCCCTGCGCACGTGCTGGAGCACTGGAGGGTGGAGGAGACAGTGTTAGACCTGGCTTACTAACCTTAACCTTAGCCCTGATTAAAAAGTCCCCAAATCATGTTGGATACCCATGTATGTGCACACACATACACACACGTATACGCACACAGACACACGACTGAATTGCGTTAAACCAGCAGTCCTTGGCTGTATACCGTCAGACCAGGCATCAGTATTGAAGTGTACTAAACAGTTTCAGTATTATATATATCTCGTTCTCGCCTTGTCTGTAATCTCTCTCTCCGTATTTACTATTTAAGAGACTCTATATTAGTCGAGAACGACTTACTGTATAACGTGACTATAAGTACAGAGTAATGATGGAGACTGTGGTATAGGGGCTCAGGTATCTCGCTCTAGGAAGCCCCACAGGTTAGACGTTGGGGATCACAGTCAAATCGCATTCCAACTGGGAGTGGGAGAGCCAATGCAGCGCAAATCCAGGCAGAATCAAGCTACATATGTGAGGCTGAACAGAGTTAAGTGCAAAGACAGATCGCACCCTCGGAGGAAGTACCGCATAAAAACGTATGCAGAGGTTTTTTTCTTTCTTTTATGCGCATCTACCAAAAATGAAACGGCTTTTCTAACCCCTTCACCTTAAGTACCTTTTTTACAGCCCGCCCCGCTGTGGGAACTCTCATCCTCTCCACATCGCTGCCTCGAGATGTATATACAGTCTACTGTCTAGTAGTACTCCTATTGTATTGTATTGTACGGCAATCGCATTTGATGCACGCGTCGTTTTATTAAACCCGGTAAAACCCGATATCTCCGCAGGACGAGACGGGATCGTGCACACATACCAACAACTAATTACAGAAATCATCAGTCATCCGCTGCAAGCAAAAACAAAAGACCACCACCAGCGAAAATGTAAATTTTGGTCTATTCAAATGTTGACATAATGACAAAAGTCATTATGAACCTGTGATAATGCTGAAAGGTCAATAAAAAATAAATCTGAATAATAATAGAAAATAAAAAATAAAAGAAAATATCAATAGCAACGTTTGCTCTGCAGGATTCCCTCTTTCCCTCTCCCCCCCCCCCCCCCTCTCCCTCTCTTGTATTGTTGTGTTGTTGTGTGTGTGTGTTTTCTGCTGAGATCAGATCACATGGAGGACCTACAGCGCCCCAGGGTCCCGTCCGCCACTGGTTGTCCGACGAGGGCACGTTCCAGCTGCTGTGTCCCGGGTGCTGGGGGTACTCGTAGGGCTGGTTGTTGTTGTTGTTGCTGCCGCCGCCGCCGCCACCGCCGCCACCGCCACGCTGCCGCTGGACCACCGAGGACCTGGACCCAGAAGAGGAGGAGGACCCAGAGGAGGACCCAGAGGAGGAGGAGGAGGGACAGGCGGGAGCGGTGCACTCCTGCTCGGCGCTGGGCCTCTCGTCCGGGTCGCAGAAGGCCGGGTCGACGGGCCGGTGGTAGTTGTTGCACACCACCTGCCTGGTGGTCCGACCCACACCGCCGCACGTCAGAGAGCACTGTAGGGGGTGGAGAGAGAGAGAGAGAGACAGAGACAGAGACAGAGAGAGAGAGAAAGAGAGAGATACAGAGAGAGAGAAACAGATGAGGGAGAGGGTGGGAGCAAGAGAGGACGAGAGAGGGGAGAGAGAGAAATATATATGAAGAAGAGGGAGAGGAAGTGATGATGGGGGAGAGCGAAGAAGAGAGAGGGAGATGAGAGAGAGAGAGTGAGAGAATGAAGGAGGGGAGGATGAGAGGGAGCGAGTGACAGAGAAATATGAAGGAGAGGGAGAGGAAAAGTGTTGAGGAGGAAGAGATGGAAATAACAAGATAAGAGAAATAAGCATGAATAAGAAAGAAACAAAGAGAGAGAGAGAGAGAGAGAGAGAGAGAGACAGACACACACAGAGCATTCTTTAAGAACTCTTCTAACAGGAAGAGGAAGGGCAGAGAGACAGTCATCATCCTCATCCTCAACCTACACCACTTCCACTTCAAGCAGAGCGGCGGTCTCGGGTCAAGATGGCGTCGTTCCTCTCCTCCTCCTCCCCCCCACCCCCACCAGAACCCTGAGGAGTGTACTGGGGTGTCATCTTGTGACAACTCAATCCAATCAAGTCTGAGCAACAACTGCACAACTGGAAAGCGTCTGGGTCTGCTGTCATCAGCAGCAGACGGCGCCTGGAGCCCCCCTTCCTCCACCCCCGAGTTCATGTTCAACAGTCTGTCTGCAGGGCCGGTGCCAAGATGGATCATCACCCCTCTCCACTCGAGAAGGAGCTCATCGGGAGAACATTAGCCGAGCTGCTGAGTCTCCAAATCTGATCCTCCATCCAGCATCCCCTCCAAGTGCAGATTAATGAATACAGGCTTCTTTTTCTCCCAGTCCCAGGAAGAGACGTCTCTCTCCTGGGACTGGGACACATGGGGTTGGTGGTGAAATGGTGACCTGTGGTGGGTTCTGGATTTGGTTGATCGCTATATGGAGATCGCTATCTTCTCCTGCTTATTAAGGCTGTGTTAGTGTTAAATGTAGACAATGGGTTGGCAACAAATGAATGCCTCAGCAATTTTTTGGTTGTTTTGTGGAATACATTATGTCAATAATGAATAATAAACATTGTCAATTATTAGATATTGATAACTTGACTATCGTTAACTATGACCACACTGACACAAATTTGGAGTTGGACAATAATGCCTAATACTGCACTTTCATTGGCAGGGTGGATCTGCTGTGATCTGGCAACCTGGCACAAGAATTTCCTTCGGGATTAATAAAGTTTCTATTCTATTCTATTCTATTCTATTCTGATTGGTCCTGATCAGATTGGCTGAGGATGAACTGGTCCTACTCTGATGGCTTAGGGTGTTGGACGGGTCCTACTCTGATTGGCTTAGGGTGGTGGACAGGTCCTACTCTGATTGGCTAAGGGTGGTGTTCAGGACAGTCCTATTCTGATTGGTGGTGGGTGGTGGACGCTGGGTCCTATTGGTTACTCACCGCGGACCACTCGCCGGCTCGCCACTGTCCACAGGGGCTGAAGCAGTCGGAGGTCTCGGGGGGCCGCGGCAGGTGGGCGCAGTACGACTCGTCTGCCACTCCGCCCAGGGCGTCCCGGCAGCTGACGTAGCGCTCCTGCCTCCCCTTCCCACAGGACACGGAGCACTGGGGGAGCACACACACACACACACAGATGCAGACACACACACACACACACTGTTAAGCTTTCCCTTCTACATGGTGCAACCGGGTACAAACTTAAGTCTTCCTGAGCATCTGAGAGATTCCACCTCTATGGACATTTTTTAAAGAAACCTTAAGACATATCTTTTGAGCCTGGCTTTTACTTAGGGGTGCCTCGTTGTTTGTTGCCCTGGCTTTTAAGTCTTAACCACTGGTTTTTATTCCATGTTCATCCTTTACGTTGTATGTTTTTTATTGACTTGTTTTTATTTATTTGACTGATTTCTATTTCTTTTCTAAATATTCTATTGTTGTAATCTTTAGTCCTGCCAAATTCTATTCATTGTTGTCTATTCCTGTTTTTACTTTTGTTTGTCTGCGCTGTTTTAATCTTGCTTTGTGAAGCACTTCGTCTGTATGTTTTATGAAAAGTGCGAAATATAAAAAGTTGATTTGATTTAAAGTAAAATAACTAAAGTCCTCAAGCATGTTGAGATGCATCTCAGAGTAATAGCGGGCATGTCGAGGGGTGGGGAATGTTTCTCAAAGATGCCCACTACTGGTTTGGATACTTGATGTCAAATTGTTGTGGTCATAATAGTTAAAAGACATCGCCTGAGGAACATAGTAAAATGTGCAATTTCCTTTGCCTTGTAAACTACCAACTAGAAGTGACTCTGACTCTCTCTGTCTCTCTCTCTGTCTCTCTCTCTGTCTCTCTCTCTCTCTCTCTCTCTCTCTCTCTCTCTCTCTCTCTCTCTCTCTCTCTCTCTCTCTCTCGCACTCAGCAGATCACGGTGAACATGTCTCTGGGGATGAATACCTAATGCAATCAAATGTTTCCAGATGAAATATGCACCACAACTCAAGCACCCACATCTCCACGGCTTCACACAAAGTATGCAACAGAGAATGTGTGCATGTGTGTGTGTGTGTGTGCATGAGAGAGAGAGAGAGAGAGAGAGAGAGAGAGAGAGAGAGAGAGACAGACGTTGATGGTGCATTTACGTGCATGTAATGGAGTGTGTCTGTGTTTGTGTGTGTGCGCGTGCGTGCGTGCGTTCATGTG
>PIJE02000158.1:22500-25000 GCA_002895965.2 Coryphaenoides rupestris
GACATTCTAGCCTCTTCGGCGGGGATTAAGGAGTCATTCCATTCTTATCAAAACCATTTCAAGAATTAATGCGGGGGCCTTTATTAAACTAAACAACCGTAGGCACCACTGATGATGTATATAAATATTTCTTTTGTAATCGTTATACGATGCTACTCTGGTTCGCCGCCAGCATAGCGACCCTATTAACGTCAATTGCAAGCAGATGTTGGTATGTGGGGGCCCGAAGTTAGATGTTGGACGGACGAGGTGGCGTGCTGCTCTGCGCGAGATAACAACATAATAAAACCCCGCAGCATCCCATGATTACGAGGAGGAGAAGAAACAAGCTGACGTGATGAAGAGTGGCGCCGCGCTGTGATTGGATCATACGGTGACTACGGGAGACGCGCCACAGGCAGGGTCTGTTGGGTTTGTGGCGGGGTACAGGCCAGGCGCTGTGGTCTGGTGTTTACTAGAAGCGCTTATAATGCATGAGTCTCAAGGTAAGCACCGCCACTAGTAAACTAGTAAACTAGTAAAGTACAATGGAATCATTCTAGCCACTATTTCCAATTCATTGCCCATTGGCCACAACAGGGTGGTTACTCAAAATATAGATATCATGCATATGTTTGTGTAAATACTGAATTAATGAATGAATGTATTTGAGTTCAAGATGGCCATTAGCTGATATGAGCATGTATACCGTTTGAATTTGCTGTATTTAGAAAAATAAATAAATAGTCTACATTTGTCTCATTCTACAATTTTTCCTCCATTATTCTACAATTTCCTCAACAAGATTATAATATTGGAAAAACTCTGTTCTGTGATACCAGTAAAACACCGCATTGACAAACAACACAAATTTCACAACACTTTCTTTAATATTCTTTACACAGTGGGCAAAGCTAATTCCACATTGTTGATGTGTGTTCTTTGAAAGTAAATAATAAAATAAATAGAATGAATGAAAATAGGAGCCAAGCGAAAGATATAAGCAGAGTTTAGCGTTGACCCCCCCTGGAGGTCGAGGCAAAACTGACTGTGGATGGGAGGGGGGGGGGGGGCACCATAGAGACAAAGAGAGTCTGAAGAACTCCTCTCAGCACGAGGCATTTGGAACACTTCACCTCATTTATTTGTCACTATAATGAAACAGTTGACGGTGACTGTTTACTTCTCACCTTCATGTTCTGTTTCGGTGACTGTTTTTCTAAGTGTTTCTAAGTATATTACATTTGAATTTTTTGCAGCAAATGCCGTTTTATGACGCTAAAAAACGGAAAATGTTGCGCCCGATTCCGAAAAGCAGTTTTGGTAAACGTATCGTACAGGATTGTAGTCATTTCTTGTTTTGTTCTTAGTGACAAATAGATCAAGTAATGTGCACACATGAATGTCAACTGAAACAAAATTATTAAAGCTGCAACAATGAATCACCTATAAATCACCTGTAAACAAATAAATAAGTAATTTTTTTCTTGAAAAACAAATCCTTCAGAAATGTCAAACTGGCCCAAAGAAATACGTGTGTAACAGCAACAAATGACTGTCGTATGCGCCTGGAGGTATCTGTGTGCTTTTGTGTGTTTTCGGAGAGTTTGCCGAAAAAATGAAGTTGTTTGCAGCACGACGAAAGTGAATGTATAACACGAAGAGAAAAAAAAAAAAACATACACACAAAACGAAAACCTGATAATTTCAAGATCTTCCCAATACAATCTGCACAAATTTGTGTGCACAAAAACACACTTTGCCAGGGTTTTATAGCACCATAATCTGACGACACTGAAACATAATGTACCATACAAAAAAAATGACCAACTGTATGTTTGCGTGAGTTGACGTTACTAAAATAGTCAATGATCGCTCACGCTGCTGTCTAGTATGACCGGCTCTGTCAGGTTTTGTTTTGCGTTACTTTACAGACTTAGTATCAGGGCACCATGCTAATGCTGCTACCACATCTCTTTATATAATTGGTTGCTTTAAGTGCAGCGTATATATCAGGTTAAACCACGCCACCGATAGCTATGAGTTTGGCCTTTTTTTCCCTCATTTTGGTCGCTTCCTATTTCATTAACAGTACGGCGTACACAATACTACAAACTCTGGAGTACACATTTATTATGTAATTTAAATAATACTCCCTCCAAATGATTATTTTCGTTCATGTGCTCATCAGCTGACAACTGACGTACAACTGTCATTGTTCCGGCTATTGGGGGTCACCGAGTGTACCGGTGTAGACGGTGTTAAATGGAGGGAAAATTATACGCACTTCTGTGTTGACGAGTCACTCTAGGTACATTGTGGGTCACTACGCTGTTGCGTAGCCCACAGAGGCGTAAGTTACGCCATAAGTTACATCGCAAGTTACACCATAAGTTACGTTGTAATTTACGCCATAAGTTACGTCGTAAGTTACGCACACCTCTCCAAAAAATGTACTACATGTCAGGGAGAGACAGCCGACTCTAGGTTAACACATACTGTAAGGACTTTATTTTAGTCT
>PIJE02000158.1:30000-42590 GCA_002895965.2 Coryphaenoides rupestris
CTGGCGTTAGCGGACCAATATGTCCCAGCTCTGTAAATACTACTCCAGGAGAGCTATCTGATTCTAGCAAGCCGCCAGCATGTGTGTTGGTAATGTACTCAGAATGGCACGTCTGCTCTTATCCCAGCTATTATGCAGGAAGGCAACCTAACAATTATGAAACTTATTCTGTTAACCTTGCAATTATGAATGCTTGAAACCTGCTCTATTCTTATCTTTATGTACCACAGTGATATATTGCTGTCTCCTTCAACAAATGTACTCTTTGTAAGTCGCTTTGGATAAAAGCATCTGCCAAATGCCCCTAAATGTAAATATAAATGTAAATGTTTGGCAGCAGGACACCAGAGTGGTGAGAGAAAGCCCAAAGACGTCCATTCATTCATTAATTCATTATTATTTTCCTATTTTTTTTCCCTCCTCCTCTGCTAACCAGAGATTTATTTATTTGTGCAGATCTCACAGCGGATGCCGCCCTTCTGGTGTTTGCATACGTCTTGTATGTGTATTCTGGTTTGTTTATTGATGTGACCGTAGTGCCTGTGTGTGTATATGTGTGTGTGTATTTGTGTGTGTGTGTGTGTGTGTGTGTGTGTGTGTGTATTTGTGTGTGTGTTTTCATATATGTGTGTATATGTGAGTTGTGTGTGGGTATGTGTGTGTGTTCATATATCTGCGTATATGTGACTTGTGTGGGTGTGTGTACTGCACATGTGTGTGTATGTGTGTATGTGTGTGTGTGTGTGTGTGTGTGTGTGTGTGTGTGTGTGTGTGTGTGTGTGTGTGTGTGTGTGTGTGTGTGTGTGTGTGTGTGTGTGTGTGTGTGTGTGTGTGTGTGTGTGTGTGTGTGTGTGTGTGTGTGTGTGTGTGTGTGTGTGTGTGTACGTATAGCGCAGGTCAGATGTACTCTGACAGGATATGAGGGCGACGTGAAAAAGCTATTGAGGCAGAGCACGGTGCCCCTCGACTCAACACACGATCAGGTTACACACACACACACGCACACACATGCACACACACACACACACACATGCACACACTGTTTCTCTGTGACCACGAAACCTCACACACACGCCCGTACACACACACACACGCACACACACGCACACACACACACACACACACACACACACACACACACACACGCACACACACACACTGAGCTTCACAGGGTCAATAAGTGCAAAATAAAACCCTACTTACATCCAGTCCCTCTATCTCCCTCTCAATCTCCGTCTACTCTGTTAAATATATATACAGTATGTGCATGCATGCGTGTGTGTGTGTGTGTGTGTGCATGTGTGTGCATGTGTGTGCATGTGTGTGCGTGTGCATGTGTGTGCACATGCGCGTGTGCGTGCGTGTGTGTGTGCATGTATGCATCCGTGCACATGCTTGTGTGTGTGTGTGTGTGTATGACTCACCGGTCCCCACTTGCCGACCTGCCAGGTGGAGCAGTCGGCCAGCTCACAGCGCCCCACAGTGGGCGGCTTGGACGAGGCGTCACACAGGTACTCGCTCAGCTTCTCCTCCCCCACCCCCAGGCTGCAGGTCACCTGCCGGTGCCGCACGCCCTTCCCACACGTCACCAGGCACTGGAGGCGGGGTTAAAGGGGGCAGGGGTTAAAGGTCAGACGCTTTTCAGACCCTGTCAGACCATTCATGCACCGACGGTGACGTCAACCGAGCAAACAAGGCTACAGCCAGCCAGTCGGAGAAGATAGAAGGTTAAAAGGGAGAAGTTGAAAGGGTTAAGAAGAGAAGTTAAAAGGGATAAAAGATGCATTTGCTCAGGGACACCTCAACACAAGCTAGAAGGAGCCAGGGAATCAAACCGGCAACCTCCTGTTCTTTGCCAGACAACCCACACTATGTCCTGAGCCACCTGAGACCATGCTTTCAATGACGTATTCTTTTTTGTGCTTTTTAATCTTCATTTTTCATATTCCATATGACACATGTACACACGTACAGTATGTACGGTAGGTGATTGTAGCAGATCTCCTGCCACAATGCCACATAGTGTGGCTTCTTCTTTTTTATTATCACAGTTGTATTACACTTCAATTATGCCAAATTGTTTTCGCAGACTGAATACCTTATCTTATCATATTTTTATATTTCACCTATATTTTTATTCTACTAGGACGGTACATTTGTAAATCTGTTAGTTCGTTTTATTATTCTGTTTATTTCTCTATTGTTTTTTTGTATTGCTATGCAACCTGGCACAAGAATTTCCTTCAGGATTAATTAAAGTTCTGTCTTATCTTATCTTCTGTGGAGCTCCTCCAAGGACACAGACACGTAGTGGTGTTGAAAAGTCTGTTAGTTTATTGCAACGGTGAGTAAAACGACACGACATCCTCACCTCACTCCACTCGCTGGCCGACCACTTGGGGCAGGGCTGCTGGTCATTGCAGGTTTCCGTGACGACGCGCTGGTGCTCGCTGCAGTCGCGGTCGGCCAGGCGCCGGCCCAGGTTGTTCATGCAGTAGGACTCCCGGCTCCGAGACCCGCGACCGCACGTCTTGGAGCACTATGGTGTACCGGGGCGATAACAGAACCACAGAACCACAGAGCATTGGACCTCTTCACATTGGACTTCTTCTTAAGGGTCTTAAGGTTGGAAGGTTTGTGTCCAAATCAGAATCGCAATTTAGAATAGAATAGAAAACTAGAATAGAAAAGTTGGCAATGGTATGGAAAAGTAATACCATTGCCAACTTGTCTATTCTAGTTAAAAGTTGCCAATGGTATTACTGTTCAACACCATTGCCAACTTCTCTATTCTAGTTCAAATGCAGACAGGATAATGTCATTATTGTGAGGCTGATTGAGTTTTGGCCGAAAGGTTCTGGGTTTGAAAGCCAATGTCCGCGGTCTCCTACACAGGCAAGATGCCTAACCTCTCTGACTTCACTGTAAGTCACGTTGGATAACACTGGCGTCTGCTCAACAGAGTGAATATCAATTGGATGTTTCTGCTATGATTGGTTGATGACTTCGCCTTGAGTTCACGGACAAAGCAGCGGCTGACCAGCCCGGGAGAACTGACTGGCAGCGCTAACACATCATTACAGGACCCCGGTGCGGTGTATGAACTGAACTACACAGACTTTACTGGCAGATATTTACTGGCTGATAAATTCCATTTCTCTCTAGTATTTTTTCAAGTCGACGTCTGGATCTGCTTTAGTGTCACCAAGCCAGATGCACCTCGTATGAGTCACACACAAAAAGCAATGAATGAATCTTGAATAAACCTAACGTCTGACAGCAGATGAGCATAAATCTGGGTGAATGTGGGTGTGTGTGAGTGATATTCGTTTCGGCGAATCATGTTGCTGGAGGCGGGGCTCTGTAGGATTTCGGAGGTATACCTCCATAGAAAGCGAAACAGCAGACAAGGTGTATTTTGGTTTCTGGTCCAGAAGTTCTGTCATAACATCCTCCGGCCTTCTGGATCCCAGATTAGCGTGTGTGTAGTAGTGTGTGTGGCTGTGCATACATGCATGTGTAAATAATGGTAAATGCTCAATGGATTGCATTTATATAGCGCTTTTATCCAAAGCGCTTTACAGTATTGCCTCACATCCACCCATTCATACACCGACGGCGGTGCCAACCATGCAAGGTAACAACCAACACGTCAGGAGCAGTTAGGGTTAGGTGCCGTCTTGCTCAGGGACACCTCGACACTTAGCTAGGAGGCGGAGACCCGGGTATCAAACCAGCAACCTTCCTGTTGCCTGCTCTTACCTCCTGAGCTACTGCCGCCCCATAAATACATGTGATCCCCACGTACCTGGGACCAGGCGCTGTACTGCCAGCTCTTGAGCAGACAGTCCCCATGGCAGGGCTCCCGGTGCTGGGGCTTGGGGAGCTCGGCGCAGGCCCGGGCCGTCGATCGCTCACTCTGCCTCCGCAGCAGGCTGTACTTCATGCACTGCACGTCCACGCTGCGGTAGCCCGGACCGCACTTGGCCGAGCACTCGCTCTTACCGGCCGCGTGCCACCTGGTGGTGTGGCGGGGAGAGGGTGGGGTTAAGGGTGAAGGTGGGAAAGCTGTGTTGGGGGTACGTATGTGTGTGTGTGTGTGTGTGTGTGTGTGTGTGTGTGTGTGTGTGTGTGTGTGTGTTACACACCTGAGTTTGCAGTCTGTGTTGTGGGGCTCATTGTGTGAGTGTGTGTGATGTGTCTGTGTGTGTGTGTGTGTGTGTATGCTGTGTGTTGTCTCCTGTGTTACAGTGTGTGTATGTGGTGTGTGTGTGTGTGTGTATGGGGTGTTGTGCATTTCTCTGCATGGTGTGTGTATTTTGTGTGTTGTCTCCTGAGTGTTACAGTGTGTGTATGGTTGTGGTGTGTGTGTGTATGTGTGTGTGTGTCGTTTTCTGCATGTGTGTGTATGTTTGTGTGTTCTCGCCTGTGTTACAGTCTGTATTGTGTGTGTGTGTGTGGTGTGTGTGCATGTTTTTCTGTGCATTTGTGTGTGCGTTTCTCTGCATGTATGTGCATGTGTGTGTGTGTGTGTGTGTGGTGTGTGTGTGTGTGTGTGTGTGTGTGTGTGTGTGTGTGTGTGGGGGGCGCTACACACCTGAGCTCACAGTCCGTGTTGCAGGGCTCCGTGACCACGTGGGGCCGTGGCAGGTGCTCACACCGCTGGTCCGACACCTCCAGGTGGTCGCTCTTACGCACACACACCGCCTTGCGCCTCCGCACGCCTGCAGGGAGCCCACGGGACACACATGGACACACACACACACACACACACACACACACACACACACACACGTGAAAGAAAAGGCATGGTTCCAATTAGACGAGGCATCTGGAAGGAGGCTCAGTGGCGAGGATCCTATTCCCAGAGCTGGGAGTCTGGGAGGCTCTTCTGAACGTCCAGGGCCGGTACGAGGGCAGGGTGGGGTTGGGGGGACCGGGGCAGCTCAGAGGGGCCCCCCCAGACTCCAGCCCCACCAGACCAGGCCGGATCAGACCAAGGTACAGGCAGATGATATCAGCCTGGGGGTTCTAGGGGTGGAGGGGACTGGGTGTGTGTGTGTGTGTGTGTGTGTGTGTGTGTGTGTGTGTGTGTGTGTGTGTGTGTGTGTGAGAGTCTATATGGTTCCAAAGTTACGTGAGTACAGGCATATCACACTGACTCAGTGGGGCGTGAGTGTGTATGAATGATGCATATTATACTAAAATAATATGGATGAAATATCATGAATCAAATTGTATTCACTGTATATACAAAGCACACTTTATGCAGCCAAGTTCAGCATAATGTGCTGTACATTACATTAACACAATAAAGAATAAAAAATAAGTTATAGTGAGAGGAAACCAATGAAGAGAGGCGATAGTGTGATGCTAAGACAAGGCAAGGAGCTGAAAGACTCCACAGGGATCAGGGCACTCAGGGGAACTACTGATCTGCTGATCTACTGATCTACTGATCTACTTGTAGGATCTATAATTATTAGACCAGTGTTTCCCAGATGGGGGTACGTGTGCCCCTAGAGGTACTTTGAGGGACTGCAGTAGGCGGTGGGTGGTACTCTGAACATGAACCAAAAAGTAATGTTGTTGTTGTTGTTTCAATATGGGTTATTAACAATGGTCAAAATAATTCCACCTCGAGAAAATGAATGAATTCCCCCTTAATACAATTTTGTCAATCTGTATAGCAATATAGTGACAAGTTTGGTAAATCTTTCAAATATGAGCATGTCACTTTAACTTTAAAGTGATATGCTATGATATATATTATATGCAATATATATATGATAGTACAAATAGTGTATAGATTAGTACAAATAGTTTGAGAACGGCTGTATTAGACCATGAGTACAAATGGTGTCTGGAGCTGTTGTATTTATATTATATATATATTATGTTAATATAACTCAAGGTTGTAAAGTCTCACCCTGACACATGCGGCTGCACTCCTGCCAGGACCCGGACGGCTCCCAGACAAACTGCTCGCGGTGCTCCTCGATGGGGATGTGGAACGAGTAGCGCACGTCTGGGTTGTACAGGTTCCCCACACACAACACCTGCAGGAGCAACCACCACAACCACCACAACCACAACAACAACAACATCAACACTGAGATTAAAAAATCATCCGCTAGGCTGAGAACCATTGTGTTGTTTGTCTAGTCTAGCCCAGCACTCACCAGACGAGTGTGAGTGTGTGATTCATTTTGAAAGACACCGATTTACATAAAAGTAGAAACACATCTGGATGAACATTATTAATGTTGTGTCGGCGAGGACGCACAGGGATTACTAACATGTGTTAGCCCGGGGATCGAACCAGCAACCTTCCGGTGGCCAGACAACTGCTCTTACCTCCTGAGCTACTGCCGCCCCATTTACCATTTATATAATATATATAACAATTTCAAGCATTCATAGTTGCAAGCTTAATAGAACAAGTTTCATCATTGCTAGGTTGCCTGCACAATAGCTGGGATAAGAGCAGATAAATGCCATTCTGAGCTCAGTCCCAACATCTCCAGGTCATGTGACGTGTAATGTGGCCTCCTGACCTGCAAGATGAGCTCCTCCTCGATGCGCTCGGTGCAGTTGATGCGCTCCACCTTGGTGTCCGAGCCACTGTACTCGATGACGGAGCCCTTGAAGTTGATCTCCCGCTTGAACATGGCAACCACAAAGTTGCCATTCAGCAGCGCGTTGGACTGGCTGTCAGACAACGCTGCCAAACACACAAATAAGACACACAAATAAGAAATCAACAACAAACAAACAAAATAAATCAAATTAAATGACATTCAACTCGGAATCAGAAACAGCTTTATTGCATTAGTTTTTGTAAACAAGGAATGTGCTTTTGTGCAGTCGGTGCCTGACATTGAACGTTAAGTTTAATGAGAGTAAAACAAACAAAATCACACAAAAAATACAAATATATATAAGAAATATATAAAAAAAACAAGCAATAAGCAAAAAAAAATTGCAATTTGCGTTAATGTAACGCAATAGTGTCCGTGGGGGGTGGGAGTCATTGGGGTTAAACGAAATTGAATTTGAAAAATGTTCCAAAGAAAGAGCATGTGAGTGACATTCTGTACAGTTTGTAGTTTGAAGTGCAGTTTCTGCAATACATTTGACTCTCGCACAATTGCGGTTTGGGGAAATGTTTAGAGGAGGAGTGTTTATCATTCCAAGCTAAATGACAAAGTAAACTGTGTTTAAGTAACAAGCTATTATTCCACAGAGCTATTGTTGCCTGGCAGGCGGTATGTAGAACGGTTTGTGGCAGCAGAGTGCAGTCAGAGAGAGAGCTCTCTCTCAATTCAATTCAATTAAATAATCTCTCTCTCTCTCTCTCTCTCTCTCTCTGGCTGATAATACCAAACAAGAAATAGCTGCACACACAAAAACATACATAAACATACATTTACATCGGTTCCAGATCCGGGAACGCACACACACATTCACAAACACACACACACGCACGTGCACACAGACACACACAGACACACACACACACACACACACACACACACACACACACACACACACACACACACATGTGCGCCAACTGCCTCTTGTCTGTGCTAAAAGAGTACAGCTCTTAGAAATATGCTGGAGCCTCCATGCTGGAGAGATGTGTGTTTAAGTCTCGAGACGCAAACTTTGTTTACATTCAAGTCCACACATGACCTGAATGCGGTCGGCCAGTCCAGTTATCTTTAACCCTTTAAACACCGGTGTGGTCGGGGGGGCATGGACTCTAGTTGCCATTAGCGACGGCTTTAGATGACAGAGAGAGAGCCTCCCCCCCCCCCACACACACGCACACACACACACACACTAATAGGCACACACATGTGTACGCACGCACACACGCACGCACGCACGCACGCAACACACACACACTTATACGCACACTCACACACACACACACGCACGCACACCACACACACACACACACTTATACGCACACTCACACACACACACACGCAGAGGTGTGAAGTATAATAACATTGTGTCATCGACCTCGAATATTTAACCCAGGAAATCATCAATCAATTTGACCGAAGATCACAGATTGCAGTTTGGCTCAGAGCTTACAAGGGTGGAGCAGGCCAGAGGTATTTATACGCTCGGGAGGGTTTCCGAATGTATTGGGAGTCACGTTCCACAGAAGATGTGTCAGGATCTCCTATAGCCCTAACTGAGGATGGAGGGGGTGGACTGGGACACACACACATCAGCAACAAGTCCCAAGACCTTTTCCACACTTTTCCTTCTCATCATTGGGGATCATGTACTCCACAGACCACATGATCACAGCACAACAGATGGAGGCAGAACACAATATGTTCCTCTGGATCATCTAAACATTGCGTGAATTTTAGTCAATTTTAGTCAAATAAATAGAAATAGTAAATAGAATCCTATAGTTTTTAGCACAAACACACAGAACTACTGTGAAAATAAGTTTAGTTTTTTTTACGGTTTATAGTGAGAGTTTTTTTGAAGGTTTTTCTTTTTCTATGACTACATTAATGTATAAATACAAAATGACAGGTATTTTTCTATACGCATATGCACTGCAAATTAGGTCCGGTAGGTGCCAGTCACAAAGCAACCGGCGCCATGATAGTAGTACCAGGTTTCGGTGCCTAATTAGGACGATGTCTATTTGGGACACATTATTTTGCGTCGTTCCCCCAGACACAGCTGTCCGCGTTGGGCGTCAGAATCGAGACAGGGAGACGGAACCGGCGCGGACCACAAGGTCACCAAGAAGAGCCAAGGCTTCCCAGTTCCCAGACACGGCTTATCCGGCCTGACCTGGATCTCCTCCGGTCCGCAACGGAGGAGCCAAGGCGGACAAGAGAGACTATGGATGAGAGTCACACGTGTGTTGATATAAACTCCTACAAACTGTTGCTCTGATTGTGGCTGCATCCGGTGGACCATCTGCTGTGTACGCAGAGGTCAAACCTGTCTCTCCCAGCGACCTTCAGGTCCCAGAGTGACCTTTAGTGAGAGAGAGAGAGCGCTAGAGAGAGAGAGAGAGAGAGACGGCTGCTTCTCTTGGCTCTTCAGACAGAAAGTGGTTATACTTTCATTGCATTTATCAAATACAATGAAAGTAGGAAGGTATACTCAAATATACTATATACTAGTGGTAGTGTAGCGTTCACAAGCTTAATGCTCAGTCTGAATTTCTCACACACACACACACACACACACACACACACACACACACACACACACACACACACACACACACACACACACACACACACACACACACACACACACACACACACACACACACACAAACACAACACAACACAACACAACACACACACACACACACACACACACACACACACACACACACACACACACACACACACCAGCTCTCACAAACAAACACACACACACACACACCAGCTCTCACAAACTCTCGTGGGTCCATCTCAACCCAAACTCCTGCTGTATCCACTTTCATGCCGCTGGGTTCCACATGCGTCTAATTAGCACCTATCGCTGCCTCATTTATCTTGTTCTCAGGCCTGACACCGGCTCCACTCTCCCTCCCTCCCAGCCCCGCTCCGGCGTCATCCGCCTTCCCCCCCCCTGCCCCCCCCTCAGCCTCCCCGTGACGGGGGCCGGCGCTGGGGCTCTGGGGGCCTCTGACACACACTCCTGCCCCCCCCCCGGCCTGGGCTGCTAAAAGCGTGGCTACCCTACCCACTGCTCCCCTTTCGGTCTGCTGCTCTGGAGCTAATGGTTCGTTTACGTTAGCGTGGGGAGGGAATGACGTAGAGCGGCAGTGAGAGTGTGTGCATGTGTGTGTGCGCGCGCATGTGCGTGTGTGCGTGTGTTGAAAAGGAAGGGCTAGGGTGGTCGGGCACTTTTGTATAACGGAAAGGTGACGTTTGACGGTTATATTTGAGACAGACGTCAGAAAAACAGCCATTTAACATTTTTTTTTTTTTGTATTACACATCTGGAGTTAGCATAGGGGCAGGCATACGTACGTACCGACATAATTACGTACATGAATGCGTAGGTATGTACTGTACATACATACATTAGGACACGTTCAAACGAGGACCGTATAGAGCGTACAGACGTTCCCCCGACCGCGTCTCGGTCACACAGACGCTTACCGAGGTAGTTATCGTCTTCTGGCTTCCCGGAGTAGCTGACCTGCTTTGATGTCGATGTTGGTGGCCCCCGCAGGGATGCGGACCCACCGTGTTGTAACCTGGAGACCAAACACAGGAGAGGAGGAAGAGGAGGAAGAAGGAGAGTTTTCAGAACCATTGTTTGCTCTTGTGGCTCTCCTCGTTAAAAAAGGCTTAATTCCGACACGACAAAACTGATGTTCTTTTATTCTGATGACGAGTAAACAAAGGCAGCTGCACTATGCCGCCGCTATGCTATGCTACGCGATGCTAAATGATGCTATGCTATGCTCGGTCTCCCTTGTAAAAGAAATGTTCATCCGACACAACACACGACAAACCTGATACAATAAGGTTATAATAAATACATCATTGGGAATAATGGTATGGTATGCGTATGCTACGCTATGCTAAATTATGCTATGCTATGCTCGAAATTCGGGAGGAGTGACTTTTCAAATGTGAGAGGTTAAAATGTTACACGCTGGGGTGCGGTTGGGGTGGATGGGGGGGTCCCACCCCTCCTCAAGTAACCTGCATGGATGCCTTGTTTTAGTCACAGAGGCCCACCGTGAAATGACATGTAATTATCCCCCCGGACCCAAACTAGTCCTGTAATTACTTCAGCTGCCCTGTCGTCCAATAATAAACTGACAGGCAGAGTAGGGGGAGGAAAGATAGATAGATAGAAGGATAGAAGGATAGATAGATAGATAGATAGATAGATAGACAGATAGATAGATAGATAGATAGATAGATAGACAGATAGATAGATAGATAGATAATAAAGAGGAGAGGGAGAGAGACAGGGAGAGAGAGAGATAGAGATAGAGAGAGAGAGAGAGAGAGAGAGAGAGAGAGAGAGAGAGAGAGAGAGAGCAAAGAAACAGTTGAGTTGAGATAAGATGAGAGGTAGGAGGTGAGAGAATGGGGGATATGAGGAAACGGAGAACTTGGTGGCAGGGTTCAGAAGGAGGAAGTGAGCAGTTTGGGGAACAAGGAAGTGACCAGAGAACCTGGAAGACCTGAGAGGTAGAAGACTCAGAAACAGGTGCTGCTGTGGATTCACGGGGATCTGGATGAACTGGGACCTTACTGCATGAACCACGAGTCTAGTCTGACTGCATGAACCACTCGAGGGCAGCACTGGGACATTTTTCCTCGAACCAGCCAACACACACACATCACACACACACACACACACAACACACACACACACACCACACACACACCACACACACACACACACACACACATCACACACACACCAGACACACACAGACACACACAGACAAGCAGTCTGTATCCACAAGCAGACACAAACATGTACATATTTGTTTTCAGTGTTACCTCATCACGGGGTGAACCAAAATTACAGAAAGCAAAGGGAAGTCAAGTTCCCAGTGGTTCGATACGGTTTCACAACACGACCGCTAGCAATTAAAACGTATTTTCATGACGGCGCGATACGGTCAGAGGACAACCAACCAACCCTCCCACAACACACACAACATGTCCTGTACTGCAACTGTTACCGTCCTGCTTAAGTCTCTAAAGAGCCTGTCTTCCAACACCAGTAAGCCCCTGTCTTAGGGGTTGACCACAGACACATAAAAGTGTACGCACACACACACACATACATACACACACAACACACACACACACAGCGCTGTCACCACGGTGCTAACCATGGAATCTGCAATGGGCTGTAGAATAACGGAGGTCTACCGACAAAGACAGAGTTTTTTGTTCATCTACTGCTGCCACCTCCACTCACGTCAAGTCCAGCCTATCGATCACACTTACTGTCGTGCGCCTTTCCAAAGTCCATAATATGTCCTATTTTAGCAACATCATTCCTGGCGAGACCCGTCGTCGGAGCCGCCGCGATCTTTGACCGACCCAAATAGATAAGATGTCAAAGAGAAAGACAACCTCAAGCCCGGCAAATAGACACTGAACAAATGACTGTTACAAAGTAAAAAATAATAGACTATAAAGAATAATATCCTCGTATTATTCTTGATCACTGATCTGCACTACGAATGGACACAGACACACAGACATGTATGCACTGTTAGTAAGCTTCTAATTGGTCACATGCCATATATAAAGTTATGTAATGTTACAGGTTTTTTTAGATACAAATACTGCAGTCAAGCTGGGGGTCATCAATGCCTGGTGAACACCACAGCTGAACACCCCACCCCCCACCCCCACCCACCCCCAAAACCCCCCAACCAGCAGAGCAGAACCAAACGGACTGTCGTGGCTCCGTGTGAAACTAATGCGGGGCCAAATGTAACAACACACTCCACACACACACTCACACTACACACACACACACACACACACACAACGTAAACTCCATTTTAACACAGCAGGGCACATGCACACAGACACACA
>PIJE02000158.1:45344-67844 GCA_002895965.2 Coryphaenoides rupestris
TCCGTGCCGCAGGGCGTGCCGTCAACGACCCGGTCCTTCAGCTGGTAGTAGGCCATGGTCCCGGCGACCCGACAGAACAGCTTACACCGGTCTTTCATCAGAACTACACAGAGGAGGAGGAGGAAGAGGAGGAGGACACACACATCTTATATGGGCGGCAGTAGCTCAGGAGGTAAGAGTAGTTGTCTGGCAACTGGAAGGTTGCTGGTTCGATCCCCGAGCTCCGCCTCCTAGCTAAGTGTCGAGGTGTCCCTGAGCAAGACACCACCTAACCCTAACTGCTCCTGACGTGTTGGTTGTTACCTTGCATGGTTGACACCGCCGTCGGTGTATGAATGGGTGAATGTGAGGCAATACTGTAAAGAGCTTTGGATAAAAGCGATATATAGATGCATAAATCCAGGCGGGAAAGAAGGTCATTTTGCAGGTGAACGTGGTTTTATACTCAATGTGGTTTCGGTTTAGGTCGCTGAGCGAACGTTCCGTTAGTTGAGACCGCCGAGGAATCAGGACTCTGCGACCGAGGTCTGAGGTATGTGTTGCGTTTGCGTTGCTTTTGTTTTTGTTGGTTTTTTTCCCCCACCCCCGCAATCACATCATTGTGTTTTTACGAGCGTGTCCAACTGGGGACCACCGGCGCAAAGAATGTATGCAGTCACTGGCATCGCCGTAAAGCCACGACCGCCATGTTGCTTGCATTATAAAGATGCTTTGATTAAAAACGCAGATACCCTCGTCGTCTACACTCTGGCTTTGTAACACCAACAACATGTTTCTGTTCACATTTTAACGCACCCCCCCCAAAAAAAAATGTGGGGTGTGTTTTTTGTGTGTGCGTTGTTTGGAACCAAATGCAACGCTGCAGCCTTCAAAGCGTAGCAGAAATCAGGGCCCCGGTTTGCTTGCTTGCTTGCTTTCTTGCTTGTATAGCATAGAATTAAATGATCAAATCACTCCCAGTTACATAGACATGGTTGTCCCTGCCAGTTGGCAAGCCGGTGCGGGTGCGGGTGTACGGGCCAGGCGCTCACTCCCACCCCCATATAGGAACGGGATACTCCCCCTACAGAGGGGAGGGCGTGCTGCCAGGGAGCTCGCACACTGAGCAGTGCTGTGTGTTTGGTGATTGCATTGCGTTGCATATTAGCATTAGCTATACTGAGCCGCCGCCGCTATACTTTCTTGCAGGCTCATGTGGCTCAGATGAGACTGGGCGGAGAAGCTTTCATAAACAGACATAGTCAAGAGGGGGGGGATTGATTTCCATCTGTCTTCTCAGGGGAATTTAAGCTATTTTATAAATATATAAGTATATTATTGGTGTGATTGGGTGTAATGTGTGTAATATGTGTACATGTGCACTGGGTAATTGATGAGGAATGGATGTCATGTGGTTATCTATGTTTCCATGCATGTACATGCTGTGAAAATGAATTTCCCTACGGGACAATAAAGACAATATCTATCTATTGAAATGCATCGCTCTACCGTTAACATACTGTGTTAATGTCTCAAATGTTCACGAGGCTCGAGGTCGTTCTGGATATCGTGTTGCAGTCCAACAAAAGAACCACGTCAACACGTTCATTCTGTGTTCTGTTCCACGTCTCCCGATACCGCTCAAATTGGGATTTATTATTATTTTTTTCTGAAAGTGTGCCCACAAAGAAAGAGCAAATGAAAAGGCCACGACAAAGCCACACTGTAGACAGGGAACAGATTGTTAGAAGTGATGTTGGGGTGACTGTGCCTGTGGGGAGGCACTTTACTTACTTACATATGTCCGTACGTACTGGCTCTTAAAATAGTACGTAGGATTGTGTAGCATCTTAATCTAGCTATCCTGCCATTTACCAGCAGCAAGGGGCTTAACCGAGCAATTATGAGCGCTTGAAACTTGTTCTATTATATAAACCTAGCAATTATGAAGGCCGACAGTTTCGCCAAATGTACTGATTGTAAGTGGCTGCAACAAGGTCTCTTGCCATTCCGGGGCTCCTCCAAGGACACAGGCAGGTAGTGGTGTAAAGTCCGGTTTATTGTTACGTTTGGATCACTGGACAGAGCAGGTGGAACTTAGCTAGCATGCTAGCGCTCCCTGAGTGTGTGTGCTGGTGGCTGACTTAACCTGTGGTGCACTGATTAGCCAATGCACCACAGGCTGCAGCCCCACCCCCCAGACTCTAACTGGGCCAGGTGAGGCTGTAGCCCCACCCACCCCAGACTCTAACTGGGCCAGGTGAGGCTGTAGCCCCACCCACCCCAGACTCTAACTGGGCCAGGTGAGGCTGTAGCCCCACCCACCCCAGACTCTAACTGGGCCAGGTGAGGCCAATTAAGCCCAGCCACCACACACACACACTCCCACACTGGCTTTGGGTGAAAGCATCTGCCAAATGCCCTAAATGTAATAAAAGGTGAAGGACTCACTGCCGCTGTACTTGGGCACCCAGCGGACGGAGGGCGGCAGGCCGTTGATGTTGAAGTGTTTGCCGTCGAAGTGGGAGCACTGCTCCTCGCGGAAGTCCTTGCGTCCGCGCGGACACGGCTCCGTGTTGCACGAGCGGAACTTCATCCGGCGGCCCACGCAGAACTTCCCGCCGTTTCTCGGCCTGGACACAAAATGGAAAACAATCAAATACAATAAAAAGACAGTTGGAGTAGTAACCTTAATTAGAAACAGCTTCATATTTTTTTTAACAAAGAAGGAATGTGGTTTCGTTAAATTGGTGCATAGCATTGAACATTAAACAGAAAGTAATAATATAGAAATAAAATCTAAAAATCTAAAAATTCTAAAAATACCATAAAAAATCTATAAAAATAAGCAAATAAAAGGTGCAGTTTAAAGAAAAGTACACCTCAGCAATATTTCCTATAGAATTTGTATTTCATTTCCTAAAAGTGTTTTATTCGCAGCATGACAGCATAGTACTACTCTGCAGCAATTTAGCAATTTACTCTTTCATCCCAAGTGATATATTTAGTAGAAATATTTAATCAAAGACCAGGCAGGGAGTCCAACACCCTACCAACCCACTACACTACCCCAAACCCCCTAGTAGTAATACTACTACTACTCCTCGTCGCGTTCATTTATTCAGCTTTTTTTATGGAATAAACAATCGTCGAGTCTTTTCTCGGAACAAAAGGCTTTTGTTTTGGCGGTTTCAACTTTGACGACACGTCGATTGTGGGTCAAGGCTGCACCTCTCTAACCCTAACCCTTTTTTATGGGAGAAAATAAATAACCCCGGAGCTCCGCCTCCTAGTCCCACCTAATTGATCCTTATTGGATGTGATGGTCAGCCTCATTACTCACTGTGGGCTGTTTGTGGTTATTATTGGGCAGCAGCTTTGCTCTGATTATCTCGGGCCGTTTGTTTGGTCGTCTCATTAGAGTTGAACTCAGGACACTGAGTCACCATCGACGTGCACACTCGCCACACACGACGTGTCTGTGTACGTGTGAGCTGGTGAGTGAGTGAGTGAGTGAATGTGTGTGTGCGTGTGTGTGTGTGTGTGTCATGGCTGTGGTCGAGTCCGAGTCCGATTGAAGATCGAGGGGGACCAAGACCGCAAACATGTGAGTCTGATTCGAGACTGTGACCATGTGGCTAACATCCATTACATCGATTGGCTAAAATAGAAAAACATTTCGAAAGGCATATTCCAAACATAATTAGCATAAGTTGAGGAGGAGATCAATTGAAGGCAGCTTGTTTCTGTTCATAACATAGTTGCGCCATCACTGAACTTGAATTGGACGCATCTATTCAACTGATTAAAGTAGGATGTAGCGATAGAGTTTAGAACACGGCTTTGGTCTCTTCTCAGAACGAGTCTTCTGAGAACAATTGATCCGTGACCGATTCAAGACCGAATCTGTGTGTGTGTGTGTGTGTGTGTGTGTGTGTGGGTGTGTGGTTGCGTGTGTGCGGGCATGTGTGTGTGTGTGTATATGTGTGTCTGTGCGAGCGGTTGATGAGGACAGGACTCCAGTACTACAGCCCTGGGGGGTGTGTGTGTGTGTGTATGCGGGCATGGGCATGTGTGTGTAGTACAAGCATGTGTGTTTGTGGTATGTATGTATGTGTGTGTGTGTGTGTGTGTGTGTGTGTGTATGTGTGTGTGTGTGTGTGTGGTGTGTGTGTGTGTGTGTGTGTGTGCCAACATGTCGTCCCTGTTGTCAACACACAGTCGATGTGCCACAACACACATATTAACAAGCAGTCGGCCGCTTGCTGCCCACAACGTCTTAAGATGTGATTACAGTATTACACAGAATTTGACATATTCAACATATCATGTAGTGCCGGAGGAAAGGAAGGTCGTAGGCAGTATAAACGAACTCACCGGTGCTTGCCACATCCTTGGCATTTCTGCGATGTCACTTCTGGTGCTTGCGGCGGGTTCCCGAGCCGTGTTGTGAGCCGGTGGTTGTCAGGGTAGTAGCTTCGTGTGAGTGGCTGACGACAGTTTGAGATCCGGGTCGCGTTGAGGGTGTGTGTGTGTGGTGTGTAGTGTGTCTGAGAGTGTATGTGTGGGTGTGAGAGAGTGTGTGTGTGTGTATGCTATGTCTGACCTCAAGCCGACGCTTGGCGATATGTGTGTGTGTGTGTGCGCGTGTGTGAGACTTGTGTGAGTCTCCAATCAGAGATGACGTGATGTCACAGCTCTGTAACAGCACTGTTTTGTTTATGTCTGTGTGCACGTGTATGTGTCTGTGTGTGTATGTTTGCGTTTTGTCTGTCTCTGTCCATGCGTGTGTGTGTGTGTGTGCGTGCGTATGTGTGTGTGTGCGCGCTCCTCCCTTGCAGTACTGCAGACACGGGCTGTGCATCAACCGGGAGCTGGACCTGCGGCCGGTGCACGGGGACTGGGGACCCTGGGGGCCGTACGGTGTGTGCTCGCGCTCCTGCGGCGGTGGGACCCGCAGCACCAGCAGGGACTGCAACATGCCTGAGTGAGCAGGAGTCAAGCGCTCCCTCGCACACACACATACCTGCATGCCCGCACACACACACACACACACACACACACACAGACACACACAGACACTTGCACACACATACACACGCACATACCAAACACACACACACACACACACACATACATACCACAAACACACATGCTTGTACTACACACACATGCCCATGCCCGCATACACACACACACACACCCCCCAGGGCTGTAGTACTGGAGTCCTGTCCTCATCAACCGCTCGCACAGACACACATATACACACACACACACATGCCCGCACACACGCAACCACACACCCACACACACACACACACACACACACACACACAAATTCGGTCTTGAATCGGTCACGGATCAATTGTTCTCAGAAGACTCGTTCTGAGAAGAGACCAAAGCCGTGTTCTAAACTCTATCGCTACATCCTACTTTAATCATTTGAATAGATGCGTCCAATTCAAGTTCAGTGATGGCGCAACTATGTTATGAACAGAAACAAGCTGCCTTCAATTGATCTCCTCCTCAACTTATGCTAATTATGTTTGGAATATGCTTTTCGAAATGCTTTTCTATTTCAGCCAATCGATGTAATGGATGTTAGCCACATGGTCACAGTCTCGAATCAGACTCACATGTTTGCGGTCTTGGTCCCCCTCAATCTTCAATCGGACTCGGACTCGACCACAGCCATGACACACACACACACACACACACACACACACACACATTCACTCACTCACCAGCTCACACGTACACAGACACGTCGTGTGTGGCGAGTGTGCACGTCGATGGTGACTCAGTGTCCTGAGTTCAACTCTAATGAGACGACCAAACAAACGGCCCGAGATAATCAGAGCAAAGCTGCTGCCTAATAATAACCACAAACAGCCCGCAGTGAGTAATGAGGCTGACCATCACATCCAATAAGGATCAATTAGGTGGGACTAGGAGGCGGAGCTCCGGGGTTATTTATTTTCTCCCATAAAAAAGGGTTAGGGTTAGAGAGGTGCAGCCTTGACCCACAATCGACGTGTCGTCAAAGTTGAAACCGCCAAAACAAAAGCCTTTTGTTCCGAGAAAAGACTCGACGATTGTTTATTCCATAAAAAAAGCTGAATAAATGAACGCGACGAGGAGTAGTAGTAGTATTACTACTAGGGGGTTTGGGGTAGTGTAGTGGGTTGGTAGGGTGTTGGACTCCCTGCCTGGTCTTTGATTAAATATTTCTACTAAATATATCACTTGGGATGAAAGAGTAAATTGCTAAATTGCTGCAGAGTAGTACTATGCTGTCATGCTGCGAATAAAACACTTTTAGGAAATGAAATACAAATTCTATAGGAAATATTGCTGAGGTGTACTTTTCTTTAAACTGCACCTTTTATTTGCTTATTTTTATAGATTTTTTATGGTATTTTTAGAATTTTTAGATTTTTAGATTTTATTTCTATATTATTACTTTCTGTTTAATGTTCAATGCTATGCACCAATTTAACGAAACCACATTCCTTCTTTGTTAAAAAAAATATGAAGCTGTTTCTAATTAAGGTTACTACTCCAACTGTCTTTTTATTGTATTTGATTGTTTTCCATTTTGTGTCCAGGCCGAGAAACGGCGGGAAGTTCTGCGTGGGCCGCCGGATGAAGTTCCGCTCGTGCAACACTGAGCCGTGTCCGCGCGGACGCAAGGACTTCCGCGAGGAGCAGTGCTCTCACTTCGACGGCAAACACTTCAACATCAACGGCCTGCCGCCCTCCGTCCGCTGGGTGCCCAAGTACAGCGGCAGTGAGTCCTTCACCTTTTATTACATTTAGGGCATTTGGCAGATGCTTTCACCCAAAGCCAGTGTGGGAGTGTGTGTGTGTGTGGTGGCTGGGTTAATTGGCCTCACCTGGCCCAGTTAGAGTCTGGGGTGGGTGGGGCTACAGCCTCACCTGGCCCAGTTAGAGTCTGGGGTGGGTGGGGCTACAGCCTCACCTGGCCCAGTTAGAGTCTGGGGTGGGTGGGGCTACAGCCTCACCTGGCCCAGTTAGAGTCTGGGGGGTGGGGCCGCACGCCTGTGGTGTATTGGCTAATCAGTGCACCACAGGTTAAGTCAGCCACCAGCACACACACTCAGGGAGCGCTAGCATGCGAGCTAAGTTCCACCTGCTCTGTCCAGTGATCCAAACGTAACAATAAACCAGACTTTACACCACTACCTGCCTGTGTCCTTGGAGGAGCCCCGGAATGGCAAGAGACCTTGTTGCAGCCACTTACAATCAGTACATTTGGCGAAACTGTCGGCCTTCATAATTGCTAGGTTTATATAATAGAACAAGTTTCAAGCGCTCGGTTAAGCCCCTTGCTGCTGGTAAATGGCAGGATAGCTAGATTAAGATGCTACACAATCCTACGTACTATTTTAAGAGCCAGTACGTACGGACATATGTAAGTAAGTAATGTGCCTCCCCACAGGCACAGTCACCCCAACATCACTTCTAACAATCTGTTCCCTGTCTACAGTGTGGCTTTGTCGTGGCCTTTTCATTTGCTCTTTCTTTGTGGGCACACTTTCAGAAAAAAATAATAATAAATCCCAATTTGAGCGGTATCGGGAGACGTGGAACAGAACACAGAATGAACGTGTTGACGTGGTTCTTTTGTTGGACTGCAACACGATATCCAGAACGACCTCGAGCCTCGTGAACATTTGAGACATTAACACAGTATGTTAATGGTAGAGCGATGCATTTCAATAGATAGATATTGTCTTTATTGTCCCGTAGGGAAATTCATTTTCACAGCATGTACATGCATGGAAACATAGATAACCACATGACATCCATTCCTCATCAATTACCCAGTGCACATGTACACATATTACACACATTACACCCAAGCACACCAATAATATACTTATATATATATATATTTATAAAATAGCTTAAATTCCCCTGAGAAGACAGATGGAAATCAATCCCCCCCCTCTTGACTATGTCTGTTTATGAAAGCTTCTCCGCCCAGTCTCATCTGAGCCACATGAGCCTGCAAGAAAGTATAGCGGCGGCGGCTCAATATAGCTAATGCTAATATGCAACGCAATGCAATCACCAAACACACAGCACTGCTCAGTGTGCGAGCTCCCTGGCAGCACGCCCTCCCCTCTGTAGGGGGAGTATCCCGTTCCTATATGGGGGTGGGAGTGAGCGCCTGGCCCGTACACCCGCACCCGCGCCGGCTTGCCAACTGGCAGGGACAACCATGTCTATGTAACTGGGAGTGATTTGATCATTTAATTCTATGCTATACAAGCAAGAAAGCAAGCAAGCAAGCAAACCGGGGCCCTGATTTCTGCTACGCTTTGAAGGCTGCAGCGTTGCATTTGGTTCCAAACAACGCACACACAAAAAACACACACCCCACATTTTTTTTGGGGGGTGCGTTAAAATGTGAACAGAAACATGTTGTTGGTGTTACAAAGCCAGAGTGTAGACGACGAGGGTATCTGCGTTTTTAATCAAAGCATCTTTATAATGCAAGCAACATGGCGGTCGTGGCTTTACGGCGATGCCAGTGACTGCATACATTCTTTGCGCCGGTGGTCCCCAGTTGGACACGCTCGTAAAAACACAATGATGTGATTGCGGGGGTGGGGAAAAAAAACCAACAAAAACAAAAGCAACGCAAACGCAACACATACCTCAGACCTCGGTCGCAGAGTCCTGATTCCTCGGCGGTCTCAACTAACGGAACGTTCGCTCAGCGACCTAAACCGAAACCACATTGAGTATAAAACCACGTTCACCTGCAAAATGACCTTCTTTCCCGCCTGGATTTATGCATCTATATATCGCTTTTATCCAAAGCTCTTTACAGTATTGCCTCACATTCACCCATTCATACACCGACGGCGGTGTCAACCATGCAAGGTAACAACCAACACGTCAGGAGCAAGTTAGGGTTAGGTGGCGTCTTGCTCAGGGACACCTCGACACTTAGCTAGGAGGCGGAGCTCGGGGATCGAACCAGCAAACCTTCCAGTTGCCAGACAACTACTCTTACCTCCTGAGCTACTGCCGCCCATATAAGATGTGTGTGTCCTCCTCCTCTTCCTCCTCCTCCTCTGTGTAGTTCTGATGAAAGACCGGTGTAAGCTGTTCTGTCGGGTCGCCGGGACCATGGCCTACTACCAGCTGAAGGACCGGGTCGTTGACGGCACGCCCTGCGGCACGGACACCTTTGACATCTGCGTGCAAGGACTCTGCCGGGTTTAGAGCCCCCGCCCCCCCCCCCCTCTCTTTGTTTGTTTGTTTGTTTGTTTGTTTGTTTTGTTTGGTTCTCTGCCTTTTGTCTGTTTCTCTTGTTTGTTTGTCTCGCCGTCTCTCCCCCCCCCACACACTTGTATTCTCACTCTCTCTCTGTGTCTGTCTCTCTCTGTGTCTCTCTCTCTCACGGTCACTGTCACTCTCTCTCTCTGTCTCTATCTCTCTCTGTGTCTCTCTCTCTCACGGTCACTGTCACTCTCTCTGTCTCTGTCTCTGTCTCTCTCTGGGGGCTTTTCCACCAAGGCGTTTTCAGGGCCGGTTCGGAGCCAGAGCCTAAAACGAACCAGTTCTTCCTGTTTCCACAGACAAAGAACAAGAAGAAAAACTGGTTCGTTCTTGGCTCCAACTCTTTGGGGGGCCAGAGTTGAACCAACTAAGAACCGACTACGTCAGAGGCTGGGGGCGGGCTGGGGGCGGGATTAGCAAGTCCGCCAAAACCTTTCTGAGCTCCATTTCACAACAAACCCCGACAATGGAAGTAACTACTCCGATACAACCGCACCGATACCACTTTGGCAACGCAACGTTAACCTTGTAATATTCTTAGCCAAGGAATATTGAAATAAAGAGATGCAACCGAGTTGGCGTTTATGGATGTTTAATAGACACTGCGCATGGTACCGAATTTTGTGGGGACGCTGGGGACACCCCCCCCCCCATCAGAACCGCAAATTAACGGAGCACCCCCCCCCATCAGAACCACGAATTAACAGCGCACCCCCCCCATCAGAACGGCGAATTAACAGCGCACCCCCCCCCCATCAGAACCACGAATTAACAGCGCACCCCCCCCCATCAGAACGGCGAATTAACAGCGCACCCCCCCCCATCAGAACAGCGAATTAACAGCGCACCCCCCCCCATCAGAACGGCGAATTAACAGCGCACCCCCCCCCATCAGAACCGCGAATTAACGGAGCCCCCCCCCCATCAGAACCGCGAATTAACGGAGCAGCATTGTTTTTCTAAATAAACATTTTGTTAACATGTCTGCTGCAGTATACTTAAAGAACAGAGAAACTAATAAGATTCAGTTTTTATTTGAGTTATGACAGAACAGGTAGTAACAAAATATACAATTGTATCGCGATGTAGTCCGCCATTGTTCTTGTTGTGCTCGCGTTGCTGGGAAGGCGGAGACTTATACAGACGTACAGTGACGTAATGACGTGGGGGCGGGTTGGCTCTCGAGGCTCTCTAGGCGGTGGAAAAGCAAACCGGTTCTTAAGTTGAACCAGCTCCGAACTGGCACTAGCACCAGCCCAGAACCAGCTCTCGGTTCACTTTGGTGGAAAGGCCCCCTCTGTGTGTCTCTCTCTCTCTCTGTCTCATCCCCTCTCTCCCACCTTCACACAATATCTCTGTCTATCTCTGTCACCCTGTCTCACACTCTCTCTCCCCCTGTCTGTCTCTCTCTCTCTCTCTCTCTCTCTCTCTCTCTCTCTCTCTCTCTCTCTCATCTGACTTCCACCACTACTATCTCCCCTCGCTCGCCCTCTCCCTCTCTGTTTATTGTTTGCTCTCCCACATAGCTCTCCTGTGTCGTGATGACACCGTTGAGAAATGACCCCCAAGAGAGAAGGGGAGAGTGTTGAACAGATCATGTGCAGTAACCACCACATGACAGAGTAGTGCACCTTCACCCTCCTCTCTGTGGCACCCCGGATTCCTCTGTCTGTCTGTCTGACTGTCTGTCTGTCTGTCTGTCTGTCTGTCTGACTGTCTGTCTGTCTGTCTGTCTGTGGCGAACCCCTGAACCTCTTTCAGCTTTATTGCCTTAGTTTTTACAAACAAGGAATGTGCCATTGTGAAATTGGTGCATAACACTGAACATTAAACAGAGAGTAATAGTATAGAAATTCAAAGAAATTCGAAGAATTGTATATAAAAATACCAAAAGAAATTGTAAATAAAAGATGCAATTTAAAGAAAGAAAAATATGTGTGTTAATGTAACTAACGCAATAGTGTCCATGGGGGGTGGAAGTCAGTGGGCTTAACTTTAGATTACGTTTTTTTATATTCAGTATATATATTTTTTATATACTGTATATATAGCTTTTATTTTTACATTTACATAGAATTTCTATGTTTTTACTGTGTTTAATGTTCAATATTAGGCGCTAATTGCTCAAAAGCACATTCCTTGCTTGCGAAAAACTCATAAAGCTGTTTATGATTCTGATTACGATTCCGCTAACGTGTAGTATAGTGATCATATAGGGGGTGGGGAGTGGGTGGCGATCAGCCCTCCTCATACGGTTGTCTGTGTATCTAACCCACCTCAGCAAGCGGGCTGTGACCACGTGCTCAACTCCAAGGCGAGGAACGACAAGTGTGGCGTGTGTGGAGGAGACAACTCGTCCTGCAAGACCCTCGCCGGCACCTTCAACGACGCAGAGTACGGTGAGTACAGGCGGAGGAGGAAGAGTCAAAAAAGCCGGTTTCATCTCCAGCTTTTGACATCAGAAGTCGGGGAGTGTCCACCTAGACGTATGCTGGATAGATCAGCCTACCAAGCCTGCCCAGTGGACCATAGCAACTGGTAGGCTGATCCAGCCACCCTACATCTATCTTGAAGTCAAAAACCGGCGATTCTGAAACCGCTCGGAAGGGCAGTAATAGGTCTCCTTTAACTGTTAAAGGAGGAATGAGTGCTTTTCTCTTCAGTACCCCCACCCGCCCACCCACCCCGCTCCACCCCTGAGGTCTACATGCCCCTTCCCTGCCTCCATCACCATCAGATCACAGGGATACTTACTACTATGAGTCCACTGTGTGCGTGGATGGATGGTTGGCGGTTGCGGTACGACAGCGTGTGTGTGATGTTTGCAGCGTGTTTGGGGCCACACATCTGCACAACACAACGGTCGCTGATGTGATGAAGCCGAATTTTTTTTTCCAGGCAGCTGCAGGCGGACAGAGGTTTTGGCAACATCTGGCGAAACACGCCCGGTGGTGGTGGTGATGTCGTTTGTATCTGGAGAGTGGGTTGATCTGGATATGGTTTATTAGCATCATGCAGCTTTGATTGTGAACCCGTTGACCACCGCGACATGGCCGACGTGTGTGTGTGTGTGTGTGTGTGTGTGTGTGTGTGTGTGTGTGTCTTCCCTATGCTCCTTCTCCAAGAAGACCTGTACACACACGCACACACACACACTGAACACACACACACACACGCTCACACGCTCACACACTCACACACACACACACACACACACACACACACACACACACACAGATTTGCCAGATCTGACATCATCACCCTGCTGAACTTTCCGTGCGTTTCTATCTTTCCATCATCAGCAGACTCACGGTGCACTGATTGCATCCAATCCCGTTGTTGTTGTTGTTTACCGTTGTGTGTGTGTGTGTGTGTGTGTGTGTGTGTGTGTGTGTGTGTGGTGTGTGTGTGTGTAGTGTGTGTGTGTGTGTGTGTGTGTGTAGGAGGTGGGGGTTGTGGGGGCGTGGCTCCTGTCATTTGGCCCCGCATTAGTTTCACACGGAGCCACGACAGTCCGTTTGGTTCTGCTCTGCTGGTTGGGGGGTTTTGGGGGTGGGTGGGGGTGGTGGGGGTGGGGGGTGGGGTGTTCAGCTGTGGTGTTCACCAGGCATTGATGACCCCCAGCTTGACTGCAGTATTTGTATCTAAAAAAACCTGTAACATTACATAACTTTATATATGGCATGTGACCAATTAGAAGCTTACTAACAGTGCATACATGTCTGTGTGTCTGTGTCCATTCGTAGTGCAGATCAGTGATCAAGAATAATACGAGGATATTATTCTTTATAGTCTATTATTTTTTACTTTGTAACAGTCATTTGTTCAGTGTCTATTTGCCGGGCTTGAGGTTGTCTTTCTCTTTGACATCTTATCTATTTGGGTCGGGTCAAAGATCGCGGCGGCTCCGACGAGGGTCTCGCCAGGAATGATGTTGTAAAATATGGACATATATGGGCTTTTGAAAGGCGCACGACAGTAAGTGTGATCGATAGGCTGGACTTGACTTGACGTGAGTGGAGGTGGCAGCAGTAGATGAACAAAAAAACTCTGTCTTTGTCGGTAGACCTCCGTTATTCTACAGCCCATTGCAGATTCCATGGTTGCACCGTGGTGACAGCGCTGTGTGTGTGTGTGTGTGTGTGTGTGTGTGTGTGTGTGTGTGTGCGTATGTGTGTGGTGTGTGTGTGTGTGTGTGTGTGTGTGTGTGTGTGTGTGTGTTTCTCAAATGGGGATACCGGGTACTTTGAGGGGGGTACTCAAAACATAAAAAGCTAAAACAGAAACCCCAACAGTTTGACTGTTATGTCAGTGAGGCAACAAAACTTCAACAAAAAGTAATCAAAAAGTAATTTATGTAAAAAACTGTCCCTCCCTAAAGTGATGGTGAAAGGGGTGCTTCAAATTGTTGAAGAACCACTGACATAGAAAGTAAAAAATAGTGTGAAGGATAAAAACCTCAAGGAGGCAAAACGATGAACAGTTGATGGAGTCTCGTTCAATGACGTCGTGTTTTCCAATAACAAATAAAAGAAAAAGATGCTTATTGTTGTTTTCATGGGGCTTTTCCACCGGCTAGAGAGCCTCGAGAGCCAACCCGCCCCCACGTCATTACGTCACTGTACGTCTGTATAAGTCTCCGCCTTCCCAGCAACGCGAGCACAACAAGAACAATGGCGGACTACATCGCGATACGAGTGATCTTGTTTTTGTAATTGTATATTTTGTTACTACCTGTTCTGTCATAACTCAAATAAAAACTGAATCTTATTAGTTTCTCTGTTCTTTAAGTATACTGAAGCAGACATGTTAACAAAATGTTTATTTAGAAAAACAATGCTGCTCCGTTAATTCGCGGTTATGATGGGGGGGGGCTCCGTTAATTCACGGTTATGATGGGGGGGGGGGCTCCGTTAATTTCGCGGTTATGATGGGGGGGGGCCGTTAATTGTGGGGGGGGGTGCGCTGTTAATTCGGTTCTGATGGGGGGGGGGTGCGTGTTAATTTGCGGTTCTGATGGGGGGTGCTGTTAATTTGTGGTTCTGATGGGGGGGTGCTCCGTTAATTCGTGGTTCTGATGGGGGGGTGCTCCGTTAATTTGCGGTTCTGATGGGGGGGGTGTCCCCAGCTCCCACTAAATTCTCTCGGTACCATGCGCAGTTGCTATTAAACATCCATAAACGACAACTCGGTTGCATCTCTTTATTTCAATATTCCTTGGCTAAGAATATTACAAGGTTAACGTTGCGTTGCCAAAGTGGTATCGGTGCGGTTGTATCGGAGTAGTCACTTCCATTGTCGGGGTTTGTTGTGAAATGGAGCTCAGAAGGTTTTTGGCGGACTTGCTAATCCCGCCCCCAGCCTCTGACGTAGTCGGTTCTTAGTTGGTTCAACTCTGGCCCCCCAAAGAGTTGGAGCCAAGAACGAACCAGTTTTTCTGGCCGGGAGCCGGTTCTTTGTCTGTGGAAACAGGAAGAACTGGTTCGTTTTAGGCTCTGGCTCCGAACCGGCCCTGAAAACGCCTTGGTGGAAAAGCCCCCAGAGAGAGACAGAGACAGAGACAGAGAGAGTGACAGTGACCGTGAGAGAGAGAGACACAGAGAGAGATAGAGACAGAGAGAGAGAGTGACAGTGACCGTGAGAGAGAGAGACACAGAGAGAGACAGACACAGAGAGAGAGTGAGAATACAAGTGTGTGGGGGGGGGAGAGACGGCGAGACAAACAAACAAGAGAAACAGACAAAAGGCAGAGAACCAAACAAACAAACAAACAAACAAACAAACAAACAAAGAGAGGGGGGGGGGGCGGGGGCTCTAACCCGGCAGAGTCCTTGCACGCAGATGTCAAAGGTGTCCGTGCCGCAGGGCGTGCCGTCAACGACCCGGTCCTTCAGCTGGTAGTAGGCCATGGTCCCGGCGACCCGACAGAACAGCTTACACCGGTCTTTCATCAGAACTACACAGAGGAGGAGGAGGAAGAGGAGGAGGACACACACATCTTATATGGGCGGCAGTAGCTCAGGAGGTAAGAGTAGTTGTCTGGCAACTGGAAGGTTGCTGGTTCGATCCCCGAGCTCCGCCTCCTAGCTAAGTGTCGAGGTGTCCCTGAGCAAGACACCACCTAACTGCTCCTGACGTGTTGGTTGTTACCTTGCATGGTTGACACCGCCGTCGGTGTATGAATGGGTGAATGTGAGGCAATACTGTAAAGAGCTTTGGATAAAAGCGATATATAGATGCATAAATCCAGGCGGGAAAGAAGGTCATTTTGCAGGTGAACGTGGTTTTATACTCAATGTGGTTTCGGTTTAGGTCGCTGAGCGAACGTTCCGTTAGTTGAGACCGCCGAGGAATCAGGACTCTGCGACCGAGGTCTGAGGTATGTGTTGCGTTTGCGTTGCTTTTGTTTTTGTTGGTTTTTTTTCCCCACCCCCGCAATCACATCATTGTGTTTTTACGAGCGTGTCCAACTGGGGACCACCGGCGCAAAGAATGTATGCAGTCACTGGCATCGGCATAAAGCCACGACCGCCGTGTTGCTTGCATTATAAAGATGCTTTGATTAAAAACGCAGATACCCTCGTCGTCTACACTCTGGCTTTGTAACACCAACAACATGTTTCTGTTCACATTTTAACGCACCCCCCAAAAAAAATGTGGGGTGTGTGTTTTTTGTGTGTGCGTTGTTTGGAACCAAATGCAACGCTGCAGCCTTCAAAGCGTAGCAGAAATCAGGGCCCCGGTTTGCTTGCTTGCTTGCTTTCTTGCTTGTATAGCATAGAATTAAATGATCAAATCACTCCCAGTTACATAGACATGGTTGTCCCTGCCAGTTGGCAAGCCGGCGCGGGTGCGGGTGTACGGGCCAGGCGCTCACTCCCACCCCCATATAGGAACGGGATACTCCCCCTACAGAGGGGAGGGCGTGCTGCCAGGGAGCTCGCACACTGAGCAGTGCTGTGTGTTTGGTGATTGCATTGCGTTGCATATTAGCATTAGCTATATTGAGCCGCCGCCGCTATACTTTCTTGCAGGCTCATGTGGCTCAGATGAGACTGGGCGGAGAAGCTTTCATAAACAGACATAGTCAAGAGGGGGGGATTGATTTCCATCTGTCTTCTCAGGGGAATTTAAGCTATTTTATAAATATATATATATATAAGTATATTATTGGTGTGCTTGGGTGTAATGTGTGTAATATGTGTACATGTGCACTGGGTAATTGATGAGGAATGGATGTCATGTGGTTATCTATGTTTCCATGCATGTACATGCTGTGAAAATGAATTTCCCTACGGGACAATAAAGACAATATCTATCTATTGAAATGCATCGCTCTACCATTAACATACTGTGTTAATGTCTCAAATGTTCACGAGGCTCGAGGTCGTTCTGGATATCGTGTTGCAGTCCAACAAAAGAACCACGTCAACACGTTCATTCTGTGTTCTGTTCCACGTCTCCCGATACTGCTCAAATTGGGATTTATTATTATTTTTTTCTGAAAGTGTGCCCACAAAGAAAGAGCAAATGAAAAGGCCACGACAAAGCCACACTGTAGACAGGGAACAGATTGTTAGAAGTGATGTTGGGGTGACTGTGCCTGTGGGGAGGCACTTTACTTACTTACATATGTCCGTACGTACTGGCTCTTAAAATAGTACGTAGGATTGTGTAGCATCTTAATCTAGCTATCCTGCCATTTACCAGCAGCAAGGGGCTTAACCGAGCAATTATGAGCGCTTGAAACTTGTTCTATTATATAAACCTAGCAATTATGAAGGCCGACAGTTTCGCCAAATGTACTGATTGTAAGTGGCTGCAACAAGGTCTCTTGCCATTCCGGGGCTCCTCCAAGGACACAGGCAGGTAGTGGTGTAAAGTCCGGTTTATTGTTACGTTTGGATCACTGGACAGAGCAGGTGGAACTTAGCTAGCATGCTAGCGCTCCCTGAGTGTGTGTGCTGGTGGCTGACTTAACCTGTGGTGCACTGATTAGCCAATACACCACAGGCATGCAGCCCCACCCGCCCAGACTCTAACTTGGGCCAGGTGAGGCTGTAGCCCCACCCACCCCAGACTCTAAATTGTGCCAGGTGAGGCTGTAGCCCCACCCACCCCAGACTCTAACTTGCACCAGGTGAAGCTGTAGCCCCACCCACCCCAGACTCTAACTGGGCCAGGTGAGGCCAATTAACCCAGCCACCACACACACACACTCCCACACTGGCTTTGGGTGAAAGCATCTGCCAAATGCCCTAAATGTAATAAAAGGTGAAGGACTCACTGCCGCTGTACTTGGGCACCCAGCGGACGGAGGGCGGCAGGCCGTTGATGTTGAAGTGTTTGCCGTCGAAGTGAGAGCACTGCTCCTCGCGGAAGTCCTTGCGTCCGCGCGGACACGGCTCAGTGTTGCACGAGCGGAACTTCATCCGGCGGCCCACGCAGAACTTCCCGCCGTTTCTCGCCTGGACACAAATGGAAAACAATCAAATACAATAAAAAGACAGTTGGAGTAGTAACCTTAATTAGAAACAGCTTCATATTTTTTTTTAACAAAGAAGGAATGTGGTTTCGTTAAATTGGTGCATAGCATTGAACATTAAACAGAAAGTAATAATATAGAAATAAAATCTAAAAATCTAAAAATTCTAAAAATACCATAAAAAATCTAATAAAAATAAGCAAATAAAAGGTGCAGTTTAAAGAAAAGTACACCTCAGCAATATTTCCTATAGAATTTGTATTTCATTTCCTAAAAGTGTTTTATTCGCAGCATGACAGCATAGTACTACTCTGCAGCAATTTAGCAATTTACTCTTTCATCCCAAGTGATATATTTAGTAGAAATATTTAATGAAAGACCAGGCAGGGAGTCCAACACCCTACCAACCCACTACACTACCCTAAACCCCCTAGTAGTAATACTACTACTACTCCTCGTCGTGTTCATTTTATTAGCTTTTTTTATGGAATAAACAATCGTCGAGTCTTTTCTCAAGAACAAAAGGCTTTTGTTTTGGCGGTTTCAACTTTGGACGACACGTCGATTGTGGGTCAAGGCTGCACCTCTCTAACCCTTTTTTTATGGGAGAAAATAAATAACCCCGGAGCTCCGCCTCCTAGTCCCACCTAATTGATCCTTATTGGATGTGATGGTCACCTCATTACTCACTGCGGGCTGTTTGTGGTTATGTATTGGGCAGCAGCTTTGCTCTGATTATCTCGGGCCGTCTTGTTTGGTCGTCTCATTAGAGTTGAACTCAGGACACTGAGTCACGCATCGACGTGCACACTCGCCACACACGACGTGTCTGTGTACGTGTGGCTGGTGAGTGAGTGAATGTGTGTGTGTGTGTGTGTGTGTGTGTGTGTGTGTCATGGCTGTGGTCGAGTCCGAGTCCGATTGAAGATTGAGGGGCGCAAGACCGCAAACATGTGAGTCTGATTCGAGACTGTGACCATGTGGCTAACATCCATTACATCGATTGGCTAAAATAGAAAAGCATTTCGAAAAGCATATTCCAAACATAATTAGCATAAGTTGAGGAGGAGATCAATTTGAAGGCAGCTTGTTTCTGTTCATAACATAGTTGCGCCATCACTGAACTTGAATTGGACGCATCTATTCAGATGATTAAAGTAGGATGTAGCGATAGAGTTTAGAACACGGCTTTGGTCCTCTTCTCAGAACGAGTCCTTCTGAGAACAATTGATCCGTGACCGATTCAAGACCGAAATCTGTGTGTGTGTGTGTGTGTGTGGTGTGTGGTGGGTGTGTGGTTGCGTGTGTGCGGGCATGTGTGTGTGTGTGTATATGTGTGTCTGTGCGAGCGGTTTGATGAGGACAGGACTCCAGTACTACAGCCCTGGGGGGTGTGTGGTGTGTGTATGCGGGCATGGGCATGTGTGTGTAGTACAAGCATGTGTGTTTGTGGTATGTATGTGTGTGTGTGTGTGTGTGTGTGTTTGGTATGTGCGTGTGTATGTGTGTGCAAGTGTCTGTGTGTGTGTGTGTGTGTGTGTGTGTGTGTGTGCGTACATGCGTGCGTGCCTGCGTCCATGCGTGTGTGTGTGGTGTGTGTGTGTGTGTGTGTGTGTGCGGGCATGCAGGTATGGTGTGTGTGCGAGGGAGCGCTTGACTCCTGCTCACTCATGGCATGTTGCAGTCGCCTGCTGGTGCTGCGGTCCCACCGCCGCAGGAGCGCGAGCACACACCGTACGGCCCCCAGGGTCCCCAGTCCCGTGCACGCGGCCGCAGGTCCAGCTCCCGGTTGATGCACAGCCCGTGTCTGCAGTACTGCAAGGGAGGAGCGGCACACACACACACATACGCACGCACACACACACACACACAACGCATGGACAGAGACAGACAAAACGCAAACATACACACACAGACACATACACGTGCACACAGACATAAACAAAACAGTGCTGTTACAGAGCTGTGACATCACGTCATCTCTGATTGGAGACTCACACAAGTCTCACACACGCGCACACACACACACACATATCGCCAAGCGTCGGCTTGAGGTCAGACATAGCATACACACACACACACTCTCTCACACCCACACATACACTCTCAGACCCACTCTCAAACACACACACACACACACACACACACACCCTCACACACCCACGCACACATACACACAGCTGCAACTGTTGTCTCGCTGTAGCTCCCTAATCCCCTGTTTAGATGTAAAGCTATATTGCTAAAGAAATGCTAATCCTGCTATCGTTTACACTTCAGGAATGCTTCCAACTCCTCCAGCTGTGGAACGGCCGAGAGACAAAGGACAACAAGAGAGAGAGAGAGAAAGAGAGCGAGAGAGAGAGGGGGGGACACAGGGACATAGAGCAGTATGTGTTTCTCAAATGGGGATACCGGGTACTTTGAGGGGGGTACTCAAAACATAAAAAGCTAAAACAGAAACCCCAACAGTTTGACTGTTATGTCAGTGAGGCAACAAAACTTCAACAAAAAGTAATCAAAAAGTAATTTATGTAAAAAACTGTCCCTCCCTAAAGTGATGGTGAAAGGGGTGCTTCAAATTGTTGAAGAACCACTGACATAGAAAGTAAAAAATTGTGTGAAGGATAAAAACCTCAAGGAGGCAAAACGATGAACAGTTGATGGAGTCTCGTTCAATGACGTCGTGTTTTCCAATAACAAATAAAAGAAAAAGATGCTTATTGTTGTTTTCATGGGGTCTTCAGGGAATCTTCTCCAGAGGTGAAAACGCTCAAGGCTGCAGGGGGGTCCAAGCGTTTCGTTCCAGGGCCACGCGTAACCCAACGCCCTCCTTGCTGGCGGAGAGAGAGAGAGGGGGTTCCTCTTTCCTCCGCAAGAAGAATGCGGGACGAGACGACATCTGTGAGCGAGGGTACATACACCACCTCCACCAGGACCCCTGCTGCTACTGCTGTTGCTGCTGCTGCTGCTGCCCCTGGCCACATAGCAGGCACGGAGGCATCGCGATAAGGAAACTCGAGAGTCGCCGTGATAACGCTCGTGGTAAACAATGAATCGAGACATGGGCTCTGACATTGTTGACCGGGTTCCTGCGTTCTGGTACATCCATCCATCCATCAGTGGTGAAGTCTTAACCCCCTACAGAACCACGGATGCTCTCCTCATTCAGGGGGTGGGGGTGTGGGGTGGTACCACGTCTCAGTAACCAAGCTGTGGCATCGTTGGTGGACAGGTTTAACGCTCAATGTCGGTTCAACGGCCAAACCAGCAAGCTTTCTTCTTCTGAAATCATTCAATCGGCATCTTGGAGATCTCCGCTCTCCCGCCAGACAAGTACTGTAGATCCCTTTGTTTCAGAAACACATTTGGATGGTTGGGGTCTGCACTCTGCAGAGCAGCACAGAACAACGCTCTCTCCCTCTCTCTCTCTCTCTGGTGGAGTTCCATAATTGCACACTTAATCCGGGATGGATATGAATCAAAGAGTTTTTCCCGGGGAGAAATGGCAAGGAGTGCCGATGTCTTCTGGGAAATAACACAACACAACACAACACAACACAACACAACACAGCAGCCCCCCTGGACCCTGGGAGAACACCTGCCACACACACACACACACACACACACACACACACACACACACACACCACACACACACACACACACACACACACACACACACACACACACACACACACACACACACACACAGAGTGGCGAAAAACCCTGGCAAACAAACGCCAGCGTTGCCGCAGTTTCGACCGCAGTCAGGGGGGTGAGTGGTGGTGAACTTCTGAGGACAGCGTGTAAAGTATATTCAACCAGACAGACAGGTGTTAACAGCTGTAGGCTCACGACTAAACAAGCTACAAACAAGTTTCCTAATCCAGACACTCGGGGGGGCTTGGGCGAAAAGAAAACCCGCAGCGTTTTCCATCGCTGGAAAAAGGTCGAGGAATGTGCCAGAACACACACACACCGCCCCGTGAGTGGAGGGAAATCACTTCCATGCGGCGGAACGTTGTTGGGGGGGGGGGCGGGTGCGGGATCTGGGGTTCAGTCATGTCCCTGCCCTCCAAGTGCCTCCAAGCACCTTGAGAAGACCGAGAATAAACTCTGCTCTTTCTGATCCTCGCATCCGGGACGGGACACACTCTACTAGAGAGCTAGAGAGGTAGAGACATGTACGTATGTATCCATTAAATACTCTGAAGACTATTTTCTACCACGTCTGTGTGTTACTTTGCATTTAGAAAGTCTCATCTGTCCGATACACAATATCCCATAATAAGAAATGTCAACGACACTGTAGCAAAGTCACAGCCGCAATGCCACAAGTGGCTTTAGTTCGGGGCTCCTCCAAGGACACAGGCAGGTTTGTGGTGTTGAGAAGTCCGGTTTATTGTCATGTTTGGATCATGAAATGGCAGACAGAGCAGATGGTACCCTGCTAGCATGCTAGCGCTCTCCTCGAGTGTGTGTGCTGGTGGCTGACTTAACCTGTGGTGCACCGATTAGCCAATGCCACCCCCCCCCCCCCCCCCACCCAGACTCTAACTGGGCCAAGAGAGGCTGTAGCCCCACCCACCCCCCAGACTCTAACTGGGCCAAGAGAGGCTGTAGCCCCACCCACCCCCCAGACTCTAACTGGGCCAGGTGAGGTCAATTAAGCCAGCTACCAAACACACACACACTCCCACAGACACCCTCACTCGATC
>PIJE02000158.1:70344-120344 GCA_002895965.2 Coryphaenoides rupestris
ACCCGGACTGCGGGGACATCCATCTTTTGTGCACTCTCTCTCTCTCTCCCTCTCTCTCTCTCTCCTCTCTCTCCTCTCTCTCTCTCACCTTGCCTGGCGCTGTAAGGTCCAGCAGAGTGGAGATGTTGTAGACGCTTGTGGGGACTCACACCTTAGGAAGACACTTTGAGTCTGTGAGTCCTTGCCAATGCATCGCTGGTGTGTGCAGCCTCAGCCAACCCCAGATTCTTACTGTAACTCCAGGGCCAGGTGAGACTGTTCAACCAGCCGCCAACTGCACACACAAACTCCACACACACACACACACTCTCCTTCTGGGATCTCACTTCCCCTAGTGCCACCTTCCTCCTTACTCTGCGTTTCTCACTGCCCCCCCCCCTCTTCTATCATGTTTCGGGGGAGGCTGCTTCACACAACACACACACACACACACACACACACACACACACACACACACACACACACACACACACACACACACACACACACACACACACACACACACACACACACACACACAGTGGCAGGAGTGGCAGAACCGCCAGTCGCTGATGACACACCAATTAGCTCTGCGCTCGTTAATATATATATATACACAGTATTTACTGTATATATCTCTTTCCTGGTTCTCATCGTCGACTACTACCATTACTACTACTACTACTACTACTACTACACATACTCTGGGGGCGGCACAGGGGCGGCAGTAGCTCAGGAGGTATAAGAGCAGTTGTCTGGCAACAGGAAGGTTGCTGGTTCGATCCCCGGCTTCCCCCTAGCTAAGTGTCGAGGTGTCCCTGAGCAAGACGCCACCTAACCCTAACTGCTCCTGACGTGTTGGTTGTTACCTTGCATAGTTGACACCGCCGTCGGTGTATGAATGGGTGAATGTGAGGCAATACAGTAAAGCACTTTTGATAAAAGCGATATATAAATACAATCCATTTACCATTTACTCTGCTATGAATGAAAGGCCCACGTTAGCGAGGGGGGGGGGGGGCTAGCGGACACGCTATCATCCCCGCTGGCGGCTGGTGTCTGTGCGATACGCGGTAACAAACACTCCTCTTGTTAGCTTGTTACCACACCCCTCACCCCCCCCGCCCAACCACCTCCCCCCTCGCGAGTCCACCACCGAATACGCCTGCGATGAATCAAAGTGGATACATCCTGCGAAATATACTGAGATTAGCCAGGAGGGGACACTGATACCGTTCTCACAATACAGAGTTCCGGAGAGAGAGAGAGTGTGTGTGTCTGTGTGTGTGTGTGTGTGTGTGTGTGTGTGCGCATAGACATGCGCACACACATGCACACACACACACACACACACACTCACACACACACGTAGCCGCTCTGTCAGGCTGCCAACACACTCGGGTCCGTCCCCCTGGCTCTGGTGCTCAAGGCTTCTCTATCTCGTTCCCTCTTCTCCCCTCTAATTGGCCACAAGCAAGGAGTTCTGGAATGTTCTGGAAATTAAATCTTTTTAAAGCAGCGCAGCACAGCACAGTCTGCTCATGTGTGTGCTCTTATTCATTGCATCGCAGTCACTTCATGAGGACAATCTGGAAAAGTTCAAAATGCAGAGTGTGCAAGGAAGCAGCCGTGCCAATCCTACACACGTCTCTCTCTCTCTCTCTCTCTCTCTCTCTCTCTCTCTCTCTCTCTCTCTCTCTCTCTCTCTCTCTCTCTCTCCCCTCTCTCTCTCCCTCTCCCTCTCCCTCCCTCCCCCCACCCCCATCAGGAAAAGTGTATTGAAGAGCACAGGGACCTTGCTAAAGACACAACCCTCCCCTCACACACACACACACACACAGGCTTTGACTTGAAGGGCCCCTGACTGACAATGCTGGCTGGCCCCTCATATAAGCCCACACAAACACACACACACACACGCGCACACGTACACACACGCGCACGCACACGTACACACACACACACACACACACACACGTACACACACACACACACACACACACACATACACACACACATTTCATTTGGCACAACAAGAAACATTGACAGATCTACGTTGGGTAGGTCCAGTTACATTTGCACACAAACGCGCATAAACTTCACACATAAACTACACTTTTGTGCACAAATACACACACGCAAGTGCACACACACACACACTCACACACACACACACACACACACACACACACACACACACACACACACACACACACACACACACACACACACACACACACACGCACACACTTCCTTCTACGGCGCTTTCAAAGAAATTAGATGAGAGAGAGAGAGAAAAAGAGAGGGGGGGCATAGAAAAAGACACAGAGAGAGAGAGAGAGAGAGAGAGAGAGAGAGAGAGGAGAAGAAAGAGGAGGAGAAGTGAGTGGGGGGGGGGGGGGGGGGGGTGAGGGTGGAGGTGGGGGCTGTGGGAGTGGAGGGGTGGGGTAGTGGGGGTGGTGGCGGTATTTATAGACAACAACAAGTGATGGGATGCCCTCGTTAGTTCACGCCCCACCGGGCAAGATGACAGACACGGCCCCGCCGAGAGGTCATGTGACCGCATTACTCACTCCAGCGCCCCATGAGGGGGGAGAGGGGAGCGGGGGGGGGTGGGGTGGAGGGATCAGTGGCGAGAGAGAGAAAGAGAGAGAGAGAGAGAGACAGAGACAGAGAGACACAGAGAGAGACTGAGAGAGAGAGAGGCGGTGAAACTGCCTGTGAAGCTCTCCTCTCGGTGCCCAGTGTCCTATTTACCAGGGTTGTTTACCAACAGTGTTCTGTTTCTACTCTGATTAAGTACATTTACATTTACATTTACATTTAGGGCATTTCGCAGACGCTTTTATCCAAAGCGACTTACAAAAAGTACCACTACTTGTTGTCAATATTCCGGCTTCAACACCAAACCTCTGTCAAAATAAACTCAGGTGGAGGTGCGGGGTCGCAGTTGGAGAAGAGGGCTGGTTACTTGGGGGAAATGTGTCTTAATTTAAATTTAAAACGTGCCATTATTTTCGGTCTAAGTGACTTTTTCAGTCCAATATTGAGAGAAAGTGATGCAGCCATCAGCTGTGAAACGGGCAGCAATCTAAACGTACGTCCTCTAAAAGTGCTAATTTTTGCCACTGACAGGCCACCAAGTTGTGCATTCCGCCCAATGTTCTCGCTCAATACTGGAGACGTTTCAACACTAATGTCATCCTCATTCGTCACTGAGACCCAAAATGATGGGAAAATAAAAGGGTCCAGGTTATAAAATCCCAAAGTTATCTTTGTGGGTGCTTGCCTACTGCTCCATCAAACACCAACACCCAACTATAGAAGTTTGCCAACACCGAGTTGACAGGTTTGCCAACCAAAGAACCAGAAGATGACTACAGCCAACAACTACCAACAACAGGTATGGTTGCAAGTACCTTAAGGAACATCAAACACAACTAGTTCTCACCAGGGGTGAAGCTTCGGCTAATACATTGTATTCCCCGCCCACCTCATGATAAGACACTATAGGAGAGGAGGCCCTTACAGACAGGAGGGGCAACTCTGGCTCCTCAGGAAAGCAGCGGATTGCTAGTTAGTTCCCCCCTCTTACAGGGGGCCATGCTTCTAATCCCCCCTCCTCAGGGTCTGACAGTTAGCACCGGAGGGCCAGGCACACACCTCGGAGGCAGGAGCACGACCCCGACCCCAGGACCCTCTTCAAAAACCCACCGACCCGAAACCCCATGACATGGAAGACGGAGAGGAAAACGTACGTGGACTTGGCTCTGTAGGCGACGGCTCGGAAGTATAGAGGAGAGAGGGAGAGAGAGGGAGAGAGAGGGAGAGAGAGGGAGATACCTCGAGAAGATTACAGTATGAATGCACAAAGGGTCTCCACGTGACTAGAGAAACAGAGTTGGACTGAAAGATGGTAAGAATTGAAAATGATAAGGATTCACAATGGAGAAGCAAACCCACAGCTCACTGTTATTATACATGAATGAATGAGAGAGGTTAGGTGCTACGTGCCTCTCTCTCTCTGTTGCGCTGTCTCTCTCTCTCTCCTCAATTAACTTCAAACAGCGGCCGGGTGGGGAGATGACAGGAGGAGACCCAAAAACAATGAGTTCCACTACACATGGAGGAGGAGGAGGAGGAGGAGGAGGAGGAAGAGGGAGGTGGGTGGGTCTGGTATGATTCCCCTCCTCCTGGTCATGCTCCATGCTCTCCAAATCTTTGGCCGGTTTTTGAGGAAGGTCAATTTGGGAGAAGTCAAGGTGTTCCCATGACGACAAGAATGCTACATCCTTTCCATGAAACCTCAGATATGTATATTTGTTCTCATTATGTCCAACTGTAGTCCACGTTAATGGAGGTACTTTTTAACAGCCAAGTCAATCTCCAACTCCTCTCGGGAGTGTCTCTCTCCCTCTCTCTTTTTTCCCTCTCAGGAACAGCCGGTTAATGAGATGTGGAAAAAGTTTCATGGGAGCGGCGGTCCCAGGGTCATCACTGTACCATGAGTTAGTGTGCCGCTGTCGTGGTTGGATTAAGGTGTTACTTATCCCCCCATTAACCTCCGCCCGGCAAGCTGGGGAGGAGGAGGAGGTGGAGGAGGCTGGTCTCAGACTCATCTAATGTACAGCAGGGCGCAAAGTTTAGTCCAACCTGTGCTGTAGAAAACCCTCCCTCTGGGGTTAGAAGGTCCAAGAAGTACGGAGGAGGAGGAGGAGGAGGGCCTCTCTCTCTTTCTCACCCCCCCTCCCCTCTCTCTCTCTCTCTCTTTCTCACCCCCCCCCCCCTCTCTTTCTTCCTCTGAGAACAGACACGCTTTAGCAGACCAGCCCCCCGTCAAACATACACATACTCCTTCCCCACAGACTCCTCCTCAGACATTTAGTTCACTCTTCTCAGCCCTCCCCCTCACCTCCCTCACCCCCCCCCCCACCCGCCAGCGTCGGCTCAGCAGGATCAGACAGTGATGTGAGGTCTTTTGTGTGACGGCCGGCCGGCCCAACCCAACCCGGCCCGGCCCTGAGCTCCGTTACGGGCCCTGACCAGTGACCCGGTCACCACCTCTTAAAGAGGGCTTTAGGGTCACGGGTTCACAACAAGGTGACTCAACTGTGAACGCAGAACCCAGGCATCCTCTTTCAAAGCCGCCCCCCCCCTTCAGTATCCCTCCATCTCCACCTCCTCTCTAGGAACTATCGGCAGAGGTCGACCCGCTGTCTCAGCCCTAATTAGCATAGCACCCCAGAGCGCAGGGAGAACAGGAAGGCTAATGGGGGGGGGGGGGGGGGGGTAACCATGCTGGAGGACGGCTGCTTCTAAAGCCTCACAATACAGAGTTCCGGAGAGAGAGAGAGAGAGAGAGAGAGAGAGAGAGAGAGAGAGAGAGAGAGAGAGAGAGAGAGAGAGAGAGTGTGTGTGTGTGTGTGTGTGTGTGTGTGTGTGTGTGTGTGTGTGTGTGTGTGTGTGTGTGTGTGTGTGTGTGTGTGTGTGCGCATGTCTATGCGCACACACACAACCGTGGCAGTCACCTGACTGCCTTTTTTACATGGGGAGCTGGGGCCAGAATGCAGACAGCGGGGGGTTGGGGGGGATGCATGTGCACTTATACTCCTGAACTACAAGAGGGGATGGTGGTGGTGGTGGTTGTGGTGGTGGTGGTGGTGGAGGAGGAGGAGGAGGAGGAGGAGGGGTGAATGGGTGTTTGGATGGGGTGGAGGGGCTTCAGGATTCAAAGGAATCCACGTGAGACCGTGCTCCAATGCTGTGTTTTGTCTACGCACCAAAGGGAGGGTGTGGGGATGATGTTGATTACAAAACCGTGCACTGAATCCAAATCTGGGAGCTTGCTTTCATTTCTCTTGATTAAATAATTATAGCTGGATTCCTTTTGTTACTCTTGGTTTCGGTAAGATAAATACAAAAAAATGTACTAGAAAAATATGATGGCCAAGAGCGGCTAAGTGATCTAAACACACGTAATTGTTTTCAGGTGACGGCGTACAGCCAATAGGTTCTCACTGGTGTCCACTGATATTTGTTGTGAGTTTGTTATATATGAAAGTACCATTTGCAAGCAATGTTTGGATCCAAGTTTGAGACATGCACTTGTGTGTTATATATCAAATGTGTTATTTTATACTTTCCTCTGGCAGTTATGGTCCCCATTCGATGGACGATTTAACGAGCGTGAAGTTTCGATGTCCTTAAGCATTTTGTTCCTTCAGTGGGTGTATATAGACTATAGAGACCCACAGAAATAAGAAAACAACACCAAAACTCCCAAAGCCACAAGGAGCAGAAATGGGACCCTTGGAGCAGGACAGCAGACGGCATTTCAAAGTAAGTGCCACAAGGCACCTTCAGAGGAGCACAGCTTGGTGTCTGTTCCTTACCATTCCGTGTCCACATTCGGTGCCGTCGGCTGGGGGCATGTGTTGAGTCCGGCAGCTCTTGTGTTCCCCTGCTGCACTCGTACACCACAGTCTCTTGCACTGTATCTGTTGAATAAATAGCTAAATAAATAAATGATCAGCTTCAAAATGTTATGTTATACATTACATTGCATTACATTAGGGGGCAGGATATTAGTAGGAGTAGTAGCAGTAGTAGTGGCTCAGGTGTTTGACTCCCAGACGTTAAGGTTCCCTAATTTTGACAGCCTACATGCATTCTTGAGCTAGACGAGTGGCAGAGTGTAGCACATTAAGAAATGTAATATAGCTTGTAAGATAGCTTGAGAAGTCATAATACGATGGAAATACGATGGAACGTATCCTGCCATAGCAGTGGAGCCGTAGGGTCACCAGGTTAGTTTACCCACTGTAGAGTAAGTCTTAAGTAAGCCTTCATTGAGCCATGCGTGGGGCTAACAGGGGATAAACAGGATATAGACCCACGTACAGTCATTTCAACTTTGACAGTAAACCACGTGTGTCTTGAAAGTCCCCAGAAATCCAGACTTTTTCTTTCTTTCTTTTTTTTTTACAGGTTTTACAGCCACCTGGGGCCGCCGTTGCTAGCGCTAAAAGAGATTAGCTGCATGCTAGCCTGAACGTTGCTGGCCAGTGACCAACAAACATGACGGAGACCACGGCTAGCAGGGGAGCCATTTCCCCCGTCTCTCTCTCCCTCTCTTTTCTCTTCTTCTTCATTCTTTCTTTTGGGGATGTTCAACAATGGGGATGTTCAAGAGAGATCAAATTGTATTAAAGATTAAAGAAGAAAAGGAACAAAGCTAATGCTGATGCATAAAAACCGTGCCCCTCCACCCCACTTAGCGGACCCCCTGCCTAGCTTGTGGTGAGACGGAGTGCTGATTAAAAGCAGCAGGTAACGTGTGTGCATGACTTCATCATCCTCCGGCTCATCGTGGCGTGGAAGAGTGAGGAACGTGAGTTTAGACTAGAGGAGGGGGGGGGGGGGGGGTATGGCGTGCGGTTACACTGAGTCACGCGACCACGACCGAAGGCACTGGGATCAAACGCACAAGATGTGTGCGTGTGTACACATACACAGGACACGCTGTGCTTCCAGGTTGGGACTAAACTAAGCGAGACAGGGCATTCCAAACTGCAACGTTTTTGATCAGAGGTACGGAGCACTTCCGATCCGATCCCATCATCCGATCTGATTCAGATAGAGTCTGAACTAAAAGAGATTGTAAATGGTGCATTAGGACCAGTTTGCTTTGGAACCTTTGTGTGTTTTCCTAATGTAAATCGGTATGGTGCGGTCAACGGTCGTTGCGTTCTCTTCTCAGAGATTGCGAGAAACCATGGATGTGGTCCATGGTCCATTTTTGTAATCTAGATACAATACAATGTTTAATGCAGTTGTGGAATCCCCATATTTATAAACAGGGCCACTGATACACGTGCCATGTGACTAAAGGGGGCAGGGTAGCGCAGTGGCGTGATTCTGCAAGTTTTCAGACTTCCAGACGAAAGGTACTGGGTTCGATCCCCGACGTACCTGTGCACTGTGAAGATGCCAAAACCTTTGTTCCTCAGAGACCGCTCTGGAGGTGAGGAGAGCTAAACGGCTAAAAGTAGAACGATCAGAAATAATAATTCCTGGATAGGGCTGAAACATGGCCGATTCCGCCGTTGATTCCTTTCGGACGCTCAGCTCAGCCACTTACCATGTACGGACAGACTTGAGAGCCAGGTCCAAACATCAGCTCACACTGTCGGTTGCCGCTGTAGAGTTGACCAGGCAGACGCGTCGGCATCTCATACATCCGAGCCGCGGGCTCGTCTAACAGACACTCCCCGTAGCCGGTACTGAATGGAGAACAAAAAATACGACATTTTTATGACTAAGTGATCCCAAACAGGAAAACAAAACAGTGTCATATGATGCAGGACCAATCCTACGCACAAAAATGCACAGGTCAACAAAACTTCTATAATTGATCAATGCAAGTATATAGGCCAAGTAGTGGCAGTTATCTGTGACTAACGAGGTAGCCCAGGTGCCTTATAGTTTGTCCGACGGTCGGTAGTTCACCGGTAGGTGTCTTCTTGTTTGTAAAACTGCTAGTAACTGCTTGTCATTGCGTGTGTTATCTGATCTCCCTTTATGTGGGTGGTCCACAGAGCTACCTGACAACAACAAACATGATGCCATTTCCTCTCAAGGTTCCCTTTCAGAAAGGAAACGAGGGCTTCTGGTGCCATAAAGAAGCCCTGATTATATTACATAATAACTGAGGCTGTCATCGACCATAGTGAAACATTGTACAGGTACATGGGCCACACCCAGCCGCCAGACATCCTGATGGAGACAACAAAAGCACAGCTGGACTGAATGTATGCACAGATAGCTTCAGGGAGCTTTAAGACAAATCCCAGCCAAAGCCCAGTCAAACACCATTAGGCTGGTCTTCAAGTCTTTGTTTTATTTGCCTTCGCCTCGCTGAAGAAGAGGAAACCGAGGGATAAGACGTGCATAGATGTTTATTTACACATGTCTGCTGCACTTCAGCAAACTCTGCCTGGGATTGAGCGGCGAGAAAACACCTGTTCCATACACTGTCAGTTGACGTTGCCAGGGCAGTAATTACCGGTCTTCAGGTACAGTCGATGTTTTTCCACATCTTTTCATCTTTTACCTCCTCTGCTTTTTTTCTCCTTTTTTTTCTTCTTTTCCTTTTAAAGATGAGAGAGGAAGAATGGCGCCCCCCCCCGAAAAGTGCCAGGGCGGTGGTAGCTCGCTGGGAAAAGCGTGCTATAGCGGGGGGCCGTGAACCTGGCGGAGAGCGGACAGACGGCGGCCGTTGAAAGGAAGGAACTCGCCTGTGCCGTGGCGCAATCATCAAGACGGTCCCACGTGTGGGGGATCTTTCACCAGCTGGTCATCTTGCTCATCACGAGTGCAGAGCAGAGCCTAGCCCAGAGAGCCAGCCTAATGGCGGCGTGATTAAAACCAGGACAAGACGGTACAGCAGGGGGAAGAGGAAAGCAGCATGCGGTTGGTTCTTTTTTTTATTAGTATTTTTATTGAGACACCCGCCATCCCGCCACCCGAGAGGGTGCCACACATGGAAACGTTTTGGGAGACTTCTTCTTCAAAGTGAATGAATCTAATGAAATGCAACTGAAATAAAGTATAGTGCCTAGTGAGTATCTGTAAGGCTCTGGGAGCACTAGTAAGGGGAGTGGAACTACTGGGTTTGTGAGTATTAATAACAGCTCCATAATAACCTCTCCATAAAAACACAGAGAGAGAGAGGACATATTATATATATACAGTATATACCACAGATGATGGTAGTTGTATGTTATACCTCAAAGATATCAAAGGAAAGAGGTTTTTTGGGGGTATATGTATGTGTATCTGTGTGCATCTGTGTGTGTATGTGTGTGTGGTCTTTTTCCTGACCTTAAAAGGTTAATTGAGTGTTTTGGATCACAGTAAAACCCACCAAAACACTGCAACTGCAACGCTATTAAAGCGGTACCAATTGTACCAACTGCGGTGCCGTTTTGTCGAACATCAAAAACGTGAACGCGCTCCAACATTGCAATCCGAAACCATCTACGACCTCTAAAGAAACTAAAGTGCAGTTGAAGAAAAAGGTTTTCACATGGAAAAGTTTTCGGGGCCTGCATGTGGTCATAGTAATTTGTGAAGTGTGGGTCTTGGCATCGCAATGGAAAATGATAGGGTTGGGTAACTCCTAATGATTATGTGGCTTTTAACACCCACTCCACGCACAATTAGCGGGGTGGTGGCAGTCAGGATTTTCATTTTATTTAATATGTGGCTTAAATCTTTTTGGCGGGAAGCCAGGCCAGCGAATGAATGGCCCTCTTTATATTTTGCGGGCTCCGACAAATTCACGTCGCACAAAGTCAGGACGCTTTTCATCAACTTTTCAAGTGTGAGAGCTCAGTTCACATTATTACACTGATACTGAGATCATAGGATAGGGCGGCGGCGGCGGCGGTGGTGGAGGAGGAGGAGGAGGAGGAGCAGAGGAAGAGGAGGTTGAGGAGGGCTCCGACGGCTTCTGAACGGGGAAGGTGCGTTTGATGATGAAGCCGAGGGCCTGGCACCCAAATTGCTGGTGGCTGGAGCGGAGTGCACTCCGTGGGGAGAACCGGCAGCCACAACAGAGATGCACTTGACCAGGTCAGGCCAGGCCCTGAGAAGCAGCCTGGGCGTACCTGCATCATACGGTTCTTTGGAGACAAAACTTCAATCACTTTCAAGGGCCCTCCACTCCACTCCACCACTGGAGCTCACGCCTTGAGTCTAAAAAGCCCCTTTTATGACCATTGGGAACCGCTCACTTGAGCAGTAATTGGAAGAACACATATTGCTGTCAGATATGCCAAAATTGCCTGATATGGTTGCAAGATGTGTCTGCTGGGATGAGACGAGTATCTGCCGTGATGGATGGCGACATGTGTGATGGTGGATTGATCGCTTGTTTACGCCACCAATCCCAAGAATGTTCCCGATGTTCACGAGCCTTTGACCGTGCAGAAAAGTACATAGAAATTGCCGATTCACTCCCACTCAGTAAAACTACTCGACTGCGACTCTTTCTGTCCATCAACTTTGTTACGCTTCACCTACAGGTCAGGAAAAAGTACCTCACACTCTGGGATTTGAGGAGCCACACATTACGACACTGCATCGTCCCGACACGACGCCATCACGCCAAAACACAGCCGACGCAAAGCAGACCACAGATAATGACAGAATTGACACGGACACTGACACCGCTTTGCCGCTTCGCCAAGCTCCTCATCTCCCGTAGCAGTCGTCATCGGAAAGTATGAGCCGCGTAACCTTAAATACCCCACGATGCAAGGCGATGCCTGGCGCTGCTGGTGCTGCTGCTGCTGCTGCTGCTGCTGCTCCCAGGGTGCATCTGGTCCACAACGCGCCTCATTGTGGAAGCCTCCACATCCACAATCAACAGAGGATGAGAGCAGCGGGAGAGAGAGCGTGGGGTGGTGGTGGAAGAGATCACAGGGGTCATGTCTAGAGAAGATTTAATTATATCTGACATTTCCCTCGAACCCCCCCCCCCCCCCCCCAACCATCTTAAAAGGCAACTCCTTCTTTCGGGTCCACGTTCGTTCCTTCGGCACCAATTTTAAAGAGGTTGCATTGCGGGGGTTGCCCTGCGTTACGGATTCTGGTGAGCCAATGCAGGCCAGTGACTTTAATGACCAGCATCGAGAGACAGAGGAAGAGAGAGAGAGAGAGAGAAGAGAGAGAGAGAGAGAGAGAGAGAGAGAGAGAGAGAGAGAGAGAGAGAGAGAGAGAGAGAGTGAGAATCAGGTATTGGGGTTAGGCTCTCTCACCAGGCTCAGTGGTGAGAGCGCCTTTGAGAGAGAGAGACACACAGAGACACACACACACACACACACACACACACATACGTGGGGGAGGCTGTGGGTGGGTGAGGGAGGGGTGGGTGGGTGGTGGTGGGTTCAATCGCTCGGGTCAACTACGGAGGACCCCTGGATTCAAACAGGAAATAGTGTCTCAGCTCCGGGGCAATAACAACTCAACATAGTTTACGCTGAGTTGACCTATATACCCCGAGCCCTGCGAGAGCAGAGTGCCTCGGCGGGTAGGTAGAATCACCGCGGATAAACAAACCGCGACGGAGTCCACATGGAAGCACAGGGACAGCAGGCGAAGAAATTAGCGTACCGCATTCTCTCCCTTCAATCCGTGCAACAACGTCAGGAACTCACTCGTCAGCCATGAGTGAGTGACATTGACATTTCCGTTTAATTACATTTTCATCGACGTTTCTTCAGCTGCAGGTATACCTACTCCAGAAACTCGGTGATGTACTTGCGGCTGCACTTGGACCAGAACCAGGGGCTGGTGTCGTAGTTGAGCGTGGGCGCCATGACGTGGTACTGGTGCTTCACGCCCGCCTCCTTGCACTTGGGGTTGTCGTCGTGGGGCATGTTAAACCTGGGGGCGAGGGACATGCAGATTGAACGGAGAGAGAGAGAGAGAGAGAGAGAGAGAGAGAGGAGAGAGAGAGAGAGAGAGAGAGAGAGAGAGAGAGGGGAAGGAACACACACACGCAAAGTGGTTACGAGCTGCTTAGTGGATCAGTCATAGTGAGCAGGATAAGTGTCAGGGGGTTTATAATCTGCAAATTTTAACAAGGGATTAAAGCATGGACCAACCCCTTTGGATGACCAGCACGCACAGATGCAGGCGCCAAACTGCACGGAACACACACACACACGCACACGCACACACACACACACACACACACACACACACACACACAGAACACACACACAGGTACACTCACTCATGCAAAGCCCTCACACAGAGAACACACACACAGAGCCACATGGAAAAACGCACACACACACAGTTCCTCCACAGACACATGTAGGACATCAAGTGTGAACCCTGTCCCCGACTTGCGATTCTTCGCCTCGGCAGGGTTCAGGTGAGCTTAACCCGTCCACTACGGGGAATAATCTAGTCTAAAATAAAGACCATCTGACGGGATAAAACTGACCAGCATACGGTTTATTCCCTCCCACCTCCACCACCGCCACCGCCTCCGCCGCCAATATAGTGAGAACAACCTCTGGCTCACCTCCAGGAGGTCACAGGTCAGCGTCTCACATTTTCTCAGGGCTTAACGCTGAGGGGAGGGAAAAGGGGGAGAGGGGGAGAGAGGGAGGGAGGGAAGTGGCAGCACGCCATGCATCTCCAGCCACATATGGTGCTCACCATGTCAGAAATATGCTACAGCACATACGTATGTACACCCAGGTACACTGGGCCTTCCCCATCTGCCTGCACATCGGCACAGAACAGGCCGATGATCTGCGGAAAGGTGCTTTTCATTGCAGACTGAGTACTGTACTGTGATCTCCCCGCTGCAGGCCTGGTGTGAGTATGATCGATTTGCAGCAACATTTGGACGGTGGGTAGACAGAGGCGAACACGAACGCATGCGGAGAATAGAAGCACACAGACACACATGTGGTGTGGTTTGGTAGAGCGTTTCAAAGGTGGAGCAACAGGGGAGCGTGGGGCAGGCGGGTGATGGAGTGGCGGGGGGGGGGTTAAGGGTCATGACAGGACCACAACGTAAACAAGGTCCATCAGAAGTGGCGTGAGGCCCCTGAGGCACGGATGGTTTCACCCGTGGCCTAATGGCTACCGCATTACCGCGATCGCGTGGCTCAGTCCTCCGGGTGGAAGTGAGTGAGCTTCTCACAGACATAACTATAGTCTATGAGGTAAGACTAAGCTTCAGATAGGTACACAGCCATTAAGATTGAGCTAACATATAGACAGGAACGAACATGACAAGGATTTTGACACCTTCTGGTACAGTAATGAGCAAAAGATGCCCCAACACAATCAACTCTTAGGGGTAGTCGATCAGTCGTCCTTAGCAAAGGGATTTTAGCTTAATTACGTTGTCATAAAATGAGCAGATGTTGGGCCTCGATTGTGTATATTGACCCATGAAACACAACAAGAACCGCACCGACCGCCTCCACAGTCCTAAGTGGGAGTCACTAAGTGCCTTCTCCCAGCGCACACATCTCTCCAACAGCACCACCACCAGCACCACCACAACCACCACCAGCACCATCACCCTCAAAGTCAACATGGTTTATTGTCACGTTTGTTCAAAACACATTCTGTACAGTGAAATTCTTGTGACAAGGATAAAATAGCAAGAAGAGACATTTTCATACAACCACCACAACACCACCACAACAACAATCACGACAATCTGCTTCGTTGTCAACACTTCAAATCCCACTCGTGCACTTTGACGTCTTCACACAGAGAACAAAATGGTCCCCGATAAACATGACAACAACAACGAGGAGAACAACAACAGAGAAAACGCAGTAAATAACAGGGTAGCGGCGGTGGCGATGACGGCGGCCGCTAGCGAGCGAGGCGTGCAGCTGTGTGAGCAGCAGCGAGTGAGCCGGAGATGCTGCGGCGGCAGGCGTCATCGGGCCGGGATATAATCCTGTGCATGGCGGCGGCCATAAAGAAGAGTAACAGCCTGGCCCGTGAGGCCCCGTGGGGAACAGCCGCTGTCAGTGCTGGCGCGAGAGCTAGAGCTAGAGCTAGAGCTAGAGCTAGAGCGAATCTGACACCCATTGCACTGTGAACCGTCCCTGGAAGGAGGGATCCCCCACTTCTCCAGGTTTCTTCCTTGTTAATTAAGGGGCGTCTTGCCCTTAGGGGGGCTATAGGGCTAGGGGGTGTGTCATAATCATATGGCCTGTAAAGCCCTTTGAGAATGTTACTGTGATTAAGGGATATACAAATAAAATTGACTTGACTTGACTTGACATCCAATACAACCCACTGATTGGGGGGACAGGGGGGCGGGGGGTTTAAAAAGACACGGCCACGATAAAAACGATCGGGCTGGGCAGTACTTCTTTGCGACCTGTCGCTAGTGATCTTAGTTTTTGGCAAACGCGATCGCCTCGTTTTGGTGCTCGCTCGGGGGAGAGATTTAAGAGACGTGTGGAATCGATATGAGTCTTGGAACGCAGTCTCCTCCCCCAAGATGTCACCGGGCCCAAGTGACACATCAAAATGTCAGAGAGCGCGGCGGGGGGATTACGTCTTAAGACAATCTAAGACTCTCAATCAACAATCTAAGAATCTCTTGGAGTGTTTGACGTGACAGTGCGGCGTACGCTACATATTCCTCGTAGTCATTCGAGAAAGGCCTGGGGGGGGAGGGGGGCGTGTGTGTGCGTGCATGCTGTGTGTGCACGTGTGTGTTTGTGTGTGTGTGTGTGTGTGTGGGGGGGCTGTGTGTGTCTGCGTGGGTGTGTGTGGGTATGCGCAAGTCTTTATAGGCGCCCAACAAGCGGCTCCGAGTACCTGACACTGGCTTTCCCAGAGCTGCTAAAGACTCCGAAGCGCTCCCGCGGCCGAAACGCAAGCGATTAACGACGCCAAGAAGAAGAAGAAGAAGAAGCAGAGCCAACTGGCTGCACGACTCTAGTTTGTGCCGCAGCGTTTAAACAGAGTTAAGCGCGGGAGGTTCCATAAGGGAGGGAGGGAGGAGGAGGAGGTGGCCTTGCACTTTCCCTGGGCCAAAAAGGGCCTCTCTCTCTCTCTCTCTCTCTCTCTCTCTCTCTCTCTCTCTCTCTCTCTCTCTCTCTCTCTCTCTCTCTCTCTCTCTCTCTCTCTCTCTCTCTCTCTGTGTAGCTGGCTGCCCAACACTTCACTGGAGCAAACGTGTGAGCGGGGCAGCGTAGGAAGCAGAATTACTCCCATTCTTAGCCAGTGGCTCACAGTCCAGGCCTGACACTGGGCCCATTTACCAGGCGGGCCACTCGGAAATGAAAGAAAAAAACTGGGCTCTCACTTTGACACTCGCATGGTGCGAGGGACCGAGCCAGAACAGGGGGAAGGAGAACAGAAAGGAGAGAAAAGGAGTGACAGCATACAGTCAGAGAAAAGAGAAAAAACAGAGTCCTACAACATCCACTTTAGTGGATTAAGTGTGTCCTTCTGCTAAGTAGGAGGTTCAACTTCAACTCAGCCATTCAACGTGTGAAAGAAACATGCTGGCGTTGAAAAGAAAGTAACAAAACTCTTCGGTGGTGGCCCTGAACACAGCAATGACGACAGTGCTGCTTTGAGTCCACAAAGAGTCCACTATTCTGTCAACGACACAGACACACCTGGGCTGTTTACAATAGCGGTGTTTAGGATCAGGAAGATTTTTAAGAAATGCAGTCATATGTTGTGGCGTTGTCTCGTGATGTCATTGTGCCACAAAGCAGGGTGATTCCTTCATCCACTCCTTCAGTCAAACCCTATTATGCGCCGCCGTACACATGTGGCCACATTCCCTTGTTGTGGATACAGAGTCTGAGTTTGATGGAGAGTTACGTTATGCGAGCCGCTAGACGCGCGATCGCATACTAATTGCGCGATGACGGCCGTGTGACGGGTGTGTGTTTACTGACGCGAGGGTGGTGCTATCTCTCTTTGAAAGTGATATGGTGTCTGATGGCGTCTAACGGCGGGGGGGGGGGTAACTCGGCTCCTGAATGTGAACAAACGTCTCACAGCTCCCCGTGATTCCGCCGGGATGAAAGTAAAAATGATGATGACGACGGATGATGACGCCATCTTTATTTACGAAGGGGCGTCAATCTTCAAAACACGGGAACGCGATAAGCGTGTTCCACCACATCTGAGAACACACCAGTTTGGTTTTGGTTTTTATTTCTCCATGTTTTTGTTTTAACCGCTGGCGTCTGCAGACAAAGTGATGATGACAGCTACAGGGTTAACCGTCCCCGGGGCCCGTACAGTAAGGCATTAAGGTCGGCGCGTTATTAAAAATACACACACACACACACACACACACACACACACACACACACACACACAAAGATCACTTCATTATGTTGTGCACCTGCTTCTCCCCAGCCTCGCTTTCTCTCTTGATAGGAGGGCTTTGTTGGGTCGGGGGGCAAATGTGGATGAGGAAGGGTGCTGTTGGTGGTGGAGGTAGGAAGGGCTGGAGGTGGTTTCGGTGTGCACATCTGTGTGTGTGTGTGTGCTATGTGTGTGTGTGTGTGGGGGGTGTGTGGGTATGTGCGTGTGTGTCTGTGTGTGTGTGTGCTGTGTGTGTGTGTGTGCGTGCGTCTGTGTGCACGCGCGTGTGTGTGTCCTGTGTGTGTGCGTGTGCGTGATGTCAACACTTACACGTGGCCCAGCTCGTGGGCGATGGTGAACGAGGCGCTGAGGCCGTTCTCCTCACTGATGGAGCAGCTCCGGAACGCATCGCACATGGTGCCTAGCTCCGCCAGGCCTGGTAACACACACGCACACACACAGTAATTTAATTAATAAATCAAGACAAAAATAGCAGTGGCTAAATGTCAATCAAATACCAAAAGTCTGTTCATACGTAGACCAGTATGAAGCGACCATGTCTGGAGTACACACACACACACACACACACAAACGCGCACACACACAAGACACACACACACACACAGACAACCGCACACACACACACTCACACACACACACACACACACACACACACACAGGCCAGAATCATAGGACTGGTTGAATAACACATGGCTCTCTGGAGGCGATTAAATCACACCAGCCCAGCACTAGTGTGCTGTCAGATAGAGATCACTGCCAGGCCCCCTCCCCCCCTACGTCCCCCCCTGCTCGGTCTCCATTATATTATCATATTATTATATTATATTATATTGCATTATTATTATATCGTATTAGCTGACACATACAGCAGAAACAAATGATGCTTCGGGGGCCACAGAGGGGAACGTTTATTGACGTTATTGACTCTGGCGGCAAAGACAAAAGATTTAAATAAAGTTGCCCACCTAACGTGTCACATTTGTCCTTTGCCCGGCAGATGTCCTCCCTGAAAACAAAAGACAAGAATAAATACTCAGTGAATACACAGAGCCTGTCCTGAGGGTGAAGCGATGCACAACAACACATGACGGTGGTGGGCAGGTTTTCTGTAGTTTTTTTCTTGTACAAATATGACAGAACACATCTATTTATTCTTCTTAACATGCATGTGCAGTGCCAACAGTACATGTTGCATAACATGGTGTACTTATTTGCAGTGTTGTAATGTAACGAAGTACAAATACATCGTTACTGTACTTAAGTAGAATTTTCACGTATCTGTACTTTACTTCGTTATTTATATTTCTGGCAACTTTCACTCCACTACATTTCCGAAATAAAATGTATAGTTTTACTCCGATACATTTCTCCTAAACATCTTCGTTACTACAAAATAAAATCATTAGAAATGTGTTAAGACCGCAGGTTTGGCGAATCACGCGCGAAACCGATCAGACGCGCAAAGCCACGCGCACTGCTGCGGGCGCACGCGCTTTACTTCCGCTCCCATGGTAACGCATGGCGCGGTTCACACTGCGTCCCTGTGCGCAATCTCATAGAAATACATTGTATATGCACAATATCTGCATCATATTCAGTTAAATTAAGTTAAATCAAGTCATACATTTAGCATACAACCAAAACAACATTCTAATAATAATAGTAATAATAATAATAATAATAATAATAATTATTATTATTATTATTATTATTATTATTATTAACATTCTATATAGTTTAGATATTTGTTTTAATCACACTAAAGTGTGATCATAGCATCAATATCAATCAATTCCCGCGTCTGGTAACATGGGAGTGGAAGTAAGCGCAGCAGTACGCGTGCGCAGCAGTACGCGTGCGCGTCTGGTGGGTTCAGTTCGCGCACACGAAAGCGTCCGTCCGCGTCTGCTGGGTTTCGTGCGTAAGAAGTCCCGGATGTCCAGGATGTCAGTAGAATCAACGACTGATGCCACTTTTTTTTTTTTACTTGTACTTTTACTTTTACTTCCAATACTTAAGTACATTTAATATCAGAAAATTACTTTTGATACTTAAGTACAGTAAATATCAGATACTTTAAGACTTTTACTCAAGTACATTTCTAAAAGGTGACTTTAACTTCTACCAAAGTCATTTTCTGGTAAGATACTTGTACTTTTACTCAAGTATCGCTTTCAAGTACTTTATACAAGACTGCTTATTTGTAACTTGTATAATTCTTGTATTTAACTTTTAGCGGTAGAGGTGGAGGTAGAGGTAGAGGTGGAGGTGAAGGGAGGTGGAGGTGGAGGTAGAGGTGGAGGTAGAGGTGGAGGTGGAGGTAGAGGTGGAGGTAGAATGAGGTGGAGGTAGAGGTAGCGGTAGAGTTGGAGGTAGAATGAGGTGGAGGTAGAGGGAGGTGGAGGTAGAAGAAGGTGGAGGTAGAGGGAGGTGGGGGTAGAGATGGAGGTAGAGGACGATGGAGGTAGAGGACGGTGGAGGTAGAGGGAGGTAGTCAGAGGTTGAGGTATAGAGAGGGAGGTGGAGGTGGCGGTGGAGGGTGTACCTGGTGATGAGCAGGGCCGTGTCGTGGTGGGACGGGTGGCTGTCGTCCGGAACGTTCTGCGCCTGCTGCCACACACAGAAGTTGTGGAGCGTGGTGGCAGCGTTGAAGTTCACCGTGGGCCCTTCCTGCGACCCAGACCAACATGGGTTTGTTATGAGTGACCATTAACGAACACATCTTGACTAACAACCCCATTTTTGAGAATTTCCACTCCAGTAAAACGTCTAAATATACAGTATATATCACCCAGTACCCGCGATGACCATCATTCACGACACTGGTGCCCTTGGGAGATGTTACACATTGTTTTCATTGTAGATTTTCTAACGCATGCGTATGCTGGGAACTTTTCTATTAAAGATATCTACATAAACTCAAAATAATAACAGTTCCCCTCCTGGCCCCGTCCCCATATACTGTATATACACGCTATAACTCCTTCAAGATGTTTTATAGTGTACTTTTATACCGTACTATACTTTTATAGTCCATTCCAAAAAAAAAAAACACCACTTTCAAGCAAGTGGGTCTCATAAGCGCTTGCAGGTGGCACGGCCATCATCACATTGTAACATCTTTTCTTCCCGGGAGGCAGGCCTTCCGCGGGGGGGGGGGGGAGACGGCTGGAACCACACAAGGCAGCCTCTGTGTCCTCCATGTCCCCAGAGAGAGAGAGAGAGAGAGAGAGAGAGAGAGAGAGAGAGAGAGAGAGAGAGAGAGAGGGAAAGCCCCCACACACCCGCTATAGAGGCACCTGCGGTGACGTCAGGCGTGAGGAGTGAACCCCCAACCGGAGGACGAGGACGGAGGAGTTAGTGTGTTCCCCCCCACTTCCCCCAACCAGGTGAGCTCACCTGTTCGTTGTGGACAATGACGAGCTTGACGATCACGATGTTGATGAGGTTGCGACGCTTGGGTCCTGCGTACACGAGGCTGCTACCCTGTGGACAAAAAACACACACCAGAGGGGGGACGAGATAGAATGCAAACCGTCCGCGGCCAAGCCGAGACAAGGGCGCGCAGTGGTAATCTCGAAAATTTTCTCGTTTCGTGCTCTTGTGGCAAAACCTATGGCAAAGTGTAATCTTTTGGTGTCGATAGGTGACGTCAGTCAGTCAGACAGTACATCACAGTCCACATGCTCTCTGACGGACATCCATGGGACCGAATACTGCTGGGTGATGGAAATGTGCCGACTGACTGTTTGCGCCCGCATTTTTAAATCTTGCGTGGGAAGGCGACTCGGCCCACCCAGTCCGTAATATCGAAGAAATATTGAAAATGCAAGGGCTTTCATCATCAGCGGATCATAGGCTCAGTCACCATTGTGTTAACTTGAAAGGTAGTGACTTTACAGACATTTATTTACAGGAAAATCTTCGGACTATTACCAGTGTAGCCATGTCTTTTCTTTTACGTTTGTTTTTTCACTTTTTTGGTTTGTCACTTTTAAACATGAACACGCTAGGCTACCACTAGCCTACCCCCGTTTCATGCCAGGCCGTCTCTGATTGGAGGACTCTGCAGGAGTCAGCAGCAGGTACCAGGAGCCGTATGCGTGACCCTAACCCTCTGACAGGGACTCTCATTAGCACGCTACCAAACATTTAGCTGTATTAGCCCCAGAGCTGTAATACCGGGCCTAAATTGCTAGAGGGGGGGGGGGGGGAGGAGAACAGGCGAGCTTCACTAGGCAGCAAGGGCGTGTAGAGCCAATTGCACCTGCCTTGTGTGTGGTGTGTGTGTGTGTGCTGTGTTGTGTGTGTGTGTGTCTGATATGGTGTCTGTGTGTGTGTGTGTGTGTTGTCTACACGCATCAGTGTGTGAATGCATTCATCGGGGGGCTGGTTCCTTGATCCGGGCCTGGGCTGTGACAGCCTCACACTGCGAAGGACCCAATAACAAAGTTCTGGAAACCGACAGGAATGTCCCCCAGCAGGAGCATTGCACGTGCACGCGCGCGCACACACGCACACGGACACACACACACACACACACACACACACGTCGTGGTAATTTGGTCGGATAGCGGGTGTCTCCAAGTTATGAGAAAAGGAAGAGAGGGGTGTGTGTGTGTGTGTGTGTGTGTGTGTGTGTGTGTGTGTGTGTGTGGTGTGTATGCGTGTGTGTGTTTGTCATGCACAGTGGCGGGTGGACTGACTGTGTGTGTGTGTGTGTGTGTGTGCACGTGTATTTTATAAGCCTGTAAACATTACCCCAAGGGGTGGGAAATGCAGGGGCAAAAATGTAAATGTTGTGTTGGCTGGAGTGGAGTCAAGGGGTCGTACTGTACAGTAGACTGTATGGGTCAGGCCAGCAGCCAGATGGGTCGCTCCAAACACTGGGGGAGGGGCTTCACAGCACAACTTTCCATATACGTCGATACCTTAGTATCCCTGAATGTATATTCATATAGATCTGCTGTTAACGTGACCCCCCCTCCACCCCTTATTCATTGTTGTAATTAATGTAATGTAATTGTTTTTCTTTTTATACTGTTTTATACAATTTTGTGTGTCCTGTTGCTGATTGCTGACATGTAAAGTGCCTTTGAGTACCTTTTAAAGCACTATATAAATAAAAAGTATTTATTATTATTATTAATATGTATTCAATATTATATATTCATATATATATCAATATTTTAAAGTATTGTTCATGGAGAACCTGCTAAATAAAACTCATTAGTTCGAGATTCATCTTCAAAGGTCAACCTCTGTTAAGGAACGTTTCATTACGCCTTCATGGGTTAATTCATTTTTTACCATCGACGCCCTGCTGTGAGACATGAGTTAATTTCTTCCGGCACAACCTGTGAGATCGGCGAAGGGATTTACTCTCTCTCTGCCTCTCTCTCTCTCTCTCTCTCTCTCTCTCTCTCTCTCTCTCTCTCTCTCTCTCTCTCTGTCTCTGTATCTCTCTCTCCCTGTCTCTCTCCCTCTCTTTCACTCTATCTTGCATTCACTCCCCTGATTGCCAAAAGCCTGTGATTTGACTTCCTGGAATGTGTAGTACTTGATTAGAGGGAGGCTCGCTGACTCTGCCAGAGCGATATTGAGCTCAGCATCAGGCCAGACTGAGTCAGACGCTTGTCAGCTCCCTGCGAACATTCTGAGTCGATATGAGAGCCTGATAGACACGGACGTCAGCTACGTACGGTCGACCGTACGTAGCTGACGTCCGTAGAATAATCAACTTCTCTCTTAGTAGAATAATCACAGCGCGTACCACAATGGGAGTAACGCTAAACACAACAAGATTATGATAACAGGATCCCTCTGCTTGCCAAAATTCAACTTATATTATTATTACTAGTAGTACTGCAGATACTATCAGCACTATTACTACTACTACTAATAAAAGATATTATTTAAAAGTCATTGTTTTTTACTTACTACTGACATGATTGTGAGGATGTAGTGTTCCAGGTTGCGTCCGTGGTGTCGCACCATCTTGGCGTCGGCCGTCACCATCAGCTCCACGTAGCGCGGGTACGACAGGAAGCGCTTGCGTCGGCGGCTCCGGGGACCCCTGGGTGGTGGTGGTGGTGGTGGTGTTGTTGGTGTGGTGCTGGTGCTGGTGCTGGTTTTGGTGGCGTCGGAGGCGGAGTGTCGCCCATGTACGGCGTAGCTGACGGACTCCAGCTGCTCTGCCATGTTCTGGTCGCTCTCCAGAACCACAGGCTTCGGCGGTGTCGACTCCTGGCTCTCTGTTTTTCGGTCCCAAAAAAACAAAAGAAAAGAAATGTTATTTATTGGCAAGTATTTGGCATGTTGTGAACGTGAACGTGGTTTGAACACTTTGGAATCGGAGAAACTTGATGGACTACGGCGATGGGGGTCTGGGGTATTTTCTGGCCGTCTGGAATCGCCGTCAAAGGGGGAATTCAATTACATAAACCATTGCTTCTTTGCGACCAATAACAATATAAAATACCCCCTTTCCTTCCTTCAGGACATGCGCATCCAAAAGCATTTCTATTTCCCGAGGAGAGGGCAAAGTACGTGCGTCTAAAACACAGTCAGAGCCCGCCAAGGTATTCAGATTAGCCACATTCCTATGACATAACCCTCACAGACTACAGTTTCCAGCTGAGACGCCAATAATGCATCACTCCAATGGCTAGAAGAGAAGAGAAGAGAAGTTTGTTTTCGGTACCCGACATGCGACACATGCAATCAACAGAGGCCCTCAGAGGGAGAGCTTTCTCAAACAGACAATCCTGTGACGCCAGTTTTAACGGACTTAACGCGCCACATGTCGGAAGGCCGAGAAATACATTTACAGGGATTTTTGGATTTTTTTATACATTTCTTTTATTATTAAGCATCGAAAGGCAGCTGCTAAATATGAAGTTATCTACACATGGCCACGCAAGGCCTCAGCTGAAATGCACATGTTGAGTAAAAGCTGCTATCAGCAATGGATTCCATCATGATGACAAAAAAAGAAAAGAGAGAGAGATAGACACAGAGAGAGAGAGAGAGAGAGAGAGAGAGAGAGAGAGAGAGAGAGGGCAAAGGAAAGGGGGATGTAATTGATAGAGGAGGCTGTTCCATTCATCAGAAAGGAACAGACCCAGACAGTAAGACTGGAAAGCAGCACCGGGGGGGGGGGGGGGGGGGGGAGAGGAGGTCTTAACTCCACCGCTGTGTGCTTTCTAACATGGATGTTTCAGCTTAAGGAGCAGAGGACGCAAGACCGCAACAATATACTGTATTTGGAGACGTACGTTTTATCTTTCTTTTTTTTGGGGGGTGAAAATGCCCCAAGTCAAAACTCATAGGAGTAATACAGCTGAATCCCACAGTCATATCCTGCATATAGACGTGATGGCTTAGGCTACTGATTGAATTGCATTATATTGTATAATGTTGTCTACACGCAGTAATCACAAAGGTAGAGAGACAGAGAGACAGAGCGAGACAAGAGAGAAACCGAGACAGAGAGAGAGACAAAACCAAGCAGAGCCACCAGACAGAAACCCCATTAGAATAAACCAAATGATAAGAAAACAAAAAAGTAAGTAAGAGTAAGTAAGAGTAAATTAGAATGCTATTTGGCCCTAAACAGACAATACACAACGGCAGAATACCTGAGCACTGTGACCGATCCCAAACTCAGGGAAATCCTTGACTAGATACAGACTCAGCGAGCACAGCCTCGCCGTGGAGAGAGCCACACCGGCAGACCTGGCTACCAAGAGAAGACAGACTCTGTACCCACTGCACCCAACAGGAGGTGGAAACCGAGCTACACTTCCTAACAACCTGCCACCTATACCAAGACATTAGAGATACATACTTCCCACAGATTTCAAACACCCAAAAGAATTTTGAAAACTTAACAAACAACCAAAAACTTCCATATCTGCTGGGCGAGGTACAGGAATGTGCAAACACAGCAGCAAGATTTGTGAGCTGTTGCGACAGGAAAAGGACATCCAACGGAATACAGCCTCCGTTAAGATTGCAATCACCTGTTAATGCCACTTTATTATTATTATCAGTTTCCCATGCCAATAAAGCTCTTTAAATTGAATTGAAATTGAATTGAGAGACAGAGAGAGACAAGCAAGTAGGGAGTGGGAGGAGAACAAGCAAGTAGGACGAGCGAGAGCGGCCAACACTCGATCTCTCTGCAGCTACACGAGTGGCGAGGCAGAGTGTGACTCCCTGGCACCAGAGTGCACAGGTCCTGCCACGAGGCCTCACCCCGTGCCAGGAGTCAGCGACGGGCCAGGACAGACCAGGATAGACCACTACAGGCCAGGAGGACCCACCAGACCGGGTCAGATCAGACCAGTACAGGGGTCGGCTACAGACCGGGACAGACCAGGATAGACCACTACCTACAGGCCAGGAGGACCCACCAGACCGGGTCAGATCAGACCAGTACAGGGGTCGGCAACAGACCAGGACAGACCCAGGATAGACCACTACAGGCCAGGACCCACCAGACCAGACCAGTACAGGGGTCAGCTACAGGCCAGGACCCACCAGACCAGACCAGTACAAAGGTCAGATACAGGCCAGGATGCACCAAACCAGGACAGACCAGACTAGTACAGGAGTCAGATACAGACCAGGACAGACCAGGATAGACCACTACAGGCCAGGAGAACCCACCAGGCCAGACCAGATCAGTACAGGAGTTAGTTTACAGGCCAGGAAAGACCAGGATAGACCACTACAGGCCAGGACCCCACCAGACCAGACCAGACCAGGTTATATCGACCAGTTATTAGACCCCGCAGACAGAAAACAGGCTGCAACCTCTACAACCCCTGAAACAGCCCTCATCAGCGGCAGACACGGACATCAAAAGAGATCATCAAAGCCGCCAGGCAAGACTCTGTTGATGCCTCGACAGAGTGTTACAGCATAGGAGTCAGAGAGAGGGGATGGAGGGAGGGGGAGGGGAGGAGTCCAGAGAGAGAGAGGGGAGGGAGGGAGGGGGGGGGAGGAGTCAGAGAGAGAGGGGAGGGAGGGAGGGAGGGAGGGAGGGAGGGAGGGGGGTCCAGAGGGAGGGAGGGAAGGGAGGGGGAGGGAGGGAGGGGGGAGTCAGAGGGAGGGGAGGAAGGGGGAGGGAAGGAGGGATGGGGGAGGAGGAGTGGGGTGAGTCAGAGAGAGGGGAGGAAAGGGGGAGGAGTCCAGAGAGAGGGGAGGAATGGAGGGAGGGGGAAAGAGAGACTAGAGAGAGAGAGAGAGAGAGAGAGAGAGAGAGAGAGAAAGTAAGAAAAATATTGGAGGCTGAAATAATAGCCTCTCAATCAATCTGTAACCACACACACACACACACACACACACACACACACACACACACACACACACACACACACACACACTTATTTTGTAATTTAGCTCGTGTTTATATCCAAAGCGACTTGAATTCAGGCACAGGTATATAGGTAAATAGTTTTAACATATTAAAAAAACAACATATAACCTGAACAGGGGTCACTCACACAATTGTAATAGTAATTTTGTAATAGATTTCCATCTGCAATGTGGTTCTGTCGTTCTGTCCACCTCCTACTCATCACAACGAGATAATTCGTCACACTTGTCAAAGCAAAAAAAAAAAAGGGTCCGACAAAAAAACCCTCCATTGTTGGGCTAATTAACATTCTTTTACATTAGCCCGCTGGGAGTTCAACCACCTCGCCTCCCGGGAGCCCGCCCGACGCGTACAGGCTACACACGTGTGCATTACGGCCCTTATAGGTACCGCCGTGGGGCCTTTAAGCGCGGCTAACACCGCACAGCCAATAGCTCGCTTACAACGGAACCTCACAAAACAAGGAAGGGAGGCAGGAGGAGGCTCATAGGGGGTCCTTCGTTGCCCCTGGCAGACAGAAGCCCCCTCAATTTAAGCTGCGAATTCTAGGGGCCAGACGCCGAGCGCAGGGAGGGCAGCTAATTGTTGCGCCGAGGCTTTTAAAGACGCAAAGTGGCATAGCTTTTGACCCCCTGGGAAGGAGGCGAGCTTTGAGCTTTGAGCGTTGAGCTTTGCGATACGTAGGTTTAGGTACGGTTCCCTAAAAGCCCGGGTGGTGTTGTTGTTGTTTAAAGCCCGCAGACATGCTGAAGACAGCAGGGTTTGGTCTGGAGAGTGAGTGTGATGTGTGTGTGTGTGGTGTGGTGTGTGTGTGTGTGTGTGTGGTGTGTGTTGTGTGTGTGTGTGTGTGTGTGTGTGGTGTCGTGTGGTGTCGCTTCAAGGAACAAGGGGCCTATACATGTGGAGGTTTTTTTCCATTTCAAGTGTATATTGTGTGTATATTTACATTTGCATTTGCAGTGAGGGCATTTGGCAGACGCTTTTATCCAAAGTGACTTACAAAGTGTACATGTGTTGAAGGAGACAGCGATATATCACTGTGGTACATAAAGATAAGAATAGAGCAGGTTTCAAGCATTCATAATTGCAAGGTTAATAGAACGAGTTTCAAAATTGCTAGGTAGCCTGCATAATAGCTGGAATAAGAACAGACGTGCCCTTCTGAGTGCATTTGCAACATCTAAGAACGTAAAATATGCTAAACAATACTAAGTACAATTAATAATGCCAAGACAGACAACTTGAACAATATTGAAATTCGAAATGGTTTCGTTACAAAATAAGACAGGCCTACATCAAGTTCATGCGGCTGGCTGTTGTTCCAAAACGATATATAGAGTGTAAAATTGTAAAAATACCATCACTAAATCTAGCCAACATCTTTTGAAAGACAGAAACAGCCTGTGGTACGTTCCACACACAGAAATACAGTCGCTGTCCCTCGAATGATTGACAGCCGTCGTTGTCCCCTGTGGCCCGGGCGACGAAAACGTCGACTCACCGCCGGCCCGCACCAGAAACAACTGTGTACAGACCACCCCGGAGGACCGTTATGCACCTGTCACCACGGCGATCGGGCGGCCGCGCCGAGTCACCGAGTTCACGTCCAGTGTGCCACCCATCACCGTGCCACGCCACGCCTGTCCAGAATGCCCAGACAGCAGACAGCGGGCAAAAAATAGTCTGGAATTTGTCACAGGAATTCCTGAGGCAACGTCTGATTCTCACATTGGCTCGGCTGATGTCAGATCTGCTGCTTTCCCCCCCGCCCCCCCCACAGACAGATGGACAAACAGACTGATCAGCCGGCAGACAGACAGACAGACAGACAGACAGACAGACAGACAGACAGACAGACAGACAGACAGACACATGGCCGCTATTAAGAGTCAGAGAGGCTGTGTAACGCCATGCTTGGCCTCGTCGGGACTGCCTTTGAATAGACAGACGGAGCTTAGCAGCGTTCTTGGCCGTACGTTCACTCGCAATGGTTCCGTCTCCATATATCTCTTAATATCTCACACCCTATGAAAGAGGTGACAGCTAATTGTTGGCTCGACACACACACACACCCGACTACCCTGGGCCACAATGCGGTGTTGTCGGCCAATGATTGATTTTAGCCGCCGCTTTCAGCGAGGAGGAATTCGCCGCGCACAAAATATAGCCGTCTAGCGATACACGTGTCGAGGTGGAGAGAGAGAGTTATGAAGGGGCCAGGTGTTGAGAAAGAGAGGGAAAAAACAAGAAAGTAAGAAGGAACGAAAAGAATGAAAGACAGAATCGAGAAAGAAAGACAGATAGAATGAAGGGGGAGAAAAGGAAATAAAGGAAGAGAGAGAAGAGAGGCTGGCAGTGGGAACTTTGGAACCAGGAGGCTGTGGCCGCTGCTGCCAAGCTCCGAGACGGACAAGCGCACACAGGGCTGGCCAAGACTGTCCAGACAAATGAAGAAAGAATCTGCTCTCTCTCTCCCTCTCTCTCTCCCTCTCTCTCTCTCTCTCTCTCTCCCCCTCTCTCCCTCCCCCTCTCTCCCTCTCTGTCTCTCTGTCTCTCTCTCCTGATTCACTCGCTGGAACCAGAGAAGCGCTCAGTGGGGGAGTGTGCACGTGTGGGAAAGGCTGCATGGGTTGGTGCACACAACAAGGCTGCATGGACCGATAACTAATTAAATTAATTCAAATATTTTGTACCTCTTTTAGTTGTAGTGTCTCTATACTTCGATCTTTAATTTTTATTAATTTGATTGTTTTTAAACGGTGGAATTGATCGATTGATTTCTTGTGCATGTACTGGAGGACACTTCTGTAAGAATAAATTCACACACATCCATGTACACACACGCACCACACACACACGACGCCGTCACACAACGCACACACACACGCACCACACCCACCCCCACAACCCCACTTTCTCTCCACCTCTCTCTTTTTTTTTGCCTAGCAACCAGACCCTTCCTGAGGTCGCCTGCAGAAAGGTCGGAAGGCTTACGGAGCCCAGTGACACCCAGGAGACGACCCTCATCCACCCCCACCAGCAAACCCATCCAGCCCACCACACCGACTGCCTCCACCGACCGGCCCAAGAAGCAGACTTAAGGGAGCAAAAACAACAGACCCTGGCCACAACAAACAAACAAACAAACAAACAAACATGTCAACCCCTCCTCCTGTAATCCCAAATCAATCCCAGTAAGCATTAACCCGGGTGTGGGTTCCGGGGCGGTGGGTGGAGGGGGTGCTGGGGTGATGTGTGGGAGGGGATGGAGGGCATGGAGGGGATGGGGTGTGTGTGTGTGGGGGGGGGGGTGTCCAAGGTCACAGGCCCCCGTCCAGTGAGTGACTCCAAACAAAAGAAGGGAGTGAGGTGACAATCAACAAGTGCCTCCATTCACATACATGAAAGCGCAAAAGGGGTGGGGTGGGCGGGGGGGGGGGTCGGTCGGGGGTTGGGGATTGGAGGGGGGTAGTCGGGGGTGGCGGGCAGCGTTTCAAGTCGGCTAGTTCAAACCCCAGGCCGGGGGAGGGCATTTTTCCGTGTAAATGAACCCATTGACCAAATAGGTCCCTGGGTGCCGGCGATCGGACTACCATGTATACACAGTGGGCACCGAAGTGGGGGATTCCTATACATTGATTGAGCGAGGGGGCACAGATGCCCCTTGGGTGCCAAGGGTGGGGGGGGGGGGGGGGGGGGGTGAGTGACACATCAAAGATGTCACCACCACCATCAGTCACCCGCCTGGAGCTGGAGGTCGCGACCCATGGCGAGGGACTGATTGGAAACCCAGCGATCGCAGCCATTGACTAGGCCTACATGATGAGCACCATGTGTTTGCTGTACTGGAATCTCATACGGATCGTCCACAAACCCATTTCCATGCGGATATTACTTCCTGCACGACACTAAACCTGAATAATTTCGCATTAGTGTGATTGTTTCCGTCAAAACCCTTTTAATGCATGTTTTATGCCGGTGTTTATTTTGTTCTGCCTTACAAAAGGAAAATAAAGCCTCATTACTCAACTCTACACTGAACTCTAAACAACCATTAAGAGCAAAGCGGAAGACAGAGAGAAGAGATACACAGAGACACAGAGAGAGAGAGAGAGAGAGAGAGAGAGAGAGAGAGAGAGAGAGAGAGAGAGTAGAGAGAGAGAGAGCAAGAGAGTGTGAGAGAGCGAGAGAGTAAAAAGGCCCACCCCTATCCCCTGCCACCCTCATCCTTGCGGCCTGCAGGACAACACAGGGGTTCACATGCAAGCCCACCGGCGGCTCTCTGAACCCTGCACGGAGGAGGGCCGCAGTACTGTTGTGATTTGCACTTATCAGGCAGCTCCCCCTGCAAGGCCTTTAGAAGCTCCAGTTCTGGCAGGGCTAGGAGGGCCCAACACAGTGGTGTTACGCAAGGCATTCATCACCCGCTCCACAACTATCTACTTCATGGTTACTCTAAACACCCAGGTTTGAGCCACCCAGGTTGGCAGGAAGTGGAGAGGACAAACTCATTCCCCCAATTTGAGTTCATTTAATCTCAGGGATTCACAAAGTGTCCCCATCCGTCGAGCTCTCTAAACTGAGACGCCGATATTGACGAGTCTCAAAATAGGGACAGTTCTCAGTCAAAATGATTCCTGCACGAACTGATCCCGACTGACTTTGATTTAGTGCGGATTCAAGGCGGGTTCTGTTTGGAAGCGCAGTCGCTCGCTTGGGGAAACTTTTATGCAAGCCAACTATTTGCATGCAACATTCATTCCAGAGCGCACTGAATCATGTCTTCGGACAGCGCTAAATAAGACACGAACACACACGGCGCGGAGAGGCAGCTGACGACAGCTCCGTCGAACATGACGAGGCTGTGGAGACAACAAAAATGTATTTTTCCATCAAGGGAACACTTAGAAAGCCCTTCATCGTTACTACTTGTCTTTCAACACTTCACAGAGAGGCCCGAGGTGTCTCTCTTACTATTATTGTAGGGAATGGAAAAGAAAGCTTCCTTAAACTTCAACATTGTTAAGGTTATCTAAATGGAAATTTTGTCTTCCCGTTCTGTCAACGCATTTACAGCGTGTTGTTTCGGACGCCAAAATAAACTTTGGAAACATAGCTGCCATAACGGACAGCGTGTACATGAAGTCACCTTTGCCATTCCTCACTGTGCACCGTCGTGCCCTACTGGATGTATGTAGCAACACGAGCCACTTATCTGCTATAAGCTTATCTCTCCGGGACCTTTGCTTGACAAACTTGTTTCATCTTTGCCAAAAACATTTCACTGAAGAGCGAACTATAATGGTAGCCAAAGAGAAACAATCCCAACAGGTTTCACGATACGGAATGAATCTGGGCGGATTCTCTCCGGAAAGCTCGCGGATCAGTGGCTAAAACCTGCAGCATTGCAGACCGGCTAAATGTGTGTGTTTATGTGCTAATGTCCACATCGATACGCCAACAGCGGTTCAACGGCTGCTAAACAAAGCACATCTACAGCTATGCTTATCGCAAAAGCAATTAGCCGGTACTTGACAATTTTACGACGACTGAATATTACTGGTATTCATGTCGTAAAGCCCTGAGGTGTACAGATATGCGATAAGGTTTACAGGGGAGTGATATGTAAGGCCCCGGGTACTGATAAACCTCTGTAAAGTCCTTAATATTAATATTATATTAGCCATTTTCTCATATGAATTCCTGACTTGGATTTTTGGATGTTTCAGGTTGCACGCCAGTCAGATATGATAGAAACAACGTCAACACTCTGTCAATTTTCCTTCTTCTTCTTCATTTTCTTTGCATTTACCACCACTTACCTTACCGGGTCATGTCAAGTTCAGGGTTATACAGTGCATACGTGTGAAAGGGCCTTTAGACATCGGTTGGTAGCAGTCATGAGTACAGAAGTAGGCCACACAGACACAGACGTGATGATCAGAGCCAGGGCTGTTTCAGTTGTTCAAATTACAACATTACACATGTTGTGTTAAGTCTAGTGAGAGGAGAGGTGTTAGAGTCAGACTCTTCCAGCCACCACGCCGGCGATATTGTCGGCGCAAAGCGACACCCGCCGCTCTGGTGTTTACATCTAAGCTGCCAGCAGCACCGTGTGCGCTCGGCTCGCTGCGCCGTCCTCCCTCTCCATAAAAAGACACGCAGGCTCGCCGGGCCGGGACCCTGTGTGGCCTTCAAAAGGCAGTCTACTTATCGCCAGCATCTGGGAAAGGGGGCCTATCTGATGAGGTTGGAGAGGGACCGCAGCGCAGGGACACCTCGTCGCGGGCCTCCCCCCGTCTGCCTCTTTTAATCCTCCAGCTCTTTGTGTACCTGCTGCCCTTTGATAAAGAAGAAGAAGAAGCAGAAGAAGAAAAACCTCCCGCAGGTGTCTCTTCCATATGCCCATCTGCCTCCTCTCAGGACTACCTCAATCCGCTGTGTGTACTCGCTGAATAGGTGTACCTAGCTGGGGCTTTGCGAGATGAGACTTCACAAAAAGAAGACAGATTTTTAAGTGGTTGTTTATGGGTTAGGCCTAATGCTTGCCTGATGGATAATATTTGGTGTTTTTGGCAACACTTCAATCCTAAATGAATTACACTTGGTACAGGGCCACGGAGGGGCAGGCCCTTTTCACTACAAGTGGAAACACCCCAGCCTACTACGGTATCCCGATCCCTGGATACCGAGAGACGTCACAGGGACGGGAGGTTTATGGAGCGATATCGGATACGACCCTTAAGAGACACGTTCTCCCAGAGTTGGACCTACTCCAGATTCCAGGCCCTCTTCTGTGTTTACCACACACAGACTGAGGGGTCCGCGAAAGGGGGGAAAAGCATAATAAAGAGGCACTGGCCTGGTCCCTCGGGTCAGTGCAACGACACTAAACCGCCACCGCACACAATGCCTACCACCCCGGCTAAGTCCAGACAACAGGCAAATCAAGCATCCTACACTGCACATCCAGAATTAAAGATTTATTGCATCGGGGGCAACAAAGGCCGCCCACAAAGCTGTTTGCAAGAAGTGCTTTTAAGCCTTGCTTAGAATGAACTCTAATGGTTTGGTCACCGCGTTTTCTCAAGGGCCCCTTCAGTGCGCAAAAGCATCGGCCATAAAAATTCGAATGAACATTCAAACGCCCTTTCAAGCTGAAAAGTTCTCATCTTTTGCTTTTTTAACTGCAGGGTGTTAAAAAAGTCTTCTCTGGAAATGTCTTCCGTGTGCTGCTGCCAGGCACCAGGGTGTGAGCCCCGCAGTGAGTGAAATATGAGTGAAAACAGCAATTAAAAAATGGCTTGATTAAATGGAGAATGTTTCAGCGAGAAGCCATTCATCAGCATTCAAATCTGCCTGCCAACCCAACACTTTATTGCCACGGCTCAGAGACGGAGTGCGTGTGTGCGTGTGCGTGCGTGTGTGTGTGTGTGTGTGTGACTCTGTCTGCCTGTGTGTGTGTGGAAAAGCCAGTCAGACAGACTGTGGTTGCGTGGTGGGAGTGGTGGTGGTGGTGGTGGTGGTTTGTGGGCGGCCGCCTTTAGTCAGTCTGCAGTCTGTTACCTGAGGCGGCGCAGGGCTCCACCGGGGGGCCCTCCCTGGTCGACCGCCGTCTGTAGACCAGGTGAGGCTTGTTGTGCTCGTCAGCGTACGGCTCTCCCTCCGCGGCCATCAGCGGCTCCATGAAGTACTCGCCGTCCTGCGTGGTAAACGTCCCGACCTGGAGCAGGAGAGGAAGGAAGAAAAACAGTTAGGGATGCCCGATGAATATCGGTCCGATAAATTATCGAACGATATCGGGACATTATTGGGACACACCTTCCGATAAATAAATTATAGCCGATAAATAGAGCCAATATTGCTTCAAATGACTCCCGGGGCAGCAGTAGCTCAGGAGGTAAGAGCGGTTGTCTGGCAACAGGAAGGTTGCTGGTTCGATCCCCCAGGCTCCCCCTCCTAGCTAAGTGTCGAGGTGTCCCTGAGCAAGACACCACCTAACCCTAACTGCTCCTGACGTGTTGGTTGTTACCTTGCATGGTTGGCACCGCCTACAGTCTAGTGACATCACAAGTGGGAATGTCCACCTAGATGTCTGATTACTAGACCAGACAACCATACATCTCGGTGGACATTCCCACTTGTGATGTCACTAGACGGTAGTCACATGGCAATTGTGAAAGGTCTTGCAATGTCCAATCACACTCATCTTTGCTAACTACATCTTAACCTCTTACGTTCAGGTGTGCATGCACTACAGCTGATGCATTTTTAAGAGCAAGCAAGCAGGTAAGTGCGTGTGTGTGCGTGTGTGTGTAGATTCAGAATACAGATTAGGACCTATTTGCATGAAAGAAGTTAGTTGTCTCACTGGGATGGTTGTCTGTGTGTGCTGCTACACTGCCCAGTTTGCAATTTTGACGTGAACATGTTGGACAGAACATGGCCCCACCAAGCAAAATGTTACAGTCAATCACAGCTGGAGGGGCACACTCATACAGTCAGGACACAGAACAAAGACGGCACACTCTGTAAGGGACGCGCACAGACCACATGAATGATAAGATTATGTGCCTGACTGTGTGTTTCTGTGAAACAGCATGCAGCTTTCCCCCAAGACGAGTGCAGCTCCTTGTGGTACTCTGGACTGAGAAATCAGAACTCCACGGTAAGATTGAGTTCAGTGGGAGGAGTGACATCACCACAGAGGGCCGGGCCGCTGCCAGAAAGTCGTGGCGGGGCTGGAACTGGCCCTTTGAGTCCAGCCCAAAGCTGCTTAGCGCACTCGGGCAAAAAGGTACAGCAGTGTTTGCGTGGTAATTTCATACGCACACTTTAACAGGATATTAGACGGCTGGAATGTTGTCTTTGGGGCCGCATTACCCAATGACCGTCTCCGCGAGTGACAGCCGCTCGACAATGGAAACACATCGGATGTGGAAAAACCTGTACATCTGTGTACCTTTCCTCTTTCCCCCTTTTTCCGAAACAAGCCAAGATCAGTAGGTTTGAACGAGAGCCATACACTTCCTTGAAAGCTCTTACATGCTTCTCGAGTATTGTACATCACCACGTGCACACACACACACACACACATATATATATACACGTGCGCGTACGCTAGCTTGTAATAACATGACAGCGCAAAGATAACTTTACTACTGGAAAAAGGACCTCAGAGGTGGAGCGTTGCACTGCTGCAGGCCCTGAGGCTTCAACACTTGTTCTCAGAGCCAGGGAGGTTCAGAACCACGGGGACTCATTCATTCACCACGGCAGGGCGAATATTAAGTCCAGTCACAATAATTCACAGAGCAATCGTGTGAAAGACTATACCAGCAAGAACCTTTCTTCTTTCTGCTGACAGACATCATTACACAAGGGTGCACAATGAGCGGCAATCAAATGTGCACTTGTCATTGAAATGTCATTTTAAGTAGCAGCTCCATTCAAGTGCTCTTCTCCGTCGCAAAGACAGTTGAGTACGTCTTTCCCAATGAAATTAACTGAACAATGTCTCCTTTCTGTGCGTTTGTCTGTCTGATTTAGATTCATACCTTGGTGCCAGTGCTGAAGACAGTTGTTATAGGATATGATTCGTCCATGGTTAATCCTCAAAATTATGTCAATATTATCAACAAATAAATGTTAGATGGATTTTGTGGACCAATGCCCCAGAATGAATCTGTGACTTGTTTAGGGTAGCCTACTCATGGGCAACAATGGAAGCCTGTGGCACTGAAGTGTAGCATCCATTAACCAAATTAGAAAGGGGAAAAAACGTGTAACCTTCCATTCATCGGGAACGCCGCACATAAACACACAGTACGACGCTGGGCTACCGCACACCTGGACAAATGTTTCCATGTTCAGATGAGTGGATTACTGTTTAGGAGCCCATTGATGGCGCAGACGTTACGATTCGTTGCACTTTCCATTATGCCCGGGCTCAAAGCTGTGTCATGGTTTCTAAGAGTCTAGACAAGGCTTTTGCATCAAAGAGCCCCAATGAGCAGACACTCAGGTAGGGTGTCTGCTGAGTCATCAGAAGCAGCTGCAGTGAATCCCATGAGCTGAACCAGACAGTGAAGGGCTTTGGGTCTTCTTAACACGGATATGCATCACCAAATTGTGTACCAAATTAGACTGAGGCCACCTGCACGGAACCTGCTGAAATTGTCAATTAAACCGAATAGTCGGTCGACGAAATGAAATCAATTTGAATTTCGACAATCCAGTTGTTAGTGACGCTCGTGTTTCCCGAGGACAAGCATTTCCCACAGAGCCACTTAAAGGGTCAGCTCATGAAAACGGCGTGTGATGTCATTGACCTCCACATACCACTTGTATTGAATCTATTCCCTCTGTCACAGCGCACTTTCAAAAAGCCCCAAGTCCAACCCCACCCCCCCCGACAATTGCCTCCAACGTTCAGACATTAACGAGAGGGGAAAACCAGCATTTCTTTTTTTCAAGAATGACCTTATTGTTTTAAGGCTCAATTATTTCCTTTAATGACCTCATCCCTTTAAAATGTGCTTCGTCCAATCAAGCCCCAATAGTCTGTGGTGCACCGCAGGGCCGATTGTCCTGTCATTCACCGGTGAGTGATGACGCTGATAACAAACAACATCTGTTTGAAAAGAAGTGGATACGGCGGACATGTTTGGATAAGGGAGTTAGCACATCAAAGTTGGCCTGAAGGGCATCTAAAAAGCTCATTGACCTGTTCATTTCGGTCCGAAAAAAAAAACCGCACGGGGTCTTAGGGCCCTCATAAACGCCGTGACCCCGGCGGTGTTAATGACATGCTTTTGGTACACAGGGCCTTTCCAAGACCGTAATCAGCAGCCTAGCACTAGCGCTCGTGCAGCTTTGAATGTGTCACTAGCTTAACGCATCCCGAGCGAGCTACGGTAGTTAGCTGGAGATAAACAGCCTTGCGCGCTACGCTATGCTATACTATGCAATGCGATGCTATGCTATGCGGGTATACCGGGCTACTCTAGTGGACAGCCCTAAAAACGAAGATGAATGTCCGTGTCAGCGATAGGGTTCACTGACACGGGCCCCCCCCCACCCCCCCCCCCACACACACACACACACACACACACACAGACACACACTAAACCCATACCAGGACCGGGCAGGCGAGGCCAAGGTCAACCCCCGCCGCCTCCACACCAGTAACCTTATCTGACCGCGGATGGAGTCATCCCCTTCAACACTTATCTGATTCTGTTTCACGGATGAGTGAAACAGATGGACATGCCCTGGACATCACTATGAAGTTTCCGGTAGTTAACGCATCTAATTATTCAATGAAAGCCCCGTAAGGTATTCATAATGAGGCTGTAAGGACCACAGTCTGTGATTGTTGAGTAGGCTCATACAGTATATATCTTCATGTTGAATGCCATAGCAAATATTGGAGTATGTTGCTCCAAATGGCAATATTTCTCACTAAATCTCACTATTTCTCCAGAAAATCTACAATGATGCTGACTAAATCTACATTTATATCAACTGAGGCCCTTTTATTTCTCAAACCACGTGAAAACATTACACTTGTGAAGACGTCGCCTTTGAAACAATTGCACACCGAGTCAAACAAGTGTCCTGGCTGAACTTTGCCACTGCATCACTGCATGAGTCCAGAGGGGGTCTCTGGGATGCTGGGCCGGCAAACACTTGTTCTCGCTTCACTGCAATGCATTTGGAGACGAGAGGGCTATTGTGGTGGCGTAGGGGGAATATGAATGAGCAAAGACACTTCTCTCAGACTCCAGCAGCAGCAGCATCTGATGGAAGCGGACTACTTTCAGAGGGGAGACGGGACAGGGGTCATACTCACCAGGCCAGTGCACAGGCTGAAGACTGCGGGGAGGTGCGTCTGGGCGTTGACGTGTCCCCGGAAGAAACAGTGGCGCATGTTGCCGGGGTCCCGGGGGTCGTCGTCGTCGTCGTGGTGGTCAGCGGGGTCCGCTCCCAGGTGCCGCACGGTGTAGGAGGGGCCGATGAAGCTGGAGTCGGCGCTCAGGTTCAGGTGGAGGCGCTGGCCGAACGCGTCCAGCCTGTAGTGCGCTCGGAGAGCCGACACAGCGCCACCATCACCACCACCACCACCACCATCATCACCACCACCACCACCATCACCATCCAGGCTCCTGCGCCTCCTCCTGTAGTGCAGCTGCTGGGGGAACGACTCTCCGAAATCATTGACCCGCAGCGGCGTGATGATCTCGTAGGACGTCAACTGCTTGATGAAACTTTCTAAAAAATAAATGAAATTAAATGAAATAAAAAAGAAATAAAAGAAAATGAATAAAGAGATGTCCGTTATACACTTTTATTTTTTGTACTTTGTTTACTTTATACTTTTTTACTTTGAATTTTTGTAACTTTGATTTTTTTTTTACTTTTTTGTACTTTTTATTTCTTTAAAGAAAAAAAAAAGTGTGACACCATTCATTATTCATGCCGGTATGTTACACCATAGACTTGTCAACTTTCAAACGAGAGTTTTTAAAAGTTGTATGACTTTTTTTTTTAAAAGGTTTAGCATCATTTCTCAGGCACCACCAGTAGTACATGAACGTGGCCACTTGTAGCACACCGGCCGGCTACAAGTTATGAATCAAAATGAACAAACGCGAATCAAAAGACCAGATCCTACCTTGTTTCGGATGCAGTCGGTACTCCAGAGAGCCGCGGACGAGCGCTGACAGATGACACATGAGTCCGAGCAGCCAGACTGCATCAAACTGCATGATTCCTGCAGCAGAAGCCCCTCTCTCTCTCTCTCTCTCTCTCTCTCTCTCTCTCTCTCTCTCTCTCTCTCTCTCTCTCTCAGAGGCTCCAGGCTCACTCACGGCTCCCAGGCAAGGGGACCCCCGGAGCCCAAATGTCTCTTCTCTTCTCCCCCCCCCCCTCCCCGCGGGTGGTCAGCAGCAGCAGCAGCAGCGGCGGGTCGCGGCGGGCTCTGGAGACGCTCCTCGCAGCAGCAGCAGCAGCAGCGGAGGCAGCAGCGGAGGCGCACAGAGTCTCACTGCCCTCATCTCACCGCATTGCATTGCATTGCTTGAACTTGCATGCATCCACTAAAACACACAGTAAACACACACGACTAGCCCCCCCCCCCACCCACCCACTCCGGTCTGCGCTGAGTTAACCTAAAGGAGGGATCAGTGCCAAGTAACGCTTCCATCCATGAAACAGCCCCCCTCCTTGGCTTGCCTTGCCTTGCTAAAGCACCAAAAGCAAGCACAGCGACTTGCAACCGGCCGACTGGTGGAGCAACGCCCCCCCCCCCTCGGAGACTGCAGCCAATAGTAGCGCAGAGTGCGGCCGGGACTCTGCTGTGCAACGCAAGACCTTACCTTTGGTGGGGGCTTTGACAGCAAAAGCAACGTGAATAGCGTTTTACACAGCTTTTGATTTGCAATGCATATTTTTATGCATTCATCAAAACAATCTATTGTGGATGACATTTGAAAATAACCTGCAAGAAGCAGAAATTCACAATTTCTTGACATATATTGCATGTGTATACTTATCTGACAGTACACGTGGCTGTATATACAGAGCATTTAATGTATATAAGTTAAAATAATGTCTTTAACCTATATTTTTATACTTCTCTAGACTTACTCTAAATTTGTAAATCTGTTATATTATTTTTGTTATTCTACTGTTTATTTCTCTATTTTTTTTATTCTGTTGCTATGCAACCTGGCACAAGAATGTCCTTCGGGATCAATAAAGTTCTATCTTATCTTATCTTAACTATTGCACCACCACCAGCCTGACTGACTGGCTGACTGTGTGGCCCGATGAATAAAGTGGATGTACTTGGCCGTGGTGTAATTAAAACAGACTTGATAGACAGTTCAATTGCAGCCATTTAGATCCGTGCCGGCCGTGAGTGTTGACCCTCATTGTGTGTGATTAGATGCGGAGCGCTCACAGGAAACAGGACCGAGCGTGCAGGCCTTCCTATTAGCATATCGCTTCGGTCAAAACACCATGCACTTCAAGACGGCCATTTTTCCTTTCCAAACGCAGTCACAATTTCACAACCACAAATAACAAAGTTAATAACAAAAGTGTCAAAGTAAAATACCACATGTATGGCTGTGTGTGTGTGTGTGTTTAAAGACTATAAACACTAAATCACGATGTATTTTACCACAATACTTTGGCTGAATTTAAAAGGCTCTGGCATTCATTGACCTCTTTGAATCATGACTTTATAGGCTTCTGACATAAAAAACAACAAGACAAGAACCCCATCACCACAACCATTATCATCAACATCATCATGGAGGAAAAAACATGCTAATTAATAGTTTGTCCTGTTGGTTTGTTTGCTTTTACAGGTGATTTACAGGCTCCATCTTTGTAGTCTTGCCAAATACAGCCAACCGCTACAGGGCAGCTCGCGATGATGTGATAAACAGGTGCCCCCCACCCATCCGACCCCCCCCCCCCATCCCCAATCCCCCCCCCCCCCCCCCTTCTGCATTATCACTTTGACCCCACTCACCCATCCACTAACAAGCATGTATCACCCACAGGGCTTTGTTATAGTGTTTTAAAACCACATGGTCCACTGTTCATTTCCCATAGATTCACTGGTTAATAAGCATAAGATCCCTCTCATCTCTCCTCAAGGTTTCCTCGCCAGATTTACATTCTGTTCTCTCTCCCTTTCTCTCTTTCTCTTTCTCTCTCTCTCTCGCTCTCTCTTTCTCTCTGTCTCATGGTATAATCCTGAGTTTCTGGATCCGCTTTGATAAACGTATATACCAAAGAGGTACATGTGTGCCATCACACATTTGCTGGAAAAAAACAAAAGCAGAGGAGAAGAAGAAGAAGAAGAAGAAGAAGAAGAAGAAGGCCTGTTAACAATGGAACCGAGAGTATCCGTTCGTGTCACCATTCCTGATGGCGTCACAAATGATGAATAAAAGACAGACGATGGGGCGAGGATGAGGAAGGAAGTGTAGCGATTGGTGGCAGATTTCCCACAGATTGCGGTAGACATCTAAGGGCTAAGACTAGGACACCACTAAGGAGAGGCCTGTGTGGTGACACGCACGGTTCCCAGGCATGCGAAGGCACAGCCACCACCACCACCACCGCCACCACCACCACCGCCGTCACCACCACAGCCATCTCCCTCTTCAAACATCTGTACCGCAATTGTCTTGACTTATACCCTCTGTCTGACTGGGGCCCCCTTTGGCCGGGATTGACCCCCGGGGGGTCAGAGGGCAGAGGCAGAGGCTGAAGGCCACGTTTGAATGGACGGGGTGTTGTTTAAGAACTCATCAGGCCGTTGCTTGTTGACCGGTGTTTAGGTTGTAGAGTCATCAGCCAAGAGGTCACGTGACTAAACGGGAAACTAATGATGACAACGACGTTTTTGACACACAATTGGGAATTGTGCGTAAAAAGGGGAGGATGGCGGGGGGGGATTTGGCGGGAAATGGTCTGGAAGGCGCGAGTGGACAACTTATATGATATGTTATCATACTAGGCTAATAGTAGTGTATTATTGACCGTGTATTATAAGAAGACAGTAGTGCCTTGGTGTTAAAACAAAGAAAAATAGTCTGGCAGGTATACACACCAGCGCTTAAATGGAACGTAACATTGTTGAGTGGTCACATAGCATAGATAGCGTCTACAGACATGCTTCAAGGCACTTCATAAAGTGTTGACTCCAGACAGCCTGGAGTTTGAGTCCCGTCTGCAGCCACCGCTCCCAGTAGACCAAAGCCCAGTCTGGAGAGCTTCAGCAGGAGAACCAGAACTCCCCATGACTCAGAGATCAGAGGTCTACACGGCTTCATAATATACATACACACATACACACGACCTATAGCCAGCAACGTATGGGCCACTCCCTGCTCTGTTGGAACTTTGACCAATGTTTGCACATGCGAGAGACAACCCACCCTTCCCCAGAGAATGCAACACAACTTCAGGGAACAGTAGAAACAGAACAGAACAGAACAGAACATAGGCGACTATGATTCATTCATTAAAGCAAGCAACTGTCGTCAGTGAGGAACATATGGCAGTGGGATGGATGCTAATATTTCAATCTAGAGAAATGAATTGAGTCCATGGGTCTTCATTAAGGGGGGAGACACACCATCTAGTGACATCACAAGTGGGAATGTCCACCTAGATGTATGATTACTAGATCAGTCTACCAGCCTACCCGGTGGGCCATACCGACAGGTAAACTGATCTAGTCAGCATATTATCTCGGTGGACATTCCCACTTGTGATGTCACGAGACTGTAGTCACATGGTCGCAATTGTGAAACGGCTTGCGATGTCCAATCACACTCACACCTGGTGGTAAAATATGTCCCCTTTAAGATAGCATGTGACTGGGAGTTGCAGTTTTCCCTTCACATGTGAAAACGGACCACCCCCCCCCCCCCACCCCCGGACCACCCCCCTCCCCACCCCCTCCCCTCCGTGACCTTGCAGGTTGTCGTCATGGTGCCACGATCAAGGGGCTCAACCACCCATAGACCTGTGTTGACTTGTGCTACAGATTAACCGCGCCGCCGCCGCCACACCCCGCCCCCCCGCCCCCCCCCCCCCCCCCCCCCAGCCACTCCTACATCCACCCAATCAGAAAAAAACGACCACCTGTTGCCGTGGAAGAGAAGCCTCCTAAGCCATTAAAAGAAACAAAAAGCATTTTAGTCAATAAACATTGCAGGCCTTAGCAACGTGGGCAGTGATTCAACACACTGTGCAAGATGTGCACGACAACTACAACTGTGTTGACTCACTGAACACTGTGAACACAGACCTGGATGTGGAGGCTATAGATAGAGTATGAATGATTAAATGAGAGTCATTATCCATATAATACAGGCGGAAATCTATCAAAACATATATGATAAATGGATTGCATTTATATAGCGCGTTAATCCAAAGCGCTTTACAGTATTGCCTCACATTCACCCATTCATACACCGACGGCGGCGGTGCCAACCATGCAAGGTAACAACCAACACGTCAGGAGCAGTCAGGGTTAAGGTGGCGTCTTGCTCAGGGACACCTCGACACTTAGCTAGGAGGCGGAGCCCGGGGATCGAACCAGCGACCTTCCTGTTGCCAGACAACCCTCTCTTAAACCTCCTGAGCTACAGATTCATAAGCAGCTTTATTGAAAGCGTTTTGTGAAGCTTTTGTGAAATTGGTGCATAACATTGAACATCAAACAGAGAGTAATAATATAGCCAAACAGGATCCTCCAACATACCAAGTATTGTACACACTCATCCGCAGCCAGGACCACACGGAGCCAGACAGGGGTGCGATGTGAGAGCCAGTGTGTGTTTGCATGGCGGCGGTGGTGGTGGTGGTGGTGGTGGTGCTGGTGGTGGTGCTGGTGAGAGGTGGCGGTGTTCTGTGTCAAAAGGCGAGCGTCCACTCCACCGAGACGGAAAAACAAAATAGTTAATAGACTTGCCGCGCAGCGCGAGCAAAATGAGATCACGTCTGTTGATATAGAAAGTGAAAAGCAGGCGGCCATTAATAGTGGGGTTGTAAACCTTAATAAAGAATATGACTTTATAGACTGACTCCATCTCCCACTCCTGTCTCAGAGATATCAGCTTCCAGTTTTGACAGCTATTTCCCTACGCAGCTGTCTGATTGGTCGCGGTTACTGCATGGAAATTGAGTTATATATATATTTATTTTTTTTTCATCATTTGTTTCCCAAATACGGTAAGATTTTAATGGCTAGGTGTTTGTGTTTGGTAAGATTGTGGAGAGGAAGTGCATAACGACAAATCGACCTTGAAGATTTTCTTTTTGCGTGACGCTTGGTTAATCTGTAATCATTTAGCTAATCCTAATGCCATGTTACTTCACAGATAGAGCTGACTCCCGACAGCAAAACCCTGCTATCGTATTACAATATACAGTATAATCAAGCGAACGTAATCCAGCACCTCAAACATCTCGACGGGAAAAAAAAAAAAAAACACTTTCCGGCAATTACCGCCAGCGCATCACAAGTCGGTGCGATGCACTCGATCCGCCCGAGAGGGAAATTACTGAAACGCTGACGCTGTTTACTTAGCGAGGAATCACGTTTTTCCCATGCGATGAAGAGAGAGCTAATACGTCTGGTGATAAGTGGCACAATCCATGCCAGAGACAGCTGCCTGGTATTTGGGTTATTAACAGCCATGAACTCTTGGCTGGTCATGACTCATGGGATTTTGACGACCATCCAACAGGGGGGGGGGGGGGGGGGGGGTTCCTTGGATATTTATCCCGTTGCACAAGTGCCCCGGAGGGCTCTTGGGTACGATATCACAGACTGAGATAGGCGGGCAGTGGTTGAATACATCTTTCGCTATAAACTTTGCGTTTATATATCGCTTTACAGTATTGCCTCACATTCACCCGTTCATACGCCGACGGCGGTGCCAACCACGCAAGGTAACAACCAACACGTCAGGAGCAGTTAGCGGTTAGGTGGCGTCTTGCTCAGGGACACCTCGACACTTGGTCCTGTCGTCAAAAGATGAGGTCGGAGTCATTCCAGGTTTTATTGAACGCCAAGGTCTCCGATGACGCATAGTACAAATTAAATCCACTCCCCGCGTCAAGTATCGATCATGGGATTGATATAGAAATTGTAAACGGGTCACGGAGATGTGCTCTATGCGTCAGAAGTAAGTCGGAAGAAGATATTGACACACGCATCTGATCCGCTGTCATATCAATGCGCAGGATTCTGTGGAACAAAGGAACAGGCTTTGACTTGTTTGGATGCTGACACTATAGACAGACAAGAGACATGTGCAATTTGTCCGTGTCATGAGCTGTTTGTGAATTTTCCACGGCTCGCAGGAAAACAAGTTACACGTGCGCGCACGCGCGCGTGTGTGTGTGTGTGTGTGTGTGTGTGTGTGTGTGTGTGCGATGCTATCTCTGACTTGTGATGCTATCTCCAATCATACGCGTGTTATATCTGCGGCGTGTGCTTTTTTCCGAGATGTGAGACACGAATCAAGGACTCAATTCTTGCACGGAACGGGAACAGGCCGAACCAACTGCCGGAGTATTTGTAAACTGCAACCGAAATAGCACGGAGATGACAGGGCAAGGGTAAACAGATAACAGTGGCCAGAGATAGTTGTGTGCAAATGCATTAAATAATATCCCCTTTGGGCATTACTAGGAGGGTCTGATCGGCATACACACTCAACCAGATACCTAAAAAAGACCTTGGAGACTTGGGGGGGCACTTGTGCACTTCACAAACAGGCCTCAAACCGGCTCTCCAGAACTATAAACACAATCCTGCTCATGGAACGCAAAATCCACAGCACTGATTCCAGATGCCATCCAGATTCGGAGAAGGAACTGTTTTCTGTAGAGGACTTCAGGATAATCGGCTATTGCTATATTCAGACCTGTCTGCATTTGCTAAATGCTGTGGATTTCAGATTTCGGAATAAAGATTAAAAAACGAGGCAAGAATGGCTCAACAGGTGGGCAGGAAAGCGTGTCACACTTGTACTGGTACACTACCGATGCCATGAAAAAGCTTTGTTGGGAATCTGATGATGACAGAGGGGAAAATAAAAACATATTGTAGGAAGAATGGCTTCTATGCTCCTTTGAACAATGCACGCATTGAACCAATTCCGCCATGCATCTCCGTGCAGGAAAAATTGATTGCAGGATGCTGTGATTGTGTTTTTACCATAGATATAGTGCAGAGCCCTCTGCGTCTTAACTGGGTGCATATGTGTGTGTGTGTGTCTGTGTCTGTCTTCCTGTGTCTGTGTCTATCGGTCTGTCTGTCTGTCTGTCTGTCTGTCTGTCTGTCTGTCTATGTGAATTTTTTATGCTACTCATCCAAACTTTCGCTTTTGCAAACGTGTTAAACGTGTCACAATTGAATAAAGATTATATAATTAGACAGAAAATGTGCGTGTGTCAAGTGTAATGGTTCTAATAGACATGTTATCAACACAAAACAAAGGATTCTGCATCAACATAATGTGGAATAAACTGAGCGAGTGTTCTACTGGCATTGGTTGAGTCGGTCTCTCATCTTTGTCTGGCAATGAAAGAAAATAGAAACGAGCAGCATGACTTCGACTACATCCTAGTCACTCAGAGTTACTGTGTGTCAAAGTCATTTTGAAATAATAGACCCTAAGACATTGACAGAGACAGAGACATGAAACTTATTTTCCATCCAATTCCATGTCATTGACATTCAAGATTCAAGATTCAAGATTCAAGATGTTTGTTTGTCACAGACACAACATACAGGATATACAGTGAAATGAAAAGTGGTGATGCTCAGCAGAATGCGCAAAAGAATAATACAAATAACACGAATTAGAGAGATCATCATTGGAGGGATCAGAATATGTACAGTATTTACATGGTGCTGCCTTTAATCTGTGACTGACAACTCAATATCAGGACACATGAAAAGAAAGATGTTTTTGAAATACACACAACGGTCTAATTTATAACCTGTCAAATGTTTTGAAATCGTTCTACTCTTCAACACATGAAGGGGGGAGTACTAAAACACATCACTTTCCGCTCTCTCTCTCTCTCTCTCGTCTTCCTTGACAGTTTGAGTATTTAAGGGACCACCAGGGTCTCCCACATCATGTGTGTGTGTGTGTGTGTGTGTGTGTGTGTGTGTGTGTGTGTGTGTGTGTGTGTGTGTGTGTGTGTCTAACACAGAGCTCATCCCCTCACACACCGACGGGGGAGCAGGGGATGATACTTTAAGCTTCCTCAGAGGAGCCCTGAGCCCCTCAGACCGTCCCCCTCGTGGCAGGATAAGGAGCTGTCGCACCGACGTGTTGCACACACACACACACACACACACACACACACACCAAACACACACAATTGTACACACACACACACACACATGCACACACACAGACACACATGTACACACACGCATACATGCATGCAGACACATACACACATACACACAGAAACACATGTAGAAACATGCACATACACACACACAGAAACACATGCAGACAGACATACACAGGCAGACACACACACACACACACACACACACACACATTCATCGGGCTTAAAAAAGATCAGTCGTTAATCGGATGCATCGAGGCAGTATGGTGTGAGAAGAAGGTAGCCAGAGCGGCAAGGGCGACCTGTGACAACTGACCTCCGATCCGAGAGCACATTCCGGCACTGCCACGTCCTAACGGAGAATCGTCGCTTGGGCACGGCTCTAGACATAGCAGGCATACAGAAACATTGCTCGGACAGGAGGGGCGCAAGCCCTCTTCAAGCCTGGGCGTAGCCCTGCCACTCAGCCTTCTGGTGAGAAAGGTCCGCGCAGTGCGGAACAGGGAGGGGCTGTACTGTAGGCTGGCCTCCCCTCTTTGGGTGACCCCGCTCTGGGTGTCCCCTCTCTGGGTCTCCCCTCTCTGGGTCTCCCCTCTCTGGGTCTCCCCTGGATGCTGTGTCCTCCGTTTGAAGGGAAGGTCCTCCTGGAGGGTGTCCTGAAACGGGAAGGTCCTCCTGGAGGGTCCCTGACCTCCAGGAAGAGGCCACAGAGGTCACACGCCTGCCAGGGGACAGAAACACTGAATCACTGCTGAGTGGTGGACGGGGGGAGGACAAACTCACAGCCCCCGATGAATGCACTGAATCGACTTTGAATTTCCCTCGCGGAGACAACAACTGCCAGTAGTCGATTTTAACAGACAAGCTGATCCTCCAAAAACAACCGAGTGTGTGAGTGTGTGAGTGTGTCCCGGTTACCTGCAGGATGCTACTGGAGAGGTCCAGCAGCGCCCCCTGCACCGCCTCCTGGAAGAGGTGCAGGGGGGGGTCCAGGGCCAGCGAGCCCCGGGGGCAGAAGATCAGCTGGGCTCGGAACAGAGCGCCGTCTCCAGACTCCTCCCACTGGCACCACACAGTGGAAATACATTCACATTTAGGGAATTTGGCAGACGCTTTTATCCAGGGCCAGCGAGCCCCGGGGGCAGAAGATCAGCTGGGCTCGGAACAGAGCGCCGTCTCCAGACTCCTCCCACTGGCACCACACAGTGGAAATACATTCACATTTAGGGAATTTGGCAGACGCTTTTATCCCAAGCGACTTATAAAGAGTACATTTGTAGAAAGAGAGACAGCAATATATCACTGTGGTGCATAAAGATAAGAATAGAGCAGGTTTCAAGCATTCATAGTTACGAGGCTAATAGAACGAGTTTCAACTGCCTGTGTGTCCTTGGAGTGGAGGAGCCCCACTGGACTGGTGTGTAGCAGCACCACTGCTACCAATATTTAGTTGAGTAGTTTGATTCAATAATATGATGCATACCTCAAGCCATCGTATAAAGCTGTAATGTTTTACCCGTCAAATGCTTTTCGCACATTTATGCAAGGTTACTCAATGATCCATTAATGATCTGTTTAACATTGATTTTCTGAATAAGGACATAGAAGTTCTATGAAATAAGATAAGATAAGATAAGATAAGACAAAACTTTATGAATCCCAAGGAATTCTTGTGCCAGAGGTTTGCATAGCAATAGAATAATACACAAAAGAATATACAAATAAAATAACACATTTACAAATGTATGCATCTCCCCTCTAGTGTTTTCTTTAACCGGTGGCATCGGTGGAGACGTCATAACATGTCTGCAACATGAACGTGGCACAAAGCTGGCCCAAACACACATCACCATAAACTGTCACACACACACGACTTCCCTCCCTCCTACCTGGACGAACACCTTTTGAGGAAGGAGGTGGCCTCTCGCTGGCCGAAGCGAGCACAGCGCCTGCGCCACCATATGGTTGGCCAGGGACGCCAGGCGGCCCAGGTCCCGACACGCCCGACCCGCCCGCTCAAGCTCCACCTCCAGGCCTCGCCGCTGGGCCAGGTGCAGGTGCCGGGGTCGCTGGCGGTCCGTTGGCTCGTTGGTGGCGCGGTCGACGCGCCGCTGTAGCTCCTGTTGGGCATCATAGCACTCCTGGTGTACCTGGGGAGGGACACAGGAAATGTTCTCCTGTACCGTCTAGACCAGGGGTTACCAACCTTTTTGAACCTGAGAGCTACTTCAAAGGTAGTAGTACGAAGGGCGACTTGTTTGATAAAAATGTCCTGAATAACAAAGTTGCACAGATCACCACGCCCACCCTCACACAGCCAACCTTTTTGAACCTGAGAGCTACTTCAAAGGTAGTAGTACGAAGGGCGACTTGTTTGATAAAAATGTCCTGAATAACAAAGTTGCACAGATCACCACGCCCACCCTCACACAGCGAGCCCGCTGACACGAGACCGTGACATCAATGGTGTTAAAGCTAGTGATGCCCGCAGCACAGCTGTATAGTTCTGTATAATCACAGCTGTATAGTTCTGTATAATCACAGCTGTATAGTTCTGTATAATCGCGGTTCTGATCCGGGAGGGGGGGGGGGTGGATATTGGTGGGGACATGTCCCCAGCGTCCCCACTAAATGCTACGCCCATGAATCCACTTATCGGCGCCTAAAGCATATGGGTCAACAAGACGTATCCCATTCACCAACGTTAATTTCGTAGCATAACTTGTTTTATCACTGGGTGACAAGCTGTTGACTTTTTTTTTATTTCAAATTTAACTTTTTCCTCTTAATTTTTTCATTTTTA
>PIJE02000158.1:122844-141120 GCA_002895965.2 Coryphaenoides rupestris
ACACACACACACACACACACACACACACATATACACACACACACACACACACATGTGCGTACTACATACATATATACACATGTATCTGACATCTCCAGCTGAAGGGAGGTGTGGAGGTGTCTGTTGATGAAGCCCTGTGTGTCTGGGTGTCACGCGGAGGTTCCCACAGAGTCCCCCCGCGTCCGGGCCCCCGATAACCCGGCTTTAGTGATAGCAGGGCCGGCTAAAATTAGCGCCCTGTCTCCAAGCAGCTCCACGATTAGAGGTTCACACCAGCACACCACCGTGGTGGTGGTGGTGGTGGTGGTCACTCTGTTCAAACCCCTCTGGGTGACGGACAGCGAAATAGGAGAGAGAAAAGACAGCAGTAGAATGTGTGCCTGTGTGTGCGTGAGTGTGGTTGTGTGTGTTTGCGTGTGCACAATGCATGTGCTAAATACACACACACACACGGATGCTTTTGTGTGCCTTCATAGATGGGTTTTCTGCCACTGCACCGTAGCAAAGCCATGAGCCATTTTCCCTTCTGATTTCCCAATTGTGATATTTGTAAATGGTAAATGGATTGCATTTATACAACACTTTTATCCAAATCGCTTTACAGTATTGCCTCACATTCACCCATTCATACACCGACAGCGGTGCCAACCATGCAATGTAACTAAGTGAGCCGTACTGGGATTGAAGTACTGCAAGGCCTTGATAACTAATAGAAGATAACCTAATATATAACAAATACAAAAGCGCTCGAAGAAAAAAAAATAATAATTATAATAGGATGGGTATAATAATAATAATAGTAATACTAATAATAATACAAATAATCGATCGAATAATAATTAGTAGGGTACCCGGATCAAAAATGAGAAATAGAAATTCGGTAACAACCGGGGCTGCAAATGGGTAATGTTGGAGAAACATGGTGAAATGGCACTAGAAGGGTTACAATATTGGAGGAAAAAGGGTTTCCCAGAAATGGGGAGTTTTTGTTTGGAGACATTGAAAGAATTAGAGGATGTGTTATTAGAGTCGGAAAAGAAAAAGAAAAGTGTAAAAACGTGTTGGTATGCATTTTATTTGTGGAAAAGGGAGGGTGAGTTAAGAAAGAAAAATCAAGAAGGGCAAGCGAGTGTAGAGAGTGTAGGGAACTTTAATCTGTCTGTCACGCCCGAACTACAGATCTTGGATCTGGACCTAGACTGCCCCACGCTGTTAATGCGCCGCAATCCGCGCCGCCTCTACCACCCGCCTACGCACCACCAGCTGCAGCTGCCCTCAACCCATGCTCGAACCGGGAGAATGACAAACCAGTCCAACCCCATCACCCGCAGCCAAGCGCAGGTCCAGCGATCAACTCGGCGGTGAATACATCAGACAAGGACGAGAACAAAACTTCAAATTCGCCAACTAGAAGCGCTAAAAAACCCCGCGCATACCTGAAACAAAGACACGAAAAATCGACCCGGGGGGCGCCAGAGAGAGAGGGACATACAACAGGAGGTCAAAGACTTGAGAACCGTAAGGGCTTGTTTTCACTGTGGGGCTATGGATGCATTGGATTAAAGAGTGTCGACACCCGGAGACAGTCATTACGAAGAAGACCAGAAAGACAATGAAACGTATGGCTTGGGAACACCACCCCCGCCGGGCGTGGACAGTGGATAACCCGAGGGGAAGAGGTGGTCGGATGGCATTCGCAATTGACGGTGTTGGGGGAGCATGGTCCAGTCCCAAAAAGGTCGTATGAGCACTGACACACACCACACACCACACACAACACAAACAAAATGAAAATAGGGATGAAATTCTAATGTGTTGTTTAGGACCTGAGTTGTTATTTACACCACAGGCCTCACGATCAACTCAGATGCAACCTATGGGAGTCCAAGTGTATGGCTACTCGGGTGTGATACGCGCACCAGAGTGTTCTTATACGTGGGACTTGTTGACAGAGAGATCAGAGGATACAGCTGACATACTGATAACAGATACACATCACTGCATGCAGGGTCAGCTAGAGGTACAATATATGTCCACAAACATGACTACCACACCAATCACGACCAACACCATTTTAACTACCACACCAACATCTCCACCATAACTACCACACCAGCCTCTCCATCACCACAACTACCACACCAACCTCTCTGCCACCATTTTAACTACCACACCAATATCTACACAACCATTTTAACTATCACACCATTATCTTCACCACCATAACTACCACACCAGCTTCTCCACCACCATAACTACCACACCAATCTCTCTGCCACCACAACTACCACACCAATATCTCCACCACCATAACTACCAGACCAGCCTCTCCATCACCATAACTACCACACCAATCTCTCTGCCACCATTTTAACTACCACACCATTGTCTCCACCACCATAACTACCACACCAGCCTCTCCACCAGCATAACCCCCACACCAACATCGTACCACGCCACCAGAAACAACCTATGAACTGAGAGCCATGGAGCTTGGCTGATTCCCCCACCATGTTGTTCCGTATATACAGTATAGGACTATATACCGCGGCTCACATCCCGTGCAGCCCCCCCTGAGTGTGTGTGTGTGTGTGTGTGTGTGTGTGTGCGTGTGTTGTACCCTGGTCCACATTACAGAGACGGCCCTGTTATGACAATGTCTCTCCGGGTCCCCAGTGGTGGAGCCGTGGTGGTCCATGAGAACCTATCGCCGCCGACATGACTGGAGAGGATTAAAATCGGGGGGGTTTTCATTCGCAAAACCGTACGTTGCACACATGTGTGTCGTGTAGGCAGTGAGTGAGTATCCGTGTGAGTGTGCTAAAGATGTATATGTGGAAAGGGTAGAGCAAAGGACGTAAGCAGGAAGAAGAATGAAAGAATAAAGGTACAAAAGGGTGTGAAACGTGGGCGTGAAAGGTGAGGAAGAGGTTGTGTGTGCGTGTGTGTGTGTAGGGGGTGGGGATGGTTAATGTAATGTAATGTAATGTAATGTAAGTGCATGAGTGAGGGCCCAATGATGTCACCGAGACTCAACTCATAACCAAAATACGCCCGGTGAAGATCTTCACATCTTCCCCAACATAAAGGCCCGGCTCCCAGGTACTGGCAGTTGTGTGAGTGGTGTTAAGTTGTGTAAACACCCCTAAAAGGGCAGCAGGGGAGGCTGGGAGTAGAGATCTGAGAGAGAGCCTGATCAAAGGTGTGTGTGTGTGTGTGTGTGTCTGTGCGTGTGTGTGTGTGTGTGTGTGTGTGTGTGTGTGTGGTGTGTGTGACGTACAATAGGATGACAGACACAGATGTCTCACTGGTGGCTTCTTCTTCTTCGTCTTCTTCTTCTTCTTCTTCTTCTTCTACTACTAAGAACAGGTCCTGACCCAGGGTCTCTGTTGTTTGGACAACAGGTTGCTTCACCTGGACCCGGCCTGATGTGGGTGTCGTTAAAAGGAGAACTTCACCAGGTAGGAGGGGGGGGGGGGGGGTTAGGGTTTGAGGGGTGTTTGGGTGGCAGGCAGTGGTCGGGTGGCAGGTGGAGTGTTTGACTCCCAGCCGAAACGGTGCCAGGTTCCATCGCCAAAGTCGGCGACTCCTCCTATAACCATCCTGACCGTGACACACGTCTGAATTCACCGTAGTGTCCGCGAAATGACAAAATTGTAAAATAGCAAATCGGACAATCCGTGGCGAAATTGGAAAACACAAAAAAAAAAGTTTCAATCGCCACAGAGGATGTGTACAAAAGAAGGAGGGCGAGAGGCGGACCTGCAAGCTCACTTCACTTGCGTATCACAAGTGTCAACCGTAGCGGACCCTTGAGTGACACATGAATTCCCAGGTAAGAGCCGTGTCACTCGGGGGAAGTTCTTATCCGCGACGCCTCCGGGGGCCAAACAGAAAAGGAGGGGAGAGGGGGGGAGGAGGGAGAGAAAGGGGAAGAAGGGGGGAGAGGGGGAGAGGGAGGGAGGGAGGGGGAGAGCGAGGGAGGGAGGGCGAGTGGGTCTTAAGACAGCCTCCCTCCCCAGTGCGAGAGCTGCTTTTTGAAAGGGGGACCCAGAGACAAGCGAAGGTCTTTCCAGGAAGCCCCCAGCTCTGGAAGGTATTTTAGTGATTGTTCGAGGTGACACGGGATGATGGCAGCTCCCTTTTGGCCGGGCTTCCTCCCCTGTGTTCCAAGCCGGTTCCCGGACCACCCATCAGTGGTCTCTATGAAGGAGAAATGTTCATTCAGTCCCTCTCACCCCAACCCTAACCCCTTCTCCCCTTCTCCCCTTCTCTCCCTCTCCCTGATGTCTATTCACTCACAGCACCCGCCTGCCTGTCTGTTTTGGTGCTGCGCAGAGGAGGTGGGAGGGGGGAGGAGGAGGTGGAGGAGGTGGGAGGAGGAGGAGGGTGAAGGGAGGCTGGAGGTGGGGGGAGGGAGCTAGGTTAGTGGATTGACCCGGAGCGAGCCAGAGTCAAGAGTATCCCCCCGCTGAGGGTGAGCAGGGTGGACAGGCGGTAGCAGGCAAGGGTAGTGGGGGCAGGGGGGGCTGTTGGCCGGTGTGTGGTGTGCGGTGTGCGTTGGCGGTGTGGCGTGCGGTCGACGTTGACATTGATTGACACAGTGATCGGGGAGACAATGCGGTGGCCGGCGGTGGCGTGGGAGGGGCAACCGTGTTGGCCGAAGGATGGGGCACCTTCTGCTGTTCTGATCTCACCTAGGGCACCAGAAAGGCTAAGGCCGGCCCTGGTTGCTTTGGAGAAAAGCTGTAAAAGCTAACTTTGCTTTTATCCACCTTTTAACCAAAGCGACTTTTGATGATCTGTTAGCCTAGACATCGGTCGTTAATGAGGTTTAGGGCATCTCGCTCCAGGTAAACAGAGGACATAAGGGATCGAACCCAGAAGTCCCCAAGACCCCCCAACCACCACTGACCACCGCTAACCACCCTGCCTGCTGTTAGCTTTAGCCCAGAGGGAGCCATGTCGGTCCCCTGCAGGTCCATCTGGGACTAGCGGCTCTCGTCTGATTCACATTAGCCTTCCCAGCAGCCCGTTAAAAATGTGGCTCACATTATGGGGAGCTGCACAGCGCGGCAGAGAGATCGGAAATTGATTCAGATAGTGTGCCGTGGAATGAGGGAGCGGCTTAAGTACTTGGCAATTCATCAATTGTGCGCAATTAATAAACGCGATTGAATAAACCAACGAAGGGGCGAACGAACGGAAACCACAACCGCACACATCCATCGGTGCATTTTTATTTTCTTACATCCAACAAAACACCTCTGACAGATTTAAGGGCCTCTATTGACTTTCCCTTTTGCTTCAGCGCCTGATCTGAAGCCAGCCGTGGCCGCGGCGGTGTTGTGTTACAGCCCATCCCAGCACGGGGCCGTCCAACCTGCCAATCCCCGTTACCACATTGATGATGTGCAGGGACACCACCACATACATAAATGGTAAATGGATTGCATTTATACAGTGCTTTTACAGCATTGCCTCACATTCACCCATTCATACACCGACGGCGGTGTCAACCATGCAAGGTAACAACCAACACGTCAGGAGCAGTTAGGGTTAGGTGGTGTCTTGCTCAGGGACACCTCCACACTTAGCTAGGAGGGGGAGCCCGGGGATCGAACCAGCAACCTGCTACTGCCACCCACGTACATACACACATACATATATACATACATACACACACACTTTCCTCATTTGACTGTAAAGTCATTAGCGTCCTGAGGAAAGGTGTGTGTGTGTGTGTGTGTGTGTGTGTGTGTGTGTGTGTGTGTGTGTACTCCGAAAAGTACTCCAAAATAATGAATTGGATGAGAACCCAAAAGGAGGTTAGAAAACATGTCCATATTTATACAGAATCATAATCGGAAACGGCTTTATTGCCTTAGTTTTTAAAAACAAGGAATTATGTTTTTGTGAAATCGGTGCATAGCATTGAACAATAAACATAAAGTTATAATACTGTATAGAAAAAATAATAATAATTATATATATATAACAAATATATAAAAGTCTATAGTCGCAGTACACATAACACACAACGCAATCAATGATCGTCGAACAACAACGGCATCATAAATACCATTGCTTACCATTGCTAATATAAAGAATGCATAAGCAGTCAAGGTGCTTCAGTTCAAGTGTGGAGTGCTGAGACTCTGTGGCTGTGGCTTTCCATTGATGTCACGCCCTTAATCAAACAGAGAGGGGGGATAAGCGGGTAGAAGAAGCCGGGAGAGAGAGAGAGAGAGAGAGAGAGAGAGAGAGAGAGAGAGAGAGAGAGAGAGAGAGAGGTGGAAGCAAATGGCCTCTCTTTTCACGAGGATGTGGACAAACCAAGGATGAGGAGAGGTCACCGCCATCTTATCGACCCAACATCAACAGGAAGGAAAAATGCCTTGTTGACGTTGCGGTAACGTTTGCTGTTAGATTAAGCCCTGCTCTCCAGCCCCGGTGATAATAAATGCACACACACGCGCGCGCGCACACACACACACACACGCATACACACGTACAGCCAGGCAGCTCATTGGTTTATTTCAGTATGACTCAACGACACAACACAACTTCAGGGTCAGGGAGTGCATGTGAATTTTGAAGCAGGCTCCCTCTCCGCTTGGCACACACCGCCATTGCTAACGCAGCAGAAATACCTATTCTGGAAGGGTTCTCTGTTCTCTCTCTCTGTGTCTCTGTCTCTCTGTGCAGGAGCAGACCCCCAACACAGCAGAACCACCCCCTCCCCTTCCCTTCCCCAACTTTCCCTTTTTATTTTCCTGAGCTGGATGGGGGCCCTCAGAGAGAGAGAGAGAGAGAGAGAGAGAGAGAGAGAGAGAGAGAGAGCGAGCGAGAGAGTCTCCCCCCCAGCATGCTGATAAGTCTCGTCGCAATTCATTTGCCGCCGTGGTTCATATTTTTCGCGGAGCTCCATTGACTTTCTTTTCCCCTTTTCAGACTGTCTTTAATCCCCGGGTCTCTGTCCTCGGTGGCTCTCCACAGAAGGGCCATTATTCGGGGGCCTTATTACTGTGCCCCTCGCGGCTTATCTCCTTCCTGGTGACAGTCTTTTCAAGCCTCTCCCTAATGACCTGGGGAAGCTCACATGCTCAACTTCCCAGGGCTGCGGGGCCCCCGCTGATGTCAGAAGGGTGGGGGAGGGGGGTGGCGGGGGGGTCGGCAGGGGCGGGGGGGGGGGGGCATGCTAGGGGGCTCCTGGGCTGCTTCGTCGGGGGCCCAAGGAAAGGAGAGAATCACAGAGGGGTCCCGTTACAGCCCCACCGCCACCGCCACCGCCACCGCCGCCGCCGCCATTGCGTTGAGTGGCGCACGCATCGCATCACATGCTAACAAAACACACATGTCCTGTTTTCTCTTGTGTGTGTGCAGTCGTCTCCGTCTTCTATTTCCTCTTCTTCTTCTTCTTCCTCTTCTTCTTCTTCTTCTCTACTTAATTCCCGTCAGTTCACTGCACTGAAGACATTCTGATTCAAATGAGAGCTTCGCAGATGCTGCTCGTGACGGGATTGGCTGCACTACTGTTACTTTTGTTTTGTTTGTTTGTTGGTTTGTTTGTTTGCTGTTGTTCGTTTCGAGAGCAAGGTCTGGCCTTCATCTGCAATCACTAATATCAGCACATTTTCACCGGCATCACTTCTTGATGTGCGTCCTTTGCGGAAAACCTCCAGACAAATAATAACGATGATGAAGTCATTCCATTGCCTAAAAGTTCCCCCCCCCGTTCATTTTGATGTTCGCTCCGTTCCCGCTGGCCGGTGACACGATACACTCTGAGCCTTGATTAAAAATTCTTGCATCGCCAGCCATTCATCTTTGTCAAGTGGGGGGGGGGATTGGATTGCATTTCTATTAGTGGACGCTTTTCATTCTGCTTACATGGACTTCCTTCTCCCAGTGAATCACACGAATATTTTGTCAAATTTGCTTTATGAACCACGAATAGAAACCATCAGCTGTTCCTAACCTCCCCTCCCCCCCGACTGCTTCCTTCCTTCATTCATTCATTCATTCATTCATTCATTGACTCATTCAAACGTTGTTTTAAGAGCGTATGCACGGCATAGTGACGCTTCCCGCTCCTCGGGTGGAAACACGACATCCCAGCGTCTCACCTTCTAATTAGCATCACAATGTCATTCGCTTCACGCCGTGGGGGCGGGGCCTCACCCAACACACACACATGCATGGTCACACACAACACACACACACACACACACACACACACACACACACACACACACACACACACACACACACACACGCTTTGGACAGCAACATCAGAGACTAAGGTGGAGGTATAATACATATGGGTGGTGTGGTCTGTGCATTAATCTGCATTTATCTTATATATTACAATGTACGTGTGCGTATAGTGTTTGTATTCATTGGTAAATATATGTGTTTGTCTGTATTTTATATATTGTATTGTTGGTGCGTTTTTAATGTCAGCGGGACTTGCTGTTACTCCGACTAACAGGAAACTCCTCCCACTTTGTTTAAAACCACATGTTCCTTCATTTCCCATATATTGAATGGTTAATATATCAACCAATAGATGTAGAAAAATAACATCCTTAACTTATTTTCCTCAAGATTTCCTTGCCAGCTCTGTCTCTCTCTCTCTCTCTCTCTCTCTCTCTCTCTCTCTGTCTGTCTGTCTGTCTCTCTCTCTCTGTCCCCCCCCCCCTCTCTCTCTCTCTCTCTCTCACCCTGACCCCTGACCCCCGGGGCACCGAGGGAGGAAGCAGCAGTCCCCCTGAGTGTTTGTATGTCTGAATTGTAAACTACTTAAGGCCCAGGGAAGACATGTTGGATTGCTCCAATTAAGATCGTAACACCTTAAGTGAAGCAATGAAGTGAGAGACACGGCTGGAGGACACGTGCGCGGAATGATCTAGATCCATCTGGACCGGTCTATGTGCTGTGGATCTATGGTCTAGTCTAGTGGGACTGGTGTAGGCATGAGAGTACTAGTTCTTCAGGTCATGGATTCATGAAGTACGTGTGTAAACATTATTTTACTATTCCCCTCTCCTCCTCTTCTCTTCACTTCACTCTATCCAGTTGTATTTTAATATAAAATTGGTCGTGTGGAACTTTTATGGCGTTACTTTTACGAAGCCTACTTTGCAGCATGAACTAAATATCAACGTTTTGGAAGTTTTCAAGATTCAAGATTCAAGATTTCTTTAATTGCCAAATGTAACAAGGAAAACTGAATGCTTTCTCCCCATTCACTCCTGCAGTATTCTTCTTAACAAATTCTGAACAACTCTAAACAATTAGTAATAGTACCTAGCAAGTACAGTAAAAAGTACATTGAAAAGTTTTTCTGAACAGTAATCTTATAAACTGGAAAGTATACTAAAACAACTCTGAACAATTAGTAATATAGCACCTAATAAGTACGGTAAAAGTAAAACGTGACAGTTTTGGGAGCCGGAACTCAAAATAAGTTGATTCGGCGAAATAATGACGAAGTGTGAGGCGCAGGAGATATGTTTTGTGTGATCCAGAGTGCGTGAAGTGCGTACATTGTGATGTTTTATGGTCGGGGTCAGGGTCGCCTGTCTCACAAATCAGACTTTGTGGGCCACAGCACTGCTGTCCACTATGCAGTCCCCCATCAGCACGTTCGAGACCCATAAACCCCGAGGACCGCCCGACACACTAAAAGGTTGTGTCCGCCGAGCGGGCCCACTCTAACCTTTCACCTTTTTGGGTTTAGTGTTTAGTGTTTAGCATTGTGTGTGCTTTAGCCTGTCCCAAGCCAGTTCTTTAATTACCCCCCAAAAAACAACTCACAACTCACCTCACAAAGGGAAAGACAAAAAAGAATGCACACGCACAAAAGAAAAGTAACTCTGACACAAATACACTGGGATCTCTCCCGGCAGATTAGCCCAAAGGGGGGGGTTGACCAAAAATGCCGATCAACACACACTGACACACTCAAAAGCCCCGATACAAAGCACCGCCACCCCCCCGGCCCCTGGTCGTATGGGGAGGCTATAAGTAGCTTTTCTTTTTAAAAGAAAGTGAGTGCCACATTTGTAGTGCTATTAGTTCAGCTGTATGCATCGGCGGATACATTTACCAGCGTAGGAGGTGTGGAGGAGGACAGTAGAAGAAGAAGGAGGAGGAGGAGGAGAAGGCTTACGGAGGTTCTGAACGCCCGCAGGGACTTTCCACCACTTTGGATTTGACAGTTGGATGAATGCGCAGGAAACAATCCCGTGTTGTTACGACAGGGTTCAGATAAATCTGCTCATTCGAAGGCAGACGTCAACTCGATGGCAGCTTCACCCCTTTTTCTGAATTCGCTCAATATCAAAGCGAAAAAAATGTGTATTCGTAAGAAATATCCCCGCAACTAATCTTCCCCCCAGAGGCCCCTCGGTTGTGAGAAAGCAGTGAGTGAGTAGTTTGTATTTTTTCTGGAAGCCCTGGGCGCCTTCTGCCTGACAGACAACTGGCTGTCGAGGAAAACGTACACCCTCTGGTTGCCGATCGTCATCCTGCCGTGTCAGCTCACCGGTGGTGTCCCCGCCGTCACACAGAGGACGTCCTGTCCTGTCCTGTCCTGTCCTGTCCTGTCCTGACCAATCATGTCTCCTCTCGACGCATCACATCCTGTCCCTGTCCTGTCCTGTCCTGTCCTGTAACGGGACGGACTCCACCATTAATGTTACATGTTGTTTTGTTGCACTGGATTCCCTGACAAGTAAGAGGCTGAGCTACATACCACCAAGACAGTGGGGGGGGGGGGGGGGAGACCCTTGGAGGGGCTGAGGCACTGCAAGTAGCATCAAGCTCAAAGACACAAGAGGGGGGTGTGTGTGTGTGGTGTGTGTGTGCAGCGGAGGTGGGAGGGATGGGTGGGTGGGTGGGAGGGATGGGTGGGTCGGTGGTTTTCCGAAGGCGACGGCATGGTAGCATAGATGGTTCAGCATAAATGGAAATTGTTTTGACATTCAGGTTTAAGTCATTATTGGACTGAGATTACGAGGAGGGGGAATTCCATGTGATGTGCGGTAATGCAAACACAACACTTTACTCTGTCCACAGACAGACAGACAGACAGACAGACAGACAGACAGAAGTTTCCCCTTTGACAACAAAAAGAAATAAAGGAGGGTGGAGGTTGGGAATCGGTGAGAAAGGGAAGGAGGTTTGGGAGGGAGTGGGAGTGGGGAGGAGGGGAGGTAAGTGGGGTAGTTTGTGGATACTACATGCTCACATTACATCATGGACGTAATAACCATACAGGGCTAGGAATGGCGGGTTGGGGGGGGGGGGGGGGGGACTGGCGGTGCATGTTAGTGCAGCGCAACAGAAACATATACACCCCCCTACCCCACCCGCCCTCTTTAGGGTCAACAACGGGGCAGCAGGCTTTTTAGGCTGTGAACCAGAACGTGTCATTCTACTCTTCAAGTACTGCGCTTGATGGAGATTGAGGCACGGGGCTCATACTGCTCATAACTTGCACCCGTGGCTCGTAGCCCGTAGCTCGTAGCCCGTAGCTCGTAGCTCGTAGCTCGTAGCCGCGCGTGCTTTCTTGTCGTTCGTGTGATACATCGTTTTCATATCGTGAAAATGGTTTTGCGGTTGCTTCTCCCTGACCCAAAAAAAAACGTATCTCGACTTGTTGTTGTTATCCCGTCTTATCTGTGTTCTTCCAATTAAAAATTATAAGGTTGAAATGCAACGTGTAATCATAATCACGTCCTTGGAGGACTCGATCTGTCTTTCCCGCCCAACCTCAACCCCCCCCACCGTCCTTACCCCCACCCCCCACCCCACCCCGGTGTGCAGGTGGAGACAATAAGTACGGTAAAAGTAAAACGTGACAGTTTTGGGAGCCGGAACTCAAAATAAGTTGATTCGGCGAAATAATGACGAAGTGTGAGGCGCAGGAGATATGTTTTGTGTGATCCAGAGTGCGTGAAGTGCGTACATTGTGATGTTTTATGGTCGGGGTCAGGGTCGCCTGTCTCACAAATCAGACTTTGTGGGCCACAGCACTGCTGTCCACTATGCAGTCCCCCATCAGCACGTTCGAGACCCATAAACCCCGAGGACTGCCCGACACACTAAAAGGTTGTGTCCGCCGAGCGGGCCCACTCTAACCTTTCACCTTTTTGGGTTTAGTGTTTAGTGTTTAGCATTGTGTGTGCTTTAGCCTGTCCCAAGCCAGTTCTTTAATTACCCCCCAAAAAACAACTCACAACTCACCTCACAAAGGGAAAGACAAAAAAGAATGCACACGCACAAAAGAAAAGTAACTCTGACACAAATACACTGGGATCTCTCCCGGCAGATTAGCCCAAAGGGGGGGTTGACCAAAAATGCCGATCAACACACACTGACACACTCAAAAGCCCCGATACAAAGCACCGCCACCCCCCCGGCCCTGGTCGTATGGGGAGGCTATAAGTAGCTTTTCTTTTTAAAAGAAAGTGAGTGCCACATTTGTAGTGCTATTAGTTCAGCTGTATGCATCGGCGGATACATTTACCAGTGTAGGAGGTGTGGAGGAGGACAGTAGAAGAAGAAGGAGGAGGAGGAGGAGAAGGCTTACGGAGGTTCTGAACGCCCGCAGGGACTTTCCACCACTTTGGATTTGACAGTTGGATGAATGCGCAGGAAACAATCCCGTGTTGTTACGACAGGGTTCAGATAAATCTGCTCATTCGAAGGCAGACGTCAACTCGATGGCAGCTTCACCCCTTTTTCTGAATTCGCTCAATATCAAAGCGAAGAAAATGTGTATTCGTAAGAAATATCCCCGCAACTAATCTTCCCCCCAGAGGCCCCTCGGTTGTGAGAAAGCAGTGAGTGAGTAGTTTGTATTTTTTCTGGAAGCCCTGGGCGCCTTCTGCCTGACAGACAACTGGCTGTCGAGGAAAACGTACACCCTCTGGTTGCCGATCGTCATCCTGCCGTGTCAGCTCACCGGTGGTGTCCCCGCCGTCACACAGAGGACGTCCTGTCCTGTCCTGTCCTGTCCTGTCCTGTCCTGACCAATCATGTCTCCTCTCGACGCATCACATCCTGTCCCTGTCCTGTCCTGTCCTGTCCTGTCCTGTCCTGACCAATCATGCCGGTGTGCAGGTGGAGACAAAACTGACTGACTCTGCAAAAGCACACGAAATGTTTGAACACAGTGATATACGCGTGTGCACGTCACCACACACACATGTGCGTGTCGTGCCTTAAAGTCGGGGTGATTTAAGGAAGGCAATTAAAGATCGTGAATTACAGGTAATATTTAGAGATAACATGATATTAATAATAATAATATAGTACATGATGATGAGAGGTAGTATTACAGGTAATATTTAGAGATAACATGATATTAATAATAATATAGCACATGATGATGAGAGGTAGTATTACAGGTAATATTTAGAGATAACATGATATTAATAATAATAATAATATAGTACATGATGATGAGAGGTAGTATTACAGGTAATATTTAGAGATAACATGATATTAATAATAATAATAAGCACATGATGATGAGAGGTAGTATTACAGGTAATATTTAGAGATAACATGATATTAATAATAATAATAATATAGAACATGATGATGAGAGGTAGTATTACAGGTAATATTTAGAGATAACATGATATTAATAATAATATAGAACATGATGAGAGGTAGTATTACAGGTCATATTTAGAATTTTAATATTTCATTGTTTTCTATTTCTGTTTCAAAAACAAGTGAATGATTACATAAAAGTACATAAATCATGTAGTAATTAAACTGAAATACATAATATTAACATAATATTATATTGTATTTTTAAAAGGCGCGCCGCTGCGTCACCGACTCAGCTGGTTCGCTGACCGTGTCACGTGACTGCTCCGGGTCGCGGTACAGAGAGCTCCTCGGGCGGCTCGCTGGACGACTTGAACAATGAGACCCTGGAGAACCTGCGGGATCTTCGGATTGCTCCCGGTCCTGGTCGTCAACAGTGCAGGTACGTTGTTTCCAATGGTTATACGGTGTTAGACGGGATGAAGCTGGCTGAACGTCAGGCTGTTGTGTTAGCTTAGCTACAACCAGCCGTAGACGGCAGTGGTAGCTTATTACGGGATGAAGCTGGCTGAACGTCAGGCTGTTGTGTTAGCTTAGCTACAACCAGCCGTAGACGGCAGTGGTGACAATGCCTTTCAGATGGAGGAAGAAATACATCAAAAGTTTGCGTTATGTCCTCAACCACTGGACTGGACAATCCACTGCTATACTTCTGAAGACCTCAGTACTCTTTAATACGGCCTCATCGATAGTCAAACTAGTCTTTTATTTATTTATGTATTGTTTAACCAACAAATTAACCGACATCCGCAGCCTTCTACGGTCCATTGAGTGCGAGTGACGAGGTGTGGGGCTACGTAGATGTTCGCGATGGAGCCCACATGTTCTGGTGGCTTTACTACGCAGACAGCCCGGCAGCAGCACACCAACACCTGCCTCTGGTCATGTGGTTGCAGGTACTGTAGGTTAGGCATTTGTTTCTTGCCAGTTTATTTTTTTCTGAACCCATTGCCGCCTGGTGTATTGTTTGGCAGGTTCAAATGATAGGATTCAATTCACATTCACAGGGCGGCCCTGGAGGATCTGGTACTGGCTTTGGGAATTTTGAAGAAATTGGCCCTTTGGATCGGGACCAGCAACCCAGAAAAACATCATGGGTAAATATATTGGCTTGCTTCGTTTGCTGTGTACATTCGATGGTGAATATTCAATTGAAATGGAGTTCACTATTTGTGTGTGCCTTTCTAGGTCCAGTCTGCAAGTGTTTTGTTTGTCGACAACCCTGTCGGAACCGGCTTTAGCTATGTGGATAAGTCAGATGGCTATGCCAAGGATGTGGCTACAGTGGCATCAGATATGTTGGTTCTTCTCAGAAGCTTCTTCACAGAGAGGAAAGAGTTCCAGGTATGAACGCACAATAGTTTGGTACTGCCTCCTAGTGCCTACCAACCTGGGGCTTTGCAATGTATGCATATGTATGATCTCCCCTTTTCTCATACTTGTTTTGTTTTTTAAACTGGACCTTTGCATGTTTTCATTTTTAAGTGCAAGAACATTGAAAAGAGACTGTAAAGAAGACGCTCTCTCATGAGATACATGCCATTCTGGAAACATCAAGTTTATACTCGTAACAGTAAAGAACTTTACAACATAATAAGTAATGGGAAGTGGGAAATAATGGGAAGAAGGATGTAGATTTTCTGCTGTTAACAGAAGTGGTATTGTGAACTCATGACTTTTTTGTTCCCCTATGCAGAATGTTCCCTTCTACATTTTCTCTGAGTCATATGGGGGGAAGATGGCTGCAGCCATCTCATTGGAGCTCACAAAGGTACGGTTCCTGCATGGCTTGACCTCCTGTGCTTAAGTTCATGATGTGTGTGTATCTAGGCCTTGTTTCAAGCCAGAAATGGGTTTCAGATCAGACTACTCTCAGATCAGTTACCATGGTGACTCATACTGTGAGCCTAAAGGCCCTGACACACCAAACCGACAAAGAACTAGTGCTGACTGTTGTGTCGTCTCTCGTCGACGTCTTTGCTCCTCTTGACTTGTCCGGACTGAGGACACCAAACCGACAAAGAACTAGTGCTGACTGTTGTGTCGTCTCTCGTCGACTGTGACTGGACCAAAAAGGTGCAATTGAGCAATGAACACCACAAAGACTACAGCCAACTAGCATACGTTCAGCGCCTGCATGAGAGGAACTATATCCTTACCAGCAGGTCGTGGTCATCTGTATTCGTCATTCAAAAGGAGAACTGGAAGAATAAACGATTATACATACATGCATGCATGCAACAAAGCAGCATATCCCACCACTTGGATGGTTTCGTAATATAGCTACTTCTAGTCGAGAATGTTTGCTGCTTTGTTCACTTCCGTTTCTTTACTCATGCACTGATTCACTTGACTGCTCTCCTTCCTTCAGCTTGAAATCTGCTGTCTTGAATTAAAATCCTGAGTGCAGGGAAGTGCTCTATCTTTTCAGAGTTCTGATTTTAAGTTTGAAGATATCCTATTGTCATGAGCTGTCCCCCCTCTCCTGACGTCCTGTCCTGTCCTGTCCTGTCCTGTCCTGTCCTGACCAATCATGTCTCCTCTCGACGCATCACATCCTGTCCCTGTCCTGTCCTGTCCTGTCCTGTCCTGTAACGGGATGGCCATTAATGTTACATGTTGTTTTGTTGCACTGGATTCCCTGACAAGTAAGAGACTGAGCTACATACCACCAAGACAGTGGGGGGGGGAGACCCTTGGAGGGGCTGAGGCACTGCAAGTAGCATCAAGCTCAAAGACACAAGATGGGGGTGTGTGTGTGTGTGTGTGTGTGTGGGTGGGTGAGTGGGTGTGTGGTGGTGGGTGCGTGGGAGGTGGGTGGGTTGGTGGTTTTCCGAAGGCGACGGCATGGTAGCATAGATGGTTCAGCATAAATGGAAATTGTTTTGACATTCAGGTTTAAGTCATTATTGGACTGAGATTACGAGGAGGGGGAATTCCATGTGATGTGCGGTAATGCAAACACAACACTTTACTCTGTCCACAGACAGACAGACAGACAGACAGACAGACAGACAGAAGTTTCCCCTTTGACAACAAAAAGAAATAAAGGAGGGTGGAGGTTGGGAATCGGCGAGAAAGGGAAGGAGGTTAGGGAGGGAGTGGGAGTGGGGAGGAGGGGAGGTAAGTGGGGTAGTTTGTGGATACTACATGCTCACATTACATCATGGACGTAATAACCATACAGGGCTAGGAATGGCGGGTTGGGGGGGGGGGGGGGGGTTTGGCGGTGCATGTAGTGCACGCGAAACATTACCCCCCCACCCCCACCACCCCCACACCCCGGTGTGCAGGTGGAGACAAAACTGACTGACTCTGCAAAAGCACACGAAATGTTTGAACACAGTGATATACGCGTGTGCACGTCACCACACACACATGTGCGTGTCGTGCCTTAAAGTCGGGGTGATTTAAGGAAGGCAATTAAAGATCGTGAATTGCGGCAAAGACACTTAACTCAGGGTGGAGTGTGTGTGTGTGGGTGTGTGTGTGCGTGCGTGTGTGTGTAGGTGTGTATGTGTGTTGTAAGTGTGTGTTTGTGTCACCCTTTCGCGCTAGGCTTCTTTCATTCTTTCTTCCTTCCTTTGTTCCCTTTGATTTCTCTTTTATTTTGTTTTATTTTCTTTATTATTATTTGTTCTTTGCTTCTGTTGTCTTTAGCGTCTGAAAGGACGTAATAACACCTCTTCAGCCATCGCTGGAAATCACCGCTCTGCTGCCCGCAGACCACGGCCTTCACATACTAAACGACCCCTCGCACTCTACAGCCTTGGACACGCCGATGTGACACACACACACACACACACACACACACACGCATGCACACGCACACACACATGCACACACACACACGCACGCGTGCACACACACACGCGCACACTCTCATCACACTCAAAATATATGACCCATAAAGTCCCTGAGTCTCTCTCTGTGTGTGTGTGTGTGTGTCTCTCTCTCTCTCCCTGTCTCTCTGACTCTTTCTCTCTCTTCATCTGTCTCTCTCTGTCCCTCTCCCTCTCTGTCTCTCCATCTCTCTCTCTCTATCTGTCTCTCTCTCTCTCAAGTCCATTGGTCAGTATTGATCGTGATGGTTTGTCTGGCTCCGGACCAATTTGTCTTGCGGTGGCCTTCAGGACGTGTGTTATGGCTCCGTATTTATGGATGGAATATGGCTTCACGACCGACAAGAGACATCCTCTGGGTGATTTACGACACCCTTTGTCCTTCCGGGCATCCATCAACTGTGACCCGTGAAGGGGTCTGCCTTCCCCTCGCACATTGTTGAATTGAGTAGCCTGTATCTCATATATATATATATATATATATATATAATGATTAATCTCCATGGCTCAGTCCCGGTTGAGGAATGGGGTGACAGACACAGAGCAGGAGAGGCAGGAGGTTTAAAAGGATGAGGAGCCCACCTCCACCTCCTCCTCCACCTTGCCTCTCCCCATCTTGTGACTAACTTGCAGTGATGATTGCGGGGGAGGGGGAGGGGGGGGAGAAGGTATCCGGTGGACTGGAGGCACACTCCTGACCTGGCAGGAAAGCTCCTGATAACATCTGCACACTATCAATGACACACTGGGTATATGGGCCAATCAGAGGCCTGCGCTGAGCTAGGGTTTGTGGTCTGTGTGT
>PIJE02000158.1:141572-181572 GCA_002895965.2 Coryphaenoides rupestris
ACACACAGACCACAAACCCTAGCTCAGCGCAGGCCTCTGATTGGCCCATATACCCAGTGTGTCATTGATAGTGTGCAGATGTTATCAGGAGCTTTCCTGCCAGGTCAGGAGTGTGCCTCCAGTCCACCGGATACCTTCTCCCCCCCCTCCCCCTCCCCCGCAATCATCACTGCAAGTTAGTCACAAGATGGGGAGAGGCAAGGTGGAGGAGGAGGTGGAGGTGGGCTCCTCATCCTTTTAAACCTCCTGCCTCTCCTGCTCTGTGTCTGTCACCCCATTCCTCAACCGGGACTGAGCCATGGAGATTAATCATTATATATATATATATATATATATATATGAGATACAGGCTACTCAATTCAACAATGTGCGAGGGGAAGGCAGACCCCTTCACGGGTCACAGTTGATGGATGCCCGGAAGGACAAAGGGTGTCGTAAATCACCCAGAGGATGTCTCTTGTCGGTCGTGAAGCCATATTCCATCCATAAATACGGAGCCATAACACACGTCCTGAAGGCCACCGCAAGACAAATTGGTCCGGAGCCAGACAAACCATCACGATCAATACTGACCAATGGACTTGAGAGAGAGAGAGACAGATAGAGAGAGAGAGATGGAGAGACAGAGAGGGAGAGGGACAGAGAGAGACAGATGAGAGAGAGAGAGAGAGAGAGAGCGGTGTGTGTGTGTGTGTGTGTGTGTGTGTGTGTGTGTGTGTGTGTGTGTGTGTGTGTGTGTGTGTATGTGTGTGTATGTGTCCCTAGATGTCATGGATTTTGTCTCAAATTGATGTACGTAAACTCTTATTGCCATGATGCAATTCATGGATGGACGAACTCCAAGTGTGATCCCAATTCCTCTTGAATCTCATCCTCAAGTGGTCCTCGGAGATCAGTCGGCCGCGAGGAAGTGTTGCTGCACCACCAATGACTGTCATAATGGTGATCCTATAGTCTATAATCTGCGGGACTCCGTTTCCCTGCAGCACTCGGGTCTGTACTCAGCGCTCTGCGGACTCCAGGACCGACACTTCTGCTTCTCCCCGTTTGATCTACTCTCCAATTACACCATGTAGCAATCATCCTCACATGCCCAAGATGGTGGTTGAAGTTAAAAGGATTCACACCGATAATTTGGCGACATACTTGGCTATCCCCTGTTATATTACTGTCGGTACACAAGTGGAACAGAATCTAGCGGCTTAAAGGTGCAACATGCGAGAATCTACTGTACTAAATCCTAAAATGACCATGATATGACATTAGAGATTTAGGAAACCAAGCTAAACTGAGCTGAGTTGAAAGCTGAGTTGAACAATGCTGCAGCCAGTATGTTCTCCATTTAACTTTCCAGGACGGCCTGGAACATTTGTTTTTCGTTTTGGTCCGTGTGTTATTCCCAGAGTTCCCCCACCCCCCGGTTGCCAGATATGAAACAAATTGGCACACAAACACACCATGGCTGCAGCCATAGAAGCAAGCAAACAAATGAGATGGTACTAGGAGATTCTACCCGGCCTAAGGGGTAGGCTGGGTAAGCTTTGTGACTACAGCTGTTCTAAAACACTAAATACAATTAAAATCCAATCTACAGATTGGATTTTAATTTGAAACATGGAGAGAGCGCAGAGACCAGAAGAGTTTCAAGACGGATGCTTAATTGGCTAATTCTCTCCTCAACAGGTAAGCAAGGAGCTGCCGCTAACATTAGATAATTTGTCACATCTGCTAGCGAGCAATCTATCTTATGCATCTCATGCACACCAGATACCTTGTTGTTGGCCTCGGACTTGCGTTCGTGTTTGTTCAGCGGCGCGGTGCAACCTGGCAACAACCCCGCGGGTTTTGACTTCGAGTGTAATGTTAACCGTATACCACCTTTAAAAAGCGAACTCTTTATCCAAATCCTTATCATTTGTAGGTTAATTAATTGCGAGCCGGTTGCTGTCACTTTCCGGTGGTACAACAACATCAGCCTCTTTGGATGAACGGGGGCCTTACATTCTTCTCACAGTCCAAACAGAAGTGTTGTGTTGCTTTAAGATGAACATCCTGGGCCCTTACATTGACAAAGTAAGAACTTGGAAAAATGGGTGCCCCCAGGTTGCTGTAACGATCTAACAAGCCCGACGCCTCGGTAGTGTCGGAGCCCTTCCGTTGCGCAGAGATTGCAAGGGCCGGGGCCGGGGGGGGGGGGTGTGGTGCAGGGGGGGAGTACAGCGATGAAGCTACTAGCGCCGCCAGGCTAACCTACGTATGACTCGACGGGAAAATTGTGGTCATGGGCTTAGCATGCAGATCGGAGCAAGGCATCCGATCCGGATTAGGCACGCCTGGATTGGGTTTTACGGATGACGTTGTGACGGAAATATGCCAATTATCCTCACGATTGTGGAATACAAAAAACGGTGAATTCATTCGATAGATTCCGCGGGTGCCCAACCTACGCTAATATCTGGGCCACCCAGAACCTAAACAGAAAACCACATGCAGTTCTTCGACCTTTGTAAGCCGCTTCAGGGGGTCGGGGGGGGGGGAGTGGGGGGGGGGGGGGGGGGGGGCAGCAGGCAAAGCTCCACATCTCAAACTCTGAGGTGGCCAAAGGGTTTGCTTGCTTGTGCCCTCGGTTGATCCAGCGGCAGTCACACACTGACCAGCGAGGAGGGGAGTTGGGGGCCGGGGTGGCTTGGCACAGCTTTCACACATGAAGTGACATAACCATCCCGTTCCCCATTGTAACATGGAATAATCCATAGTCTGGGCATGCGCAGGATGTGGTTAATCTCCCATATCATCCCAACCGGTCACTATTGTGCTCGGATGTGTTCTCGGTCATTACGAGTTGCCACCAGGGCAGTCATTTGTTTTTCGATGGCTGATGGTTTAAAACTGGTGGATTACGATGACTCCTCGGTGAAGGGGGGGGGGGGGGGGGGGGCGGGGTGGAGGGGGGTTGATCGTGGATGTGGGCATTCTTGTGGGCATGTTAATGATGCACAGAGGGACCACAAGAAAGGATTTAGTGTGAGGGGGGATCGGGAAAGAGGAATTTGTGACAAGGTGTTTATGCACATGTTTACTGCAAAAACATTTAAAATATATACGGTATATATCTATATATATATAGATATATACCTGTATATACAGTATATATATATATAAAAGTGCACACCTGCGTTTGCTTGTTTTGATTGTTTATTTGGTTGTTTGTTCGTTGCTTTAAGATGTTTTCTCGCGAGATGTGTTAATCTCAGGAACGGGCTTTGCTCTTTTAAAGATTGTTTTATTTTACGACAACGAAGACACATTTTTAACACATTTTACATGGCTCATTTTTGATCATACTATTTCCATAAGAATATAGAGCATGTCTTTTTACAGGGAATGCATGTCTCCTGATGTGACTTCCCTTATGAATGGGAGTATTATTCTTCCTTAACATATATTCTCTATAATCAAGAAGGTCTTAGCAGAGATTTTTTTTCCCCCCCCAAAAAAAGGTTACAGTATGTAACTTTGTAAGAGCCCCTTTATGCTCTCACTCTCGCTCTGTCTTTTTTTCTGCTCCACCTTTTGTAAAGACCTTCGCCTAATCCATCAACATGTCCTTGCAGGTTCTCGAGTAAAAGTGTGGAACAAATAAGGTGCAGCATTGTTTTATAGTTCGACGAGGAGGAAAAAAACACCTGTGGCGGTCTTTTGTCATTCGTGAGCCAAGCTCTGGGTTTTTTCTTTTTTCCCTCCGCGAAGAAAGTGGGTTCTTAGGGGCCGCTTTGAAGTTTCAGACAATCTCACCGGCGCAGAGTTAGCACCGTAATTCACCTTAAGGTTATTTATACAACCAGGGACAACTATCTATTCAGGACGTATTAGAGGATAAACCGCGAAGAAAGGAAAGAAAGTCAAAAAAGAGGGATCACCAGTCTAAGGAAAAACGAGGCCTTTAAAGCGATATAGCTAATAACTTTCAACAAGTTATTAGTTCTCCGCTAAGACAAATTACATATCCATTAAACCGGCTTTTGCGTTTAGTAATTTCTCACCAGTTCCAAAGCTTTTCATTGAAACCTTGAAACCCTGAAGACTCCTAGGTACAGGTGTTCTCAGGTGACTCCCGAGAAAAACCCACAGACTTTAAAAGGGGAGGAAGAAATCTACTCAGGTGTCAATAATTTGACCTCTGACCTCTCCTAGACCATGGCCAGCCAATCAGTATTAACAAAAGTCGAGTGAAGAGATTTAAAAATGGCGTTTATTTGCAGGTCAAAGACCAAACAACAACAACAGCAAGAACAACAACAGCAATCCTGTCAGCCTGTAAGCTCCCCCATCCCCCCAGGAGATGGGGGGGGGGCTTCAGATCCAGAGGGGGTTTCACATGCGTTGCTCTCTCTTCTGTTGCCTGTGAAGCCGTGGATTAACTCTGACGGGCGTCGGATTACAGGGTGCCCCCCCGTTGGGATGTCAAAAGGCCACACCTGCCCGTTTGTTGGAGCAAAAACACACCAGTGGGGGTCACCTATCCCATCCCATCAGAGACGTTCAAAAGGATCCAGGGAGACATTGAGCAGGTGCTGCTGCTGCAGGTACCGTGTGCTGTTACGACGTTTCCCTCCACAGCGATCTGACACATCTGACACATCTGAGAAGAAACAACTCTGACAAGGGACTTATATCGACTCAAGCTCAAACTCCCTGTTTCCTGAAACCCGGCACTCAGGGAAAAGGGGGTTAATGTGTTTATGTTGCAGAAAAACTGGCAACTCTCGCTGGAAACCAGATGCATGCTTTTTACTAGTAAACGACAAACACCAGGCCATTCGTGCAATAACAGAAGAAAAAAACCAAACAAAGAACCTAATGGGGTCTCAACAGTGTTGCCTCCATGTGTCCACAACGGGGTGTTTAGCGGTCGTACCACGCCTTAACGGGTGGTCACCTGCGGAGGGGGAATACAGGTGGCATTGTGCATTCATGAACCTGTGATTCCAGCACCCTTCACTAAGTGTGTGTCTGTGTGTGTGTGCACGCACGCGTGTGTGTGTGTGTGTGTGTGTATGTGTGTGTGTCTGTGTGTGTGTGCACGCGCGTGTGTGTGTGTGTACTGACACATCTTTCTCACAGCAGTAGATAAGATGAGATTAGATAAGACATTTGGGTGTTTATAGCAACAGAAACAGGCCAAAACAAGTGCTAAGAACAATAGTGCTGAGTACAGTATGCAAAGAAAAAAATAGATATATGTCATTGATTAATAATAGAATACATTAAAGATATGACAATTAAGTGCCCTTATATGCATGTAAAGTGTTGCCAGAAAATGTTGAGCCGACATGCAAAGAAGTCAGCTGGTGGGCAGTCAACTGCAACATACAGGATGCCCCAGAGATGTCCCCCAGAGAGAGCGAGTGTGTGTGTGTGTGTGTGTGTGTGTGTGTGTGTGTGTGTGTGTGTGTGTGTGTGTGTGTGTGTGTGTGTGTACGCACAAGTGTTGCATAAGCCCATTAACAGGACACACACCACCACCACCGGCAGCGGCTCCAGATGTTGCCGACATGTTATAGTCTATGGAAGAAGAATATGTTCACTCCAAGTTCACACCGTTCTGCTGACCGTGTCCAGTTTGTATTTGTCATAAACACACACACACACACACACACACACACACACACACACACACACACACACACACACACATTGCAAGTCCCAGCCTCCCCCCCAAACACTCACACACACACACGCACACACGCATTGCAACTCCCAGCCTCCCCCCCAAACACACACACACACACGCATTGCAACTCCCAGCCTCCCCTCCAAACACACACACACACACACACACACTATTGGTGGGCGATCCAGGAAAGTCCTGTCACACGCACGCAATCTAAACAGCTGCAGACGGACCACTACTGCCACCTATCTGTCTCCTCGGTAACTGCAGTCTAGGCTTCTCATCGGAGCAAAGTTTACAGAAACTGTAGTGACTGACTGGCTGGCTGGCTGGCAAATGCTATATTCCATTCTTCCTCTTAGATGAAATGGCAGAATGTCAAAGTAAACTCCCTTGCACGCCAAGTCCACGGAAGACATAATGAGAAATAATGTAAACACCACAAAACATCAACGCAAACCAAGCAATTTTCCCAAGGAATCTGTGCACGTCTGGCATAGCATCAAGGCGGAGACGACCACATTTAGACAGCCTGACGCAATGTTCCACCATGGGAGAGGAGCCCTCTTGCACTTTGAGTTTGTCAATTGTCCACCCGGTCGGTGCCAGCCGTGCCAAAGGCCTTGGATTTGGACTGACAGATAGACAGACAGCGGGGGGTGGGTATGCTGCCTGTCCTATTGGACCTCCAAGCTGTTCCCCGGGGACCCCCTGTTGCTCTCTTGTCTCTGCACTCTTTCACTCGGTTAATTTGAATTCATCCAGGGTCCAGGGAGTTAGGCAGCGCTGATCCAACCCCAATCAACGGCTTCACCTCCAACATGACCCCGATGGTGTGGTGCGTTTGGTCACACGGTCGTGGTTTGCGTCAACAGTACACGCAGCCTCACAGAGAACTGACTCAGATTGAAGTTGCAACCGGCGCATTTTGAACAGGCACATGACTAGACATCACAATTTCAGTACCCAGAGAAGATTTACAAGCAGCCGCTCAGCCCACCTCTCGCTTTGAGGTAGGTTTTAGAAAACGTTATTTTATCGTTATTTTTTATCGGAATTGAACTCCTTACATCAACATGACAGTTATATCACACACAATTCAATGTTTTTTTAGAGAACAGAACATTGTAACTAAAGCACTAGCCTGCTTTTGTGTGTTTATTATGTCTGGTTTACTTTTTGTAACACTGGGGACTTCCGACTCCCATCCGAACTCTTCCTGGTTCGAAATCCCAACATCCGCGACCGCAAAGTCGTGTGAAGCATCCTCAGAGACCAAAGACTGCAGCAGGTCTGTCTGTAGGCATGTTTGAGCAAGATGCCCAATAAATCCTTCCCTGCTCCTAATGACCTGTACCTGAATTAACTGTAAGCACTCGGGATAAAGGGGCAGGGGGGGGGGGGGGGGGGGGGAGGAGGGAGGAGGGAGGCGGGGGAGGGAGGGGATTCTCTGGGTGAGGAGGAGGCGGCTTCAGTCAGGGGCCACGAAGGACACACAGTTAAGGCACTTCAAAGACGCCATCTGTGCAGGTGTGAGGTGGGTTGTCACACCACATGTATGCAATGACAAAACACACACCAGCCAGATACACACCGGGCATAGACACACACACACACACACACACACACACACACACACACACACACGCACACACACACACGCACGCACGACTTTAATCAAACATCGGAACACCTTTGAAGTTCCACAGGCACCACATAATATCTTCATCACTCATTACAAATATCACAGCAAACCACATGACCTTGGGCCTGTATTTAAAGACAGCGCATAGACGTGGGTGTGTTGACGCACACACACACACACACAGGCTACACAAATTATACACTGTACAAAACCTTGTGTTTAGTAATAAACTTGTATACCACACTTATCCAATCCTGAGGCTGCACGTGTACACTCACACACACCCCTGTTCCTCGATGAGGTCATTCCCATTAAGCCTTTAAGATCCCATATCCATATAGGCTCAAACACTGTATATATTTATATGTATGTGTTTTTGGAAAAGCCTCTGTCAAATGCCATATAAGACAAGAGGATGCACAATATGTACCGTGAGTACAGCAGTAATAAGCTCTAATTATGCGGTTGCATGGAAAATATCTCCACCGCAGTGCATTTACACACCAGAGGACGTGGTGTAATGCAGACCATGTGCATGCATGTATTGGCAGAAACCCCCCAAAAAGTTCTAAAGAAGTGCATAGATTGTAAATAATAAACCTCAAAACTCTAAATGTTGATTCATGTTTAATGCATATATAGCAAACGTGCATTCCTCACATAAAGCCATGCCTAGAAATGATCCAGATAGCCAGTAAATGTAACATACTTTTAGACTACAACTCCCAGGATGGCTGGGTCAGCTTGACTTCACTTGTGTGAGGAGACACAACACATTGGTTTCACAGTAACATACAATATTGTCATGTTGTCATTTTTGTTTTCCATTCCAGAGCTTAAATTAGCTTTCTATTGTACACAAAATATATATAGGTCATATATATGTATAGGTCTGTCTATTGAGTACAAGCAAAGTAGGTGCTAGGGAGTAAGGGGTGTATGTAAGTATGAACTAGGAAACAAGGTAACTAGGGAGTTACATACACTTATTAAACTGAGCAAAATGCCATGCAACGATGTTGAGACATTACATTTACATTTACAATTACGTGTAGGGAATTTGGCAGACGTTTATCCAAAGCGACTTACAAAGAGTACATTTGTTGAAGGAGACAGCAATATATCACTGTGGTACATAAAGATAAGAACAGAGGTTTCGAGCATTCAGAGTTGCGAGGCTAATAGAACGAGTTTCATAATTGCTCGATTAGCAATCTGGTGAAGAACTTGAACCGTGTTCGTTGCAGCGATGGACAGTCAACACAGCACCTCTCTGTTAGGTTGTCCAACACAACATTTCATTCATTATATCGTCCTTACTGGTCGGCCAGTGTAAGGCATCCCGTGGGCCAGGGGCCACATGGAAGTGATCATCATCACAGATCCCTGCGTTGCACATACGCAATGCAAACAGCGACCAGCACACTGTAAACACGTCGAGTACCACTCATGTAAATACAGTCCCAGCCCATGCACACACAGTCCACCAGTAGCAGACGGACAGACAGACAGGCCCCATTACGACCCTGCCTTGGCTTCAACTGTCTGGTTTTCTAGTAGTTTTCTAAGTGGCCACTAGATGGGGCTAGTAGTATGACTTCGGTGGTGTCATCCACGATGCAGACATCTGTAGTGTGTCTCCATCCATGTTTCCTTCAAGTAGACCAACCTGACTGCAATTGTGCTGGGTTTTATTCCACAGTTGCAATAGATGGGCTTCTCACAGGATGGTTGCATGTGAAGTTTTATGCTAAATATGTATAAAATAGATATATTCCTCTTTCTTTTTTAAAACTTTTTCAAGGTTTGCTTGATATCTTGAGATCTTTAACGTTTACACCCAACAACACAAAGACAAAAACCAACTCATTTGACCGCAAGGTTGCATTTACTGTGGCATCTTTTTTTTATTTATTTTTTTAAGTATATTTGTTCTATTTTTAGGGCTTTTGTGCCTTGTCACTCTCACAGTGAAGGAGAAACAGCACATTAATTGGTATTGTAGAAGAAATTGTAGAAGAAAAGACATTGAAGCGCAGGACTAGCGCCGCGGGCAGGATTCGAACCCGCGTCGCGGTCGGCGGAGTAGTGGGAGGAGCCAACGGGGTCCCGGCGTGTTTCCTCTTTAGGGGCGTGATTGCGCAACAACATCTGTGATCAAGAACGATACAGAATCACAGTCTGCGGTCATCATCATATACGATTACATAATATGTCTCTTAACTAAAAAACTACTTTAAACTATGCGGACTATAGTCTCGGCGGGTGTTTAAGTTCGTGTCGCCGCGGCTTACGTTGACGTTACGAGATGAATCAGGAAGTTATAACGTCGTCCACGTACATCCGCAAGCTTCACTTCAGTGTACTGCGCAAACTGTCCGACTTTCTGGACCCCGGGGACCGATGGAGGGACGTGGTCGTGTCCATCCAGAAGCCCAGCGGGGAGCCGAGATACACGCAGCTCCATGTCAGGTAGCCTGCGCGCGTGCGTGTGTGTGCGTGCGTGCATGCGTGTGTGTGTGTGAGCAAGTGAAGTCTTGCTTTAATGCTTTCATGCAGGGGCGGTTCTAATAGTGTGTGTGTGTGTGGGGGGGGGGGGGTCAACAGGGGTCAGTGTCCCCCTGTAACACTGAGCTTGGACCCCCTGAATTCAGAGTGTACAATATTGATACAATTATTGATTTCTTGCAAAGCTAACAGGAATGCATTTCATTGTGTTGTCATTATTGTCATTTAATTAAAAGAACTGTAAGTTACTGAAACAAATACTGTGGTAATACATGGTATTTACTGTTTTTGTTTTGTTTAATACTGTGGTAATACATGGTATTTACTGTTTTTGTTTTGTTTAATACTGTGGTAATACATGGTATTTACTGTTTTTTTGTTTAGTACGCTATTACTTTATACACTGAACTAAACATTTTGAAAGCTTGAACACTGTATTGGTCTCTTTTGTCCCGGGGGAGTCGGATGTGCCCCTCTGTCTGACAGAACAACCGGCACCCCAGCCTGCGGGGGCCCCCCCAGTAACATGGGTCTATCTAGAGCCACCGCTGTGTTCTCATATAGGCCTAGTCTTCTGATTGTCATGGAGACCCTCATCCCCTCTCCTCTCCTCTCCTCTCCTCTCCTCTCCTCTCCTCTCCTCTCCTCTCCCCTCCTCTCTTCTCATGTCCTGTCTCCTGCAGGAGGTTTGAAGCTCTGGTCAGGCAGGGGGGGAGCCCCACCATGGAACTCTTGAACAGCTGGGGGACCACCAACTCCACGGTGGGCGAGCTGGTGGACATTTTGAAGAGCAAGATGTTACTGGCTCCTGCTTCATTGCTCCTACCAGGTGTGTCATCATATATAAGAGTGCCGACATTATATATGAATGTACCCAGATGTTTGCTGGATAGATTAACACTAATATAGGGCATTTGGCAGATGCTTTTATCCAAAGCAATATATCGCTGTGGTACATAAAGATAAGAATAGAGCAGTGTTTCGAGTGTTCATAGTGGTTACAAGGTTAATAGAACAAGTTTCATAATTGCTAGGTTGCCTGCATAATACCTGGGAGCAGAGCATGTTACCTAAAATCTAACATACAATATGCTAATCAATGCTAAGTACTATTAATAATGTCAAGACGTACAAACAAGCAAGTTAGTGCTAGGGTTCGAAGAGGAAGGCGGCGGGGGGGGGGTTATGCAGAGTCCAGGTGAACTCTGAACAGGAGGGTCTTGAGTCTCTTTCGGAAGCCAACCAGTACATGGATTTACATATAATGAACCATCTTTGATTTATAGATGCCATATTAGAGCCAGTAGTGCCAGTAGTGCTACAACGACCGACCTGCCACGTGACTGAGGACACCAACCCCTTCACCACCCCCAGTAGACCCACGCCGGTGGTGGAGAACCAGAAGTGTCTGCCTCTGCCTGTGTGTCCTCCAGAGCCTATCGAAACGGACAGCACAGCTACAGGTCATAAAGACAATACAATGTATAAACTTAAGTTCATAACTTAAGTTATGAAGTAAATTTGAGATACTATCCCGTCTTGATTTTGGTCGATCTGCCCAATAGTTGGCAGCAATAACACATCCCGTGTTATTTCCAATGCACCACTGACTAGACAGACTAGTAGACAATCTTGTGTTCCTCCGTCGAACAGATTACTTGAGCTTCTCCTACCACGAGCTGATGAGCATCACGGGCAACTTTGACAACCGGCCCACGTCGGAGGGCGGGAACCGGCTCGGGGAAGGAGGCTTCGGAACCGTGTACAAGGGTTACATCGACCACGAACCTGTGGCCGTGAAGAAACTCAGTCCAGTGAGTGTGTGTGTGTGTGTGTGTGTGTGTGTAAAAAATTCTCAGTTGATCATTACATTTGAATTTTCCTCCCCCCAAATCGCTTCTCATTGCAAAAACGCGAAACACAAAAAAAAAGCAATTTATAATTTTTCCGTAGGAGGAAGACATTTTATTAGAGGAGCTACAGCTTCAATTCCACCAAGAGATCCAAACTCTGAAGACGTAAGTGTTCTCTCGTCAGAAATAATCATGTGTTTATTTCTCTCCCTCTCTCCCTCCCTCCCTCTTTCTTTAATACGTCTTTCTCTTTGCAATCTAGTATTTCATTCACCGGAGAGGTGGTACCTGAGGAATGTCTGTAAAACAGGCGTCTCAATCATCTCGATCTTTTATGAAAGCTGCTAATGGTCGAGCCTGAGGCCTCACCGATAAACTCTCTGCTGCCTTCCCTGTTGACGGAGTGAGAGGCGAGGTGGAGATTACGTAGTTCATTTACATAATGGAGATTTAATGGGCCGTCATTTGATTTGAGGCCGAGACGAATAACAATTTGAGGTGCTTATTGGCTCGGAACACACGAGTGGGCGGCGGTGAAAACGGACGATTGTTTGGTTTTTAATGGCGGCGGCTTTTTTTTTTTTTTAAACTTCCACCAGTTTGAAGCACCAGAACTTGGTGGACATGGTGGGTTACTCCTGCGACGGACTGTACCCGTGCCTGGTGTATGTCTTCATGGCCAACGGTTCCGTTCTGGATCGGCTGGCGTGCATGGTAAGGAGGGGGAGAACCACCCCCGCCCGGGGTTCACAGGAGTTCATAACGGGAGGGTTTTGGTGATGCCGCGGTTGTGATATTATGAGATGATAAACGCATTCGCGGTTTAGGCTTGTTGCTTCTTCTTCTCTTATCTCGAAGGACGACAGCCCTCCTCTGACGTGGAGCAGGAGGTGTCTGATAGCCACGGGAAGCGCGAGAGGTTTGGACTACCTCCACGACAACCACCATGTTCACAGGGATATTAAAAGGCAATTTCGTCATGTTACGTTATGTTATGTTTGCATTATTATTATTCCCAATATCTAGCAATGCAAATGATAACACGATAAAGGGAGCATTTGATTACTTCTTAATGTTTGAGTAGAATCCGTTGCCATTAGTTAATGTATAACGGCATTATTTTCCATTTCTATGCAATATATTCCCACAGTTGCAAACATGACAATGGGAGTATTTGATTACTTCTCAATGTTTCAGTAGCATTCTGTTGCCATTGGTTGCCACACTTTATCAGTTGCTTATTGATTTATTGTCCAATCGTTTGTGTCTGCTACAGCGGGAACATCCTATTGGACGAGAACTTTGCAGCGAAGATCTCTGACTTTGGGCTGACCAGAGCGTCGCCCACGCACTCGCTAACCACCATGCAAACGGAGAGGGTGGTGGGCACACGCGCCTACATGGCGCCGGAGGCCCTGCGCGGCCAGATCACGCCGAAGTCCGACGTCTTTAGCTTTGGAGTGGTATGTTCTTTAGTTTTGTTTGTAGACTGGAGGCACACACGCGCATGCATTTCAGTATATTGTGGGCTATTAAGGGGATAATGAAACCCAAGATGACAAACAACCGAGCAGTTTCCCCTCAAAGTTCGGCTCTGCTAAAACATTTGAATCCCTGCCCGTTTCCCCAACAGCGCACAGCTTTCTTTCGGGCCACTTCATCGATTCAAATTCATATGCGATGTGGTTCCTAGATCTGACACATGACTGCAAGAATTTATTAAACCGCCGATGCCCTCTGACCCCCACACGGGGTCACGGCGAGGTCAGGCCTGGGTTAACATGGTAGAGACCATTTTGTTGTCACCCAGAGCCAAGCAGCTGACCTCCCCTCTCTGCCCTCCTTTCGTGTCACAGGTGCTGTTAGAAATATTGTCTGGGCTTCCGCCAGTCGACGAAAGCCGCGAGTCGCCATGTCTGGTAAGTTAGCAGGCTTCTTTAGCGGCCTTCTAGCCGATGTTGGCGATGTTGTGTACGACCAGAAGAACGTGTCACTGGGAGCAGAATAATCTACCAGTTTGACTCCTAGTCGAGAGGTTGTGTGTTCGACCCCCCTAATGTCCTACTATTAACTAATTTCTATTTTTATGCTAGTACTGTATAAGAATATTACTGTACTGCACGCAGACACTTTTACTACATTTTGCACCAGCAGCCAGCAAGTATAAGAGTATTGCTACTCTTACTTGTCAATTTTACTTTGTACTGTACTTATTAGGTACTATTATACTAATTGTTCAGATTTGTTTTAGAATTTGTTTCTAAGATTACTGTTTAGAATACCTTTTACTTTTTTTTGTACTTATTGGTTTGTTTAGAGTTGCTTTAGAATTTATGTTTAGAAGAATACTGCAGGAGTGAATGGGGAGTAAGCATTCCATTGTACTTGTTACATTTGGCAATAAATAAATAAAGGGTCTTTAGTCTCGTCCTTAGCAAGATGCTTAACACCCCTATCTCACCAAAATTCACGGTTGCTTTGGATAACAATGTGTAATAGTAAACATTAAAAAGGAGAAGTAGCCGGTGTTAAATATACATGTATATACACTAAATAGACCTTCAACCACTTGCACATTTGTTAAAGTTTTAAATGAGATTACGTTAAATGGTCGAGTGGACAGTCCCTGGAGGGTTTACCTTGGCCTAAAGGAGGAAGTCAGGCCTGAAGTGGAGGGTACTTTACAAAACACCGTTGATTAAGATGGTTGCTGACTTCCAACGGCGGATTGCCTCGGTTATCTGCACCTCACGTCATGGTGTCGCTTGCTAACCCCCCAGATGGAACTGAGGCACGACATCGACGACAAGGATGAGGATCTGACCCTGGAGGACTTCCTGGACAAGAAGATGAGTGACACGGACATGGACCAGGCGGAGAGAACCTACGCTGTGGCCTGCAACTGCCTCCATGAAAGGAAGGGGAAACGACCGACCGCCAAACAGGTAATTCAGGATTCAAGAACTTTGTCACAAAGCGACTACGCCCAGCGGAATGTGCAACAGAACAATACAAATATCACAAATATCACAAATTGAAGGGAAAGAATCAGAACATCTACATTATTTACAGTCTTTACAGCGTAAGGAATAAGAAATGTAACAAAATAAGCATATAAACAGCAAGGCATATGAACAAGGAGGCATGTAAACAAGGCAACATAAAAAAAATTCTACAGTAGAAATAAGGGAGGAGCAGAATTGGTGCTTTTGAAGCAGTACTGCCCTCTGCTGTATGGACTTGATTGTGTTTTTAACATGCTTCACGTGGATTCTGTCCACCACAGGTCCTGTCCGATCTCAAGGAGATCAGCAGAAATTTCTCAGCCGGAGCTTTGCGGTGCTGGAACTTGAGCTATGATGACCCCCCCCCCCCCTGTTGTCAACGTCAAACCTGTTCTGATAGCCTGACCTGGACGATGCAAAGCTATCCGCCGGGAATCCACAAGCCCTACAGAGCGTACTGTGCAGTGTTTTGTTAAATTAAAGGAGAACCTATTACACCACCAGGTGTGAGCGTGACGAGCCCTTCCAAGAGGTTTCAGAATCTCCGGGTTTTTGACATCACAAGGGGAGTGTCCACCCACATAGATGTATGGTGGTTAGATCAGCCTACCAGTTGCTACAGTCCACTGGCTAGGCTGATCTATCCAGCATACATCTAGGAGGTGGACACCACACCCACTTGTGATGTCAAAAACCGGAGATGACACAGATTATACGAGTGGTATAATATGTCTCTGTTGGTTTCAATGCTTAGTCACATTTGACCCAATAGTTTCCCACCCTCACACACTTTGACACAATCACAAATGATCAATATCTGTTTAAGAGAAAGTTCGTGTTTAATATAAATTGTGAACGTTGTGATTGGTGAATAATGTGAAAGTGATTCATATAGTTCAGTGTGTTGTTAGTTATTTGTTGTAAGTTATTTGTCATTCAGTAATTGTGATGAGTCAGCATTGCTGGGTGAACGGTCTCATAATTCCCCTTGATTTACAAATTTGTACCACTGCTCTTTTTACTCAATGTTTTTATTACATTTTACACAGTACATTGTGAACTGCCTGACAATTGAGTGGTTCAAGATATAAAAGGAATTTTTATCAAATCAAGTTACAAATAAAATGTGATAAAAAAACCCATTATTGCCAATACATTTTAAGAGTCACTGAACACTTCAAATGCAATACATTCTATGTGCCCACCATGGAAGAAGTAAATAGAAAACAGAAATAAAAGAGGCAATGTCAATTAAATATTTTATTTTCTTTTAAAAAAGATCTATGGTAAGAAAACAATTAAGACCACGATGATTATTTCTTTTTCTTATTATATTCATTTCTTCGACGAGGTGAGAAAAGTTTGTCGTTGGTCTGAAAGGAATCAAGTGGCGAAGCAACGAAACAGTGTGACAGAATAATAACATACATTTTAGCACATTTAGGTTTTACTTTTCCCTTTTATCTTTAAATAAAGGGGCTCTATTTTAAACCACCAGGTGGAATCTTCTTAAGTTGCCAATCCAAGCCAATCGGTTGTACCGGACCGTACCAACCGGTCTGCTCAGCAATGTCAAATTGACTGGATTGTTGGGTAGGACTTCCAGCCAGCCATGCTCCTCGCTGCCCCCTCCATGTATTGCAGGTAAATGATTTTTTGGAAGCATCCGCCGGTGCTACCCCACCCCCCCCCTCCCCCTCCCAAACCCCCATTGACACCTAAAAACAACGAGCACGCATACAAGATTTTTTTGTTTTGTTTCGATCACGGCGCATTTGCACGGCTACAGTATGTACATTTACAGCACTTGCATAGAAAAATATGCTTTCAGCAGATGTTTTTTTTTGACATTTTGGTGTGTGTGTGTGTGTGTTCCCCGTGTGAACCACAGTGGTATAAAAACAGTTAAAAAAAAAAAATATGCACTTTTTCCTTTTTTAAAAGACAAAATCGCCACTTTTGTGTTAAATGCACCACCACGCTTAATGGCATGAGAGTTAATAATTTGAGCGTACTTGCTGAGAAGGGGAGGCTTTTCTTTGAACTTATATTATATATAGTATATAGATATCTCATTGGCACAAATTCTCATCGCTTTTTGTTGTTTTTGTTGTTGTGCAAGCTGGAATATGACGATGGCAATCGTCCGCACCGAAGAAAAACAACCTAAAGAAAAGCAGGTGATTTTTCGAGCCTCTGTTAACATTCGCCAAATCTTGCACTAACCTTAATCCGTTTGTATCTGAACGCATGCCTCAAACGGAAGCGGGGAAAACCGAGTAGAATTGGCTCAGCTCGTCTTGGTGGTGCATAGAACAGTCTCTTGGTGAAAACATTTTGCTTAGTTCTCATACATACACACCACACATATATACATACATATATGTATGTCATTTGAGGTTGTTTATGTCTGCTGTGGTAGTTTGCCCTGACTCCCGGAATGTTCCACTATGGAGTACATGTAGGGGGGCGGGGTCGAATGAACGTTGGGAGTGAGAGAGAGACAGGGTGGGTGGGTGGGTGTGCTGTCGTAAGCCTACGGTCTCTCTCTGTGTGTGTGTTGTGTGTGTGTGTGTGTGTGTCTAGTCTCCGTCTGGGGCCTGGTGATGCGGCGGCCGCCCCTCTTGCCGCGGGCCCCTTGGCTTGGCGAAGGCCTGCTTGTGCGCGTGCTGCTTGGGGTGCACCTCCTCGTACAGCACGTCGGGGGTCAGCTCGTCGCCGTTGTCATCTCCAGCTGGAGGGCACGTGCACGCGCGCAACACACACACATTAAATGCTGAATTGAATGGCAATCTAATTATTCAGTGTTAGAGTCGGTATTTTCTAATTAATCTCATGAACTCATCAAGTCAACACATCATCTTGTCGCACAATTGTTTATGATTATGTCTCTTGGTTAGCGAATTAAGGCTAATTTTATTTACATTCAATTCAAGGTAGGGCTGTCAAGCGATTAAGATGAATATAATTAATGACATGTTTGTAATTAATTAATCTTAATTAATCACATCTGTCACAGGTAGGTCTAAGGTTCTTTATTTATTTTTTACATCAGGCACGCAACCAATCACCATGAGCAGAACAAATTTCGGCATCTTGGTTAAAGGGGACATATTATGCACCAGGTGTGATTAGCCATTACGAGTGACATCACAAGTGGGAATGTTCACCTAGATCAGACCTGGGCAAACTACGGCCCGCGGGCCACATACGGCCCGTTGCGTTGTTTAATCCGGCCCGTCGGGCATTTACATTAACAACAGTCCTATAATACATTTACATTAACAACAGTCCTATAATACATTTACATTAACAACAGTCCTATAATACATTTACATTAACAACAGTCCTATAATACATTTACATTAACAACAGTCCTATAATACATTTACATTTGTAGTATTCATTTCGCTGTTTTTTTTCATCCTGCAATTGATTTCTTGATTGGTTCCACTAGATCAGAGGACACTAATATGCAGACCGTTAATTCGGAGCAATACCGCTACCGTGAGACGCGCGACGGGCACCGAGTCAGTGACTCCCGGGGGGGGTGCTAGACGCTGTGATCCTCATCTACTAATGGCCCGGCCCGTCTGTCAGCTTTAAAAACCAAATGTGGCCCTTGAGCCAAAATAATTTCCCACCCCTGACCTAGATGTATGATTACTAGATCAGTCTACCCAGTGGACACTCACACCTGGCGGCATAGTATGTCCCCTTTAAATATGCCGGCAGAGTAGGTTGTGGACATTGGGGATCGAACCCAGTACCTTTTCAGGTATTAGGACAGCACGTATGAAGAACACATGAAGGTCTACGAAGAGCTGGCTTACCTTCTTCTCGATCTCCATCTGCAGCTGGTTCTCCACCGTGTCCACCAGGGGGTTCTTGCAGCTGGAGTACAGCATCCTCTCCCGGATGGTGCAGGTGCTCAGGGGCATGGAGTAGATGAACACTGCAGACACCGCCACACAGAGAGAGAGAGACCGTTTGAGTTTCATCGACAATACATGTAAACATATACTGCTGTACATATACATATACATAAACATATACTGACCCCCACGCCCACTCACCTGTGGACTCCAGGTAGTGTGAGCACCCCACGCCCCCACTCACCTGTGGACTCCAGGTAGTCGCCCTCGTGGGAGTGCTTGTACAGGAAGAAGTGGTAGCGGGCGCAGTCCTTGGCGATCCTCCTGGGCAGGTCCGTCACCTCCGTGTGCTCGGTGCTCGACAACTTGATCAGCTCCTTCTCAAAATCTATTTTCTGTTGACACACAAGAAAAACATTGAGGCGCAAAGCGACCGCCATTACCGAACGATCTCCCCCGGGAATTAGTAACATATTCTGAAGCTTCTGAATGTACATGTATTTGCATTTGTTTACGCCGACTTGGAGTAAACAATGATAATATGAAGACGTGGTACGCTGAATGGCTGCCACCATTAGAATCACCACCATTATCACCAAACGACGGCATTTGGGTCCAGCCTATTTACAGGAATGCCTTCCAGAATAAAATAAAAAGATGAATACAAAAGTAAACACAAAATAACGATCATTAAAAAAAATCCCCACTAAAAACGGCTGCTTTGCCTCGCCTCACATGAGCAGAGAGAAAACACATCCTTTGTCAGCTTATCATTAGCGGGATATGGCTAAAAACTCCCGCGATACAACAAATAACAAACCTAATAACATATAATGAGTACCGTCCTCACAAACCCAGCATATTATCATTTCATTGTTGTGCTTGGTTTCAATAAGCCATCGATTATGACCCTGTAAATACACTATTGCTTCTAGTCACTTCAATCTGATTCCTCCACTCAGTCAGTAAATTAAGGATTACTATTGTACGATTGCCTTTATAATATATGCAAACATAAACGACAGAGGCTAACGCTGGAGATTTTGTGCTGTGGAAAATCCAGTTTATCTTGTCGACAACATTTGCATTCACAACCCTCAATGGACTGGGTATCCATAATGGACACCATATACCAACACAAAACGATGCCATGAGACCGGTTATACTGGAACTGTGTATGAGTGTGTGTGTACGATTGTGCGTGCGTGTGTGTGCGTGTGCGTGTGTGTGTGTGTGTGCATGCGTAGAAGCATCCCTGTCAGGCAAAGAAAACCCACCAACAAGTCACACGGTGGAAGGCACAATAAAAACGATCTGAAAAAACCCACAGAAGCAGCAGCAACAACAGCAGCAGCAGTATTATCATTATTATTGTGCCTGACAGCACCAACCACCACCACCTTCTATCCACTCTGGCCAACACATTTGAATGGCTCTCTTTGATGCACAGACAATCTGAGCCGTTTAGGTACGGAGACGAGAGACGGAGACGGAGCCGCCGGCGGCGCACAGAGGCTCCCACCGCCGGGCTTCATTGTCTTCCACTCCTGAATATCAATGAGGTGGAAGGGGGAGGCGGGAGGGAGACGGGTGGGTAGCAGGCAAGAGAGAGAAGGGCGCCTTGATCCAAAATGAAGACATCATTGTGCCAGCAGTCAGTCAGTTAGGCCTCGCCCACCACCACCCCAAATAAAACTCCTCCTTCAACTCTCGGAAAGGGCAAACCACACGAAACCCCGCCACGGATGTGGAGAGAACACTGGCATGTTCATCGACGTTAGTATATTTACATTTGGGGCATTTGGCAGACGCTTTTATCCATTTGTTGAAAGAGAGGCAGCAATATATCGCGATACCTTATCAATGAATCATATTGAATTGCTTGTATTCTTTTATTTTGTATCTATTTTTATTGTATCATTATTCATGTTTTTATTGTTTTTTTATTGTCTTCTTGTTCCAACTTTATCTTAACTTTACCATGATCTTATCTTGCTGTTTGGCCTTTCTGTTCTGCTTTCTGCTGTTACTGTCTTCTGAGTAACCTGTTTTTGCTTTGTCTGCCAAAGCACTTTGTAAAGTCTGTTTTTAAAAGGTGCTATATGAAATAAAATTATTAGTTAGATTAGACAGAGACTACGATACGATTTATCATCATGACTGTGACATTTGTTGGGGTGTGTTCCCAAACACACAGGCCAGAGCATCTCTGCAGCACTGCAGTACTTGCTTCATCATGGTGGTTTAAAGTTCCACATTTTAACATCATCAAAACAGTGAAGTTGCGATTTTTGGAGATTACACAGGGGGCCATGTTGTGATTTCATCCGGCCCCCGGGTCACATGTTTGACACTCCTGAGCTCAGGGCTGAACCCCTGTGTGTACGTACCAGCTGAACCCGTGTGTATGTCCCAGCTGAACCAGCGTGTACGTCCCAGCTGAACACCCGTGTGTACGTACCAACGTGTGTACATACCAGCTGAACCAGTGTGTGTACATACCAGCTGAACCAGCGTGTACGTCCCAGCTGAACCAACGTGTACGTCCCAGCTGAACCAGCGTGTACGTCCCAGCTGAACCCGCGTGTACGTCCCAGCTGAACCAGCGTGTACGTCCCAGCTGAACCATCGCGCGTACGTACCAGCTGAACCATCGCGCGTACGTACCAGCTGAACCACCACCCCAAATAAAACTCCTCCTTCAACTCTCGGAAAGGGCAAACCACACGAAACCCCGCCACGGATGTGGAGAGAACGCTGGCATGTTCATCGACGTTAGTATATTTACATTTGGGGCATTTGGCAGACGCTTTTATCCAAAGTACATTTGTTGAAAGAGAGGCAGCAATATATCGCTATACATAATCAATAAATCATATTGAATTGCTTGTATTCTTTTATTTTGTATCTATTTTTATTGTATCATTATTCATGTTTTTATTGTTTTTTATTGTCTTGTTCCAACTTTATCTTAACTTTACCATGATCTTATCTTGCTGTTTGGCCTTTCTGTTCTGCTTTCTGCTGTTATACTGTCTTCTGAGTAACCTGTTTTTGCTTTGCCTGCCAAAGCACTTTGTAAAGTCTGTTTTTAATAGGTGCTATATGAAATAAAATTATTAGTTAGATTAGACAGAGACTATGATACGATTTATCATCATGACTGTGACATTTGTTGGGGTGTGTTCCCAAACACACAGGCGAGAGCATCTCTGCAGCACTGCAGTACTTGCTTCATCATGGTGGTTTAAAGTTCCACATTTTAACATCATCAAAACAATGAAGTTTCTGCGATTTTTGGAGATTACACAGGGGGCCATGTTGTGATTTTGCCCCTCCCCCACCCCACAACACACACATATACCGACAACATCCAGCTAAGGCAGGGGTGTCAAACTCATTTGAGGTTGAGGGCCGGAACAGACCAAGTGCTACACTTTTGATGTGACTGAAAATGTCTTCTCTGTGCACTAAACTATGTCTGATTACCTTAATTAAACTAGTGAAATTAGGCATATGTGTACACAAGGCTAGAGTCAAACTTAGACAAACTTGTTTATTCCGCGCTAGTGTCACTTACCCTGCAACTTTATAAAATGTCCTTTTTTTCCCGGAATTTGGCGGGGGCCGGACTGTATCAGCTCGAGGGCCACATCCGGCCCCCGGGTCACATGTTTGACACCCCTGAGCTCAGATGCTCCATGTGTTACGTGTGAACCAGCGTGTGTACGTACCAGCTACACGTGTGAACCAGTGTGTGTAGGTACCAGCTGCACGTGCGAACCCCTGTGTGTACGTACCAGCTGAACCAACATGTACGTACCAGCTGAACCCGTGTGTACATACCAGCTGAACCAGCTGAACCCCTGTGTGTACATCCCAGCTGAACCCGTATGTACGTCCCAGCTGAACCAGCGTGTACGTCCCAGCTGAACCAGCGTGTACGTCCCAGCTGAACCAGCGTGTACGTCCCAGCTGAACCAGCGTGTACGTACCAGCTGAACCCCTGTGTGTACATCCCAGCTGAACCCGTATGTACGTCCCAGCTGAAGCAGCGTGTACGTCCCAGCTGAACCAGCGTGTACGTCCCAGCTGAACCAGCGTGTACGTCCCAGCTGAACCAGCGTGTACGTCCCAGCTGAACCAGCGTGTACGTACCAGCTGAACCCCCGTGTGTAGTATCCCGCTACGTATGTACCAGCTGAACGTGAGCGTTAGTGTGCGTGGCTGCAAAATGCGTTTGAGCGCGAGATAAGTGCAGTTTGGACATCCATGCCTCTCGCGACTAAACGCTTGGTGTTTGATGCCTAAACCGATGTTGCCCCACTGTCTTATGATGTACTCATGCCCACACAAGCATTGGTAAGGTCGGATAAACGTTTCCATGAAAGTTGTGAAGACCCATCACCTTTTACTGTTTAACCGCTTAGAAACACACAAGCGCCTATTGTGAAAATGAATTGTGAACTACTCTCGAATGCAATAACCCCCCAACTCCAAAACGGTAGGGAAGCAAGTAGAGGTGCACCAGCACAAGATACATACAGAGGGATCATTGGGCAATAGCGTCTTATGAGGTTATTGTGTGCGTGGCTGCAAAATGCGTTTGAGCGCGAGATAAGTGCAGTTTGGACATCCATGCCTCTCGCGACTAAACGCTTGGTGTTTGATGCCTAAACCGATGTTGCCCCACTGTCTTATGATGTACTCATGCCCACACAAGCATTGGTAAGGTCGGATAAACGTTTCCATGAAAGTTGTGAAGACCCATCACCTTTTACTGTTTAACCGCTTAGAAACACACAAGCGCCTATTGTGAAAATGAATTGTGAACTACTCTCGAATGCAATAACCCCCCAACTCCAAAACGGTAGGGAAGCAAGTAGAGGTGCACCAGCACAAGATACATACAGAGGGATCATTGGGCAATAGCGTCTTATGAGGTTATTGTGTGCGTGGCTGCAAAATGCGTTTGAGCGCGAGATAAGTGCAGTTTGGACATCCATGCCTCTCGCGACTAAACGCTTGGTGTTTGATGCCTAAACCGATGTTGCCCCACTGTCTTATGATGTACTCATGCCCACACAAGCATTGGTAAGGTCGGATAAACGTTTCCATGAAAGTTGTGAAGACCCATCACCTTTTACTGTTTAACCGCTTAGAAACACACAAGCGCCTATTGTGAAAATGAATTGTGAACTACTCTCGAATGCAATAACCCCCCAACTCCAAAACGGTAGGGAAGCAAGTAGAGGTGCACCAGCACAAGATACATACAGAGGGATCATTGGGCAATAGCGTCTTATGAGGTTATTGTGTGCGTGGCTGCAAAATGCGTTTGAGCGCGAGATAAGTGCAGTTTGGACATCCATGCCTCTCGCGACTAAACGCTTGGTGTTTGATGCCTAAACCGATGTTGCCCCACTGTCTTATGATGTACTCATGCCCACACAAGCATTGGTAAGGTCGGATAAACGTTTCCATGAAAGTTGTGAAGACCCATCACCTTTTACTGTTTAACCGCTTAGAAACACACAAGCGCCTATTGTGAAAATGAATTGTGAACTACTCTCGAATGCAATAACCCCCCAACTCCAAAACGGTAGGGAAGCAAGTAGAGGTGCACCAGCACAAGATACATACAGAGGGATCATTGGGCAATAGCGTCTTATGAGGTTATTGTGTGCGTGGCTGCAAAATGCGTTTGAGCGCGAGATAAGTGCAGTTTGGACATCCATGCCTCTCGCGACTAAACGCTTGGTGTTTGATGCCTAAACCGATGTTGCCCCACTGTCTTATGATGTACTCATGCCCACACAAGCATTGGTAAGGTCGGATAAACGTTTCCATGAAAGTTGTGAAGACCCATCACCTTTTACTGTTTAACCGCTTAGAAACACACAAGCGCCTATTGTGAAAATGAATTGTGAACTACTCTCGAATGCAATAACCCCCCAACTCCAAAACGGTAGGGAAGCAAGTAGAGGTGCACCAGCACAAGATACATACAGAGGGATCATTGGGCAATAGCGTCTTATGAGGTTATTGTGTGCGTGGCTGCAAAATGCGTTTGAGCGCGAGATAAGTGCAGTTTGGACATCCATGCCTCTCGCGACTAAACGCTTGGTGTTTGATGCCTAAACCGATGTTGCCCCACTGTCTTATGATGTACTCATGCCCACACAAGCATTGGTAAGGTCGGATAAACGTTTCCATGAAAGTTGTGAAGACCCATCACCTTTTACTGTTTAACCGCTTAGAAACACACAAGCGCCTATTGTGAAAATGAATTGTGAACTACTCTCGAATGCAATAACCCCCCAACTCCAAAACGGTAGGGAAGCAAGTAGAGGTGCACCAGCACAAGATACATACAGAGGGATCATTGGGCAATAGCGTCTTATGAGGTTATTGTGTGCGTGGCTGCAAAATGCGTTTGAGCGCGAGATAAGTGCAGTTTGATGCACGGGCCGAAGCCTCAACGGAATACCAGAGTTTGTTTGTTGTTGTTCCCGTGGGGATCAAAACTAATATCGGATATCTCCGTTTGCCCCGCTACGGCGAGAGGGAAGGGCATGCTTTCATATCCAGCGCACTCGGTAGAGCGCCCCCCTGCAGCGTACGTCGCTTCGTCTTAAGCGAGAGGAATTCAGCCGCTGAAATGAAAAGAACTGCAAACACGGTGAAATAGGAACCGGGTGCTGTGTGTACCCCGTGTACCCCGCTTTCACCATATCATGGGTTTTTTTTGTTTGGTTTTTAAGGCTCGTATTCCATGAAAGCCATGAAACTTTTGATGGGATCTCTCGGCAGACACTTGGCGTTACTTATGTACATCAATGACTGAATTATTGGATCGCTGTGGTCTCTGTACCCGGCGATCTCCACCCCTGGTGTGTAGGGCTGATCAATCGCTGGGGGGGGGTGGGGGGCCGGGCAGGCGGGGACGGTGAGGGGGTGATTGCATCGATGGTCTGCTGTGTTTAAACAACAGACCTTCTGGCATACACTGCTAAGTGGCTATCGGCGACGTGCTCGGCCTGCCGATGGTGAAATGACAAAGACGATGTTTTTCTTTTCTTCCCGGCTTCGTTCTTCTGCTTCCATGTGAGGTGACGGGTGACGGTGCAGTCAGAGAGCAGCCGTTTTTCTGGTTATTTTTGTGTTGACTCTTTTCATGAACCTCTTTTTCATCTCGTTTCAGAAGGCTTTTCTGTCTGTAAACCGCTTGAGACCATAGACGTGTGTTTGTTTGGAAAGAACACTAAAGTAGTCTGGGGAAGGGAGGGAGGAGGCGAGGGGCTATTGGTGCTAATATGGCGTGAGACATTTGGTGCGCTGCTAGCTAACGTGCGACTTCACGACCATATAAGGAAGTGGACTTTCCAATGGAGGCCTCTCCTCTGTCATGGTTAGGTTGCTTCTGCAATGTTTCTAAAAGTGTATGAACCCAAGCCGCTTGCTACACTCAAGGATCCCATAATCAGATTGTGTGTGTGTGTGTGTGTGGTGTGTGTGTGTGGTGTGTGTGTGTGTGTGTGTGTGTGTGTGTGTGTGTGTGTGTGTGTGTGTGTGTGTGTGTGTGTGTGCCCCATTGCGCGTTTGCGTGTATCATTCTCTTCCTCTTTCTTCGGCGGTCCAAGCATGTGTGTCCAAGAAAGGCAATGACAGTGGTGTCCCTATTCCTGTACTGATCTGAATAGATATTCCTTCATGTCATTTGGTGAATTCAACGAAAGTGTGTGTGTCTGTGTGTGTTTTAGGTGCAGACGGACATCAGTGTGGACACTAAGCAGCAGACCATGCCAGGCGTGGCCTTCCCCATCGCACGGGGAGGCCGTGGACCGCCCATGACGCTTCAGGAACAAGGAGCGTTCAACTACCGATGGTCAGCTGGTACGTACACAACGATGGTTCAGCTGGTACGTACACACGATGGTTCAGCTGGTACGTACACACGATGGTTCAGCTGGTACGTACACACGATGGTTCAGCTGGTACGTACACACGCTGGTTCACACGTGCAGCTGGTACGTACATTCGCTGGTTCAGCTGGTATGTACACACACTGGTTCAGCTGGTATGTACACACGTTGGTACGTACACACGGGGGTTCAGCTGGTACGTACACGCTGGTTCAGCTGGGACGTACACGCTGGTTCAGCTGGGACGTACACGCTGGTTCAGCTGGGACGTACACGCTGGTTCAGCTGGGACGTACATACGGGTTCAGCTGGGATGTACACACAGGGGTTCAGCTGGTACGTACATGCTGGTTCAGCTGGTATGTACACACGGGTTCAGCTGGTACGTACATGTTGGTTCAGCTGGTACGTACACACAGGGGTTCGCACGTGCAGCTGGTACCCTACACACACATGTTCACACGTAACACATGGAGCATCTGAGCTCAGGGGTGTCAAACATGTGACCCGGGGGCCGGATGTGGCCCTCGAGCCTGATACAGTCCGGCCCCTGCCAAATTCCGGGAAAAAAAGGACATTTTATAAAGTTGCAGGTAAGTGACACTAGCGCCGAATAAACAAGTTTGTCTAAGTTTGACTCTAGCCTTGTGTACACATATGCCTAATTTCACTAGTTTAATTAAGGTAATCAGACATAGTTTAGTGCACAGAGAAGACATTTTCAGTCACATCAAAAGTGTAGCACTTGGTCTGTTCCGGCCCTCAACCTCAAATGAGTTTGACACCCCTGCCTTAGCTGGATGTTGTCGGTATATCGTGTGTGTTGTGGGGTGGGGGAGGGGCAAAATCACATGGCCCCCTGTGTAATCTCCAAAAAGCGCAGCAACTTCACTGTTTTGATGATGTTAAAATATGGAACTTTAAACCACCATGATGAAGCAAGTACTGCAAGTGCTGCAGAGATGCTCTGGCCTGTGTGTTTGGGACGGCACCCCAACAAATGTCACAGTCATGATGATGAATCGTATCATAGTCTCCATCTGTCTAATCTAACTAATAATTTAATTTCATATAGCACCTTTTAAAAACAACTTTACAAAGTGCTTTGGCAGACAAAGCAAAAAACAGGTTACTCAGAAGACAGTATAACAGCAGAAAGCAGAACACGAAAGGCCAAACAGCAAGATAAGATCATGGTAAAGTTAAGATAAATTTGGAACAAGAAGACAATAAAAAATAATACAATAAAATGGATACAAATAAAGAATAAAAGCAATTGAATATGATTCATTGATTATGTATTGTGATATATTGCTGCCTCTCTTTCAACAAATGTACTTTGGATAAAAGCGTCTGCCAAATGCCCCAAATGTAAATATACTAACGTCGATGAACATGCCAGCGTTCTCTCCACATCCGTGGCGGGGTTTCGTGTGGTTTGCCCTTTCCGAGAGTTTGAAGGAGGAGTTTTATTTGGGGGTGTGGTGGGCGAGGCCTAACTGACTGACTGCTGGCACAATGATGTCTTCATTTTGGATCAAGGCGCCCTTCTCTCTCTCGCCTGCTACCACCCCTCTCCCTCCCGCTCCCCCTTCACCTCATTGATATTCAGGAGTGGAAGACAATGAAGCCCGGCGGTGGGAGCCTCTGTGCGCCGCCGGCGGCTCCGTCTCCGTCTCTCGTCTCCGTACCTAAACGGCTCAGATTGTCTGTGCATCAAAGAGAGCCATTCAAATGTGTTGGCCAGAGTGGATAGAAGGTGGTGGTGGTTGGTGCTGTCAGGCACAATAATAATAATATACTGCTGCTGCTGTTGTTGTTGCTGCTTCTGTGGGTTTTTTCAGATCGTTTTTATTGTGCCTTCCACCGTGTGACTTGGTGTGTTTTCTTTGCCGGACATGGATGCTTCTACACATGCACGCATTCACACACACACGCACACGCACACACACGCACGCACAATCGTACACACACACTCATACACAGTTTCCAGTATAACCGGTCTCATGGCAATCGTTTTGTGTTGGTATATGGTGTCCATTATGGATACCCCAGTCCATTGAGGGTTGTGAATGCAAATGTTGTCGACAAGATAAACTGGATTTTCCACAGCACAAAATCTCCAGCGTTAGCCTCTGTCGTTTATGTTTGCATATATTATAAAGGCAGCCGTACAATTCTAATCCTTATCCTTAATGAATCCATTCACAGTTATTTGTTTACTGACCGAGTGGAGGAATCAGATTGAAGTGACTAGAAGCGATAGTGTATTTACAGGGTCATAATCGATGACTTATTGAAACCAAGCACAACAATGAAATGATAATATGCTGGGTTTGTGAGGACGGTACTCATTATATGTTATTAGGTTTGTTATTTGTTGTATCGCGGGAGTTTTTAGCCATAATCCCGCTAATGATAAGCTGACAAAGGATGTGTTTTCTTCTCTGCTCATGTGAGGCGAGGCAAAGCAGCCGTTTTTAGTGGGGATTTTTTTTAATGATCGTTATTTTGTGTTTACTTTTGTATTCATCTTTTTATTTTATTCTGGAAGGCATTCCTGTAAATAGGCTGGACCCAAATGCCGTCGTTTGGTGATAATGGTGGTGATTCTAATGGTGGCAGCCATTCAGCGTACCAGGTCTTCATATTATCATTGTTTACTCCAAGTCGGAGTAAACAAATGCAAATGCATGTACATTCAGAAGCTTCAGAATATGTTACTAATTCCCGGGGAGATCGTTCGGTAATGGCGGTCGCTTTGCGCCTCAATGTTTTTCTTGTGTGTCAACAGAAAATAGATTTTGAGAAGGAGCTGATAAGTTGTCGAGCACTGAGCACACGGAGGTGACGGACCTGCCCAGGAGGATCGCCAAGGACTGCGCCCCGCTACCACTTCTTCCTGTACAAGCACTTCCCACGAGGGCGACTACCTGGAGTCCACAGTGAGTGGGCGTGGGGTGCTCACACTACCTGGAGTCCACAGGTGAGTGGGGGCGTGGGGTGCTCACACCTACCTGGAGTCCACAGGTGAGTGGGGGCGTGAGGTGCTCACACTACTGGAGTCCACTGATGAGTGGCCGTGGGGTGCTCACACTACCTGGAGTCCACAGGTGAGTGGGGCGTGGGGTGCTCACACTACCTGGAGTCCACAGGTGAGTGGGGGCGTGGGGTGCTCACACTACTGGAGTCCACAGGTGAGTGGGCGTGGGGGTCAGTATATGTTTATGTATATGTATATGTACAGCAGTATATGTTTACATGTATTGTCGATGAAACTCAAACGGTCTCTCCTCTCTGTGTGGCGGTGTCTGCAGTGTTCATCTACTCCATGCCCCTGAGCACCTGCACCATCCGGGAGAGGATGCTGTACTCCAGCTGCAAGAACCCCTGGTGGACACGGTGGAGAACCAGCTGCAGATGGAGATCGAGAAGAAGGTAAGCCAGCTCTTCGTAGACCTTCATGTGTTCTTCATACGTGCTGTCTAATACCTGAAAAGGTACTGGGTTCGAACCCCATGTCCACAGCCTACTCTGCCGGCATATTTAAAGGGGACATACTATGCCGCCAGGTGTGAGTGTCCACTGGGTAGACTGATCTAGTAATCATACATCTAGGTCAGGGGTGGGCAATTATTTTGGCTCAAGGGCCACATTTGGTTTTAAAGCTGACAGACGGGCCGGGCCATTAGTAGATGAGGATCACAGCGTCTAGCACCCCCCTCCCCGGGAGTCACTGACTCGGTGCCCGTCGCGCGTCTCACGGTAGCGGTATTGCTCGATTAACGGTCTGCATATTAAGTGTCCAATGTGTGTGGAACCAATCAAGAAATCAATTGCAGGATGAAAAAAAACAGCGAAATGAATACTACAAATGTAAATGTATTATAGGACTGTTGTTAATGTAAATGTATTATAGGACTGTTGTTAATGTAAATGTATTATAGGACTGTTGTTAATGTAAATGCCCGACGGGCCGGATTACAAGCAACGGGCCGTATGTGGCCCGCGGGCCGTAGTTTGCCCAGGTCTGATCTAGGTGAACATTCCCACTTGTGATGTCACTCGTAATGGCAATCACACCTGGTGGCATAATGTCCCTTTACCAAGATGCCGAAATTTGTCTTGCTCATGGTGATTGGTTGCGTGCCTGATGTAAAAAATAATAAAGAACCTTAGACCTACCTGTGACAGATTGATTAATTAGATTAATTATTACAAAACATTCATTAATTATATTCATCTTAATCGCTTACAGCCTACCTTGAATTGAATGGTAAATAAACATTAGCCTTAATTCGCTAACCAAGAGACATTAATCATAACAATTGTGCGACAAGATGATGTTGACTTGATGAGTTCATGAGATTAATTAGAAATACCGACTCTAACACTGAATAATTAGATTGCCCATTCAATTCACGCAATTAATGTGTGTTGTGTGCGCGCGTGCACGTGCCCTCCAGCTGGAGATCGACAACGGCGACGAGCTGACCCCCGACGTGCTGTACGAGGAGGTGCACCCCAAGCAGCACGCGCACAAGCAGGCCTTCGCCAAGCCCAAGGGGCCCGCCGGCAAGAGGGGCGGCCGCCGCATCACCAGGCCCCAGACGGAGGACTAGACACACACACACACACACACAGCCACAGAGAGAGACCGTAGGCTTACGACAGCACACCCACCCACCCACCCTGTCTCTCTCTCACTCCAACTTCATTCGACCCCGCCCCCTACATGTACTCCATAGTGGAACATTCCGGGAGTCAGGGCAAACTACCACAGCAGACATAAACAACCTCAAATGACATACATATATGTATGTATATATGTGTGTGTGTATGTATTGAGAACTAAGCAAAATGTTTCACCAAGAGACTGTTTCTATGCACCACCAAGACGAGCTGAGCCAATTCTACTCGGTTTTCCCCGCTTCCGTTTGAGGCATGCGTTCAGATACAAACGGATAAGTTAGTGCAAGCATTTGCGAATGTTAACAGAGGCCTCGAAAAATCACCTCTTTTCTTTAGGTTTTTTCTTCGGCGACGTTGCCACTCATATTCCAGCTTGCACAACAACAAAAACAACAAAAGCGATGAGAATTTGTGCCAATGAGATATCTATATATATAATATAAGTTCAAGAAAAGCCTCCCTTCTCAGCAAGTACGCTCAAATTATAACTCTCATGCCATTAAGCGTGGCGTGCATTTAACACAAAAGTGGCGATTTTGTCTTTTAAAAAGAAAAAAGTGCATATTTTTTTTTTTTAACTGTTTTATACACTGTGGTTCACACGGGGAACACACACACACACACACAAATGTCACAAAAAAAAAACATCTGCTGAAAAGCATATTTTCTATGCAAGTGCTGTAAATGTACATAACTGTAGCCGTGCAATGCGCCGTGATCGAAACAAAACAAAAAAATCTGTATGCGTGCTCGTTGTTTTAGGTGTCAATGGGGGTTTGGGAGAAGAGGGGGGGGGGTGGGTAGCACCGGCGATGCTTCCAAAAAATACATTTCCTGCAATACATGGAGGGGGCAGCGAGGAGCATGGCTGGCTGGAAGTCCTACCCACAATCCAGTCAATTTTGACATTGCTGAGCAGACCGGTTGGTACGGTCCGGTACACCGATTGGCTTGGATTGGCAACTTAAGAAGATTCCACCTGGTGGTTTAAAATAGAGCCCCTTTATTTAAAGATAAAAGGAAAAGTAAAACCTAAATGTGCTAAATGATGTTATTATTCTGTCACACTGTTTCGTTGCTTCGCCACTTGATTCCTTTCAGACCAACGACAACTTTTCTCACCTCGTCGAAGAATGAATATAATAAGAAAAAGAAATAATCATCGTGGTCTTAATTGTTTTCTTACCATAGATCTTTTTAAAGAAAAATAAAATATTTAATTGACATTGCCTCTTTTATTTCTGTTTTCTATTTACTTCTTCCATGGTGGGCACATAGAATGTATTGCATTTGAAGTGTTCAGTGACTTAAAATGTATTGCAATAATGGGGTTTTTTTATCACATTTTATTTGTAACTTGATTTGATAAAATTCCTTTTATATCTTGAACCACTCAATTGTCAGGCAGTTCACAATGTACTGTGTAAAATGTAATAAAAACCTTGAGTAAAAAGAGCAGTGGTACAAATTTGTAAATCAAGGGGAATTATGAGACCGTTCACCAGCAATGCTGACTCATCACAATTACTGAATGACAAATAACTTACAACAAATAACTAACAACACACTGAACTATATGAATCACTTTCACATTATTCACCAATCACACACATTCACAATTTATATTAAACACGAACTTTCTCTTAAACAGATATTGATCATTTGTGATTGGGTCAAAGTGTGTGAGGGTGGGAAACTCTATTGGGTCAAATGTGACATTGAAACCAACAGAGACATATTATACCACTCGTATAATATGTCATCTCTGGTTTTTGACATCACAAGTGGGTGTGGTGTCCACCTCCTAGATGTATGCTGGATAGATCAGCCTAGCCAGTGGACTGTAGCAACTGGTAGGCTGATCTAGCCACCATACATCTATGTGGGTGGACACTCCCCTTGTGATGTCAAAAACCCGGAGATTCTGAAACCTCTTGGAAGGGCTCGTCACGCTCACACCTGGTGGTGTAATAGTTCTCCTTTATTTCACAAAACACTGCACAGTACGCTCTGTAGGGCTTGTGGATTCCCGGGCGGATAGCTTTGCATCGTCCAGGTCAGGCTATCAGAACAGGTTTGACGTTGACAACAGGGAGGGGGGTCATCATAGCTCAAGTTCCAGCACCCAAAGCTCCGGCTGAGAAATTTCTGCTGATCTCCTTGAGATCGGACAGGACCTGTGGTGGACAGAATCCACGTGAACCGTGTTAAAAACACAATCAAGTCCATACAGCAGAGGGCAGTACTGCTTCAAAAGCACCAATTCTGCTCCTCCCTTATTTCTACTGTAGAATTTTTTTTATGTTGCCTTGTTTACATGCCTCCTTGTTCATATGCCTTGCTGTTTATATGCTTATTTTGTTACATTTCTTATTCCTTACGCTGTAAAGACTAAATAATGTAGATGTTCTGATTCTTTCCCTTCAATTTGTGATATTTGTGATATTTGTATTGTTCTGTTGCACATTCCGCTGGGCGTAGTCGCTTTGTGACAAAGTTCTTGAATCCTGAATTACCTGTTTGGCGGTCGGTCGTTTCCCCTTCCTTTCATGGAGGCAGTTGCAGGCCACAGCGTAGGTTCTCTCCGCCTGGTCCATGTCCGTGTCGCTCATCTTCTTGTCCAGGAAGTCCTCCAGGGTCAGATCCTCATCCTTGTCGTCGATGTCGTGCCTCAGTTCCATCTGGGGGGTTAGCAAGCGACATCCGTTGGAAGTCAGCAACCGTCTTAATCAACGGTGTTTTGTAAAGTACCCTGCACTCAGGCCTGACTTCCTCCTTTAGGCCAAGCTAAACCCTCCAGGGACTGTCCACTCGACCATTTAACTTAATTTTATTTAAAACTTTAACGTGGGGTTGAAGGTCTATTTAGTGTATATACATGTATATTTAACACCGGCTACTTCTCCTTTTTAATGTTTACTATTACACATTGTTATCCAAAGCAACCGTGAATTTTGGTGAGATAGGGGTGTTAAGCATCTTGCTAAGGACGAGACTAAAGACCCTTTATTTATTTATTGCCAAATGTAACAAGTACAATGGAATGCTTACTCCCCATTCACTCCTGCAGTATTCTTCTAAACATAAATTCTAAAGCAACTCTAAACAAACCAATAAGTACAAGTAAAAGCATTCTAAAATATTATAAAATAAACAAAAGAATTATTCTAAAACATAAATAATTAATAAACTAAACATACATTCTAAAACAACTCTAAACAAACCAATAAGTACAAAAAAAAGTAAAAGGTATTCTAAACAGTAATCTTAGAAACATAAATTCTAAAACAAATCTGAACAATTCTGGACTAGTTCATGTCATTTAGATTTTATGATCACTTGATACTATTGTTAATCCACATACTCAATGTGAGATCTAATGGTGTAAAAAATCCTGATAAATTTCATGGGATTCATTTGTTCCTTCTTGCACATTGTTTGGTTTCATGGCACGGTTTAATTTATTTCTATTTCATGACCCACATTGTGGATACTGTGAAGACTGGCCCCCCTGTAATGTTTTGCCCTCTGACACCATCTCCTCTCCAGAGCAATTGTCGCTGGGCTGCACCAGGCAAGCCTCAAATCAATGGGACCAAGAGTACGACTCCCTAGTGCTGCCCCTCCTGGAGGACGACCTGCCCTGCTACATCCTGTACCGGCTGGACTCCACCAACAACCAGGGCTATGAGTGGATCTTCCTGGCCTGGTCACCAGACCGCTCTGCTGTAAGAGAAAAAAAACACCCAAATACAATTCAATTCAATTCAATTTTATTTGTATAGCCCTGAATCACAAGACGGTCTCAAAGGGCTTTACAGGCCAGATTGTTATGGGCCAAACGTGATTTATGACACCCCCCTAGCCCAAGCCCCCCTAAGGGCAAGAAACGACTCCCTTAATTAACAAGGAAGAAATCTCGAGGAGGAACCTCAGAGTGGGGGATCCCTCCTTCCAGGGATGGTTCAGAGTGCAATGGGTGTCATACGGGCATTTAAAAACCGTAGGTGGGTTTTTAGTCTCGCCTTAAATATATCAGCAGAGTCAGCCTCCCTGATTACAGGTGGCAGACTGTTCCACAGATAGGGTGCTCGATAAGAGAACGCCCTGTTTCCTGCTGATTTTTTATTTACTTTTGGAATTGATAAAAGGCCAGCTCCTGAGGACCGGAGCGGCCGAGAAGGACAATAGGGAACAATAAGGTCCTTCAGGTACGATGGTGCGGACCCATGCAGGGTCTTGTAGGTAAGAAGTAGCACCTTAAAATCTGATCTGGCATTTATTGGGAGCCAGTGGAGGGAAGTGAGAATAGGAGTAATGTGGTCAAACTTCCTAGTTCTCGTTAAAAGTCTAGCAGCAGCGTTCTGTACGAGCTGGAGGCTTTTTGTAGTAGAGCTCGGTAGGCCAGAGAACAGTGCATTACAGTAATCCAGTCTGGATGATATAAATGCATGGATGAGTGTCTCTGCGTCCGCAGCGGATAGCATTGGTCTGATCTTGGCAATGTTTCTAAGATGAAAGAAAGCAGTTCTGGTGATACTTTTGACATGCTGATCGAAAGAAAGCGTAGGATCAAGCAGAACACAAATAAAATTGAATTGAATTGAATTGTATTTGGGTGTTTTTTTTCTCTTACAGCAGAGCGGTCTGGTGACCAGGCCAGGAAGATCCACTCATAGCCCTGGTTGTTGGTGGGAGTCCAGCCGGTACAGGATGTAGCAGGGCAGGTCGTCCTCCAGGAGGGGCAGCACTAGGGAGTCGTACTCTTGGTCCCATTGATTTGAGGCTTGCCTGGTGCAGCCCAGCGACAATTGCTCTGGAGAGGAGATGGTGTCAGAGGGCAAAACATTACAGGGGGGCCAGTCTTCACAGTATCCACAATGTGGGTCATGAAATAGAAATAAATTAAACCGTGCCATGAAACCAAACAATGTGCAAGAAGGAACAAATGAATCCCATGAAATTTATCAGGATTTTTTACACCATTAGATCTCACATTGAGTATGTGGATTAACAATAGTATCAAGTGATCATAAAATCTAAATGACATGAACTAGTCCAGAAGGATATCACACAAAACCAAAAATACAACCTGTGGTCATGTCTTCCTTACCATGCCACGTGACAAGGTTGAATCATGTTTTCCTAATATTAAAAGACATCACACAATACTGACAGTCATGTCACATTAATGCTGTCTGATATATCAAGTCAATTCAAAGTGTTGTATTTGTCACATGGAGATCCCAGCACAGGGCCATTCTGTGAAGTGAAACTATTGTGACATGACAGGTGACAGTATGTAGGAATGACATATCACTCATACCACGACCAAGGTGGGACCAAGCACTTTTTGGGGCACCAGTACTGCTTACCATCTTCAATGACTATCTTCAAGACCCGGAAGTGGTCCCCATTCCTGGCGTCTGCAAAGATGTCCTTGACGTCATTCCCCGCTGTAGACAACATGGAGATTCAAGGAGATGAAAAGAGTTCACCTCTTGTTTGAAGACAATTTCTTTGAGTAAGACATAGCCTCATATCTTAAGTTTTGTCATATCGATCACACATTTATGCATCAGCATAGGTCAAATCCATGGCAGTCATGGAACCAGATTGCTTGAAAAGCTTCTTGAGTATACTGGGAATCTGGCATTCACAAGTGCACACAAGATGTAGTCACCATTGCATCTTTTAAACACTGACATGTTTGCAAATCAATTCAATATAAATATCCGTTAGCTCATTGGTGTAAGATTCAGATCAATTCACACTACAGCCAACCACCAATCTGTCATACTGGCGTGCCTAGGTCATCAGGTCTAGGTCATCCGGTGTGGGTCATCGGGTCTGAGTCATCGGGTCTAGGACAGCGGGTCTAGGTCAGCGGGTCTAGGACAGCGGGTCTAGGTCATCGGGTCTAGGACAGCGGATCTAGGTCAGCGGGTCTGGGTCATCGGGTCTAGGACAGCGGGTCTAGGTCATCGGGTCTGGCATAAAAGGGATTGATTAAATACCATGGGAAGTGCCAAAGTGTCTATTTGATCTACCAGACCTTCTAAAAGATGAAATCAACACACACACATAAGCACACTAAGGGTGAAAGACCATTAATCGCAGAATATAATAATAATAATAATAATAATAATAATAATATAGGTTTTCTTGCAGGTGGTTTTAGTTTGAAGGCGTGGCCTCTCCCCTACTGCTCCGAGGTTTGGTACAACGAGTCGCTGCTTGTTCCGAAGGGGAAGGAGATTACATGACACCAGTACGGCTAGATTTGATGGTAAATGTGAAATGTGATGAATGGACGGACGGACGGACGGACTGACACGTCACACACATACTTTATATATATATATATATATATATATATATATATAAAACACAAACACACACACACACACACACACACACACACACACACACACACACACACACACCACACACCCACCCCGCATCTCGGGTTAGCTTGAGCTAGCTAGCTAGTGTTTGCATTTGTGGCGTTAAAAGTTCACCAGAAATAATAAATAAACGACACAAACCCTGTGTAAAAGCGCCGGCACACTCCACATACCGTCCCTATAATAATAATAAACATAGACACAGTGGTTACCTTGAATTCCCGTCTGGTGCGACATTTTTTTGCTGTGATAATAACTATGACTGAGACCGAGTAATAAAGCAAAAAGCAGCGGCGGCGGCGCGAACCAGGAAGTGCAAAAAGAACTACAACCGTACCCGGAAGTGGACTACAGCTAGAAGGACCCGCCCCCTGCGGACGCGCCGACGCCACCACCACCACCAATCACCACCCACCACCACAATCACGTGATCAAACGTAGTAGTTCATGCGCCTAAATGGGTGCACAGCACACACTCTCTGCCTCTACTTTCTGAGATGAAAGTAGAGGCCTGAATATGATGAGACAGTTTTATTAAGTGCGTGTGTTTCAGAAACATTAAACCCCCCCCCCTGTATAGCTTTCATATATCTGTCAACAACTCTTAATATTAACAATAATAATAAAAAAAAAAAACAAGTAGATACATGAATCATCCTCTACTCTACTGACTGACTTGCATTGCATTGCACTGCACTGCACACTGTTAATCCATATGCGCGAGGCCAGTCGTTTATTTAATGGTTTAATACAAATAAAACCGAAACACAACACAGTCAATTGCATTGCACTGCACTGCATTGTACAGCATTACATTACATTGCATTGCGTTCACTAAATGCGCGTACTGTGTATATATGCGCGCACCATCTCCTGCACGAACGCACACTACAGTACAGTACGGTACGGTCCGGTCCGGTCCGGTCCGGTACAGTACGGTACGGTACAGGGGCGGGGTGAGGGTGGGGGGGCACCGGGAGGAGGAGAGCGCCTGATCCGCTGTGCTGCTGCTGAGCCAGCAGCCGGTACATGGACAGGACAGGACTGGGCTGGACAGGACAGGACAGGACAGCCCACACAATGGCATGGAGGATTTGGGGGGCGCCTCCTCTGTCATCATAGCAGCAGCAGCAGCAGCAGCAGCAGAGACAGCAGCAGCAGCAGCAACACCAGGTCACACCATGGATAATAATCATCCCGCCACAATGGGTCAACCACAACTGCTCCATCATGTGCTGTCGTGCTGTTTGGCTTGAGCAGCATCAGAACCAGCAGCACCAGCAGCACCACCAGCAGCAGGGTACCACCACAGGGGGTCGGGTCGGTGAGGGGTGGGAGGCTCGGTGTGATGTGGCTGCAGCGGTAGGGAGAAGGAGGTGGACCTAGAGTCTATCGACTGAGAGACCAGGTGTATAGAGATCCCCCCTCTGGTTGCAGGTACGTGCGCTGTTTTTTTGTTTGCTTTTTAATTGACATGGAAACACACACACACATACGCACACACACACACACACACACACACACATACGCACGCACACGTGAGAGAGGTGTGATGATCACGATCGATGGATGGATACCGATCATGTGCACACACACACACACACACACACACACTATTATATATATATATATATCTATACATATACATAGCATTAACGTAGTGCGATCAAGACATCACTCATGATATGTTATTGTGGGGGCGGATTTGCCATAGGTTCTCCTGGCAGCTGATACTGGTCTGGTACATGCGTGTCGTGGGTGCATACATCTGGGGGATTCAGGGCAAGCTAGAAATAAGAAATAATCTCTAAGAAATAATAATAACAAGGCTTCTTTGTGCATTTCCTGTACTGTCCGAGGCAATCATCTTCCCCATTGGCCAGTCCCATGGTCAGATTACACATTTTAAGGTGGTCCAGGGGAATCTTCTGTTTATTTTTTTATTATAGTTTATTACTACAGTAACAGCACATCGTGAAGGCTGTGCAGCCTACACCACACATAGTTACTTACATGCACATGATCTTATTATAAACACATATGGAGCTATTGCCTATGGGCCTATCCTATCATTTCAAAGTAGTCTTTCCTTCATATTCTATTATTATTATTAACATGTTTTAATGACACACACACATGTTCCTGGGACATGGACATGGGCACATGGCACAATTTGCACCCTGGGTATTTTAGGAAACTGTGTCACGTCCAGGAAAAGTCAGGGCAGTAATTTGAGGAAAGTGATGAACGCAATGAATAGCCCAACTGCCCAACTGTCTGTCTGTCTTTCTGTCTGTCTACCATGATGTCAACAAAAGATGGTCAAGATTCTAAATGAGTCATCTGATTCGTCATTCATCTTCAAACATTTTTTTCATTTTTCATTTTCTTTACGATTTCTTTGTGATGCTGGATG
>PIJE02000158.1:184072-198071 GCA_002895965.2 Coryphaenoides rupestris
ACATTCTTCATCTTCCACTATTCTTTTGAATACTAATTGATTTACTGCAGTTTTTTATTCCTTCTTTACATTGGATATCTTATTATGTCTTGAACAATTTACCAGGTTTTTATTATTGGAGATATTGTCCAGTATATTCATAAGAATGGCTTGTCATTATACTGTATGGGTGAATTAAGGGTAGAGAAAGACAAAGAGTAAACACAATACTTGTGGAAATTAGGAGTGCGGAGTGTGGGCCAACAGAGATTTCCATGTGGCTTTTGGGCCCAATTTACACCCCCAGGTGTTCTGGTGTCGGCCATAAACCTCGTCACCTTTGACCTCTGAGTGCCCAGTTGACGTGGGGTTTCCTGCCCAAGGGAACTTCCCCCTGTGCTTCCCACATTACACATTCACCAGACATGACCTCTTTCCCAGATGCTTATCTGCATGGCCAGTCGTCACCTTCATTTATGACTAGGCAAGGAGGGGGTCACCTCCTGCATAATAATTTGAACGCAGGTAATAGGAGAGGACGAACCTTATGTTGGGTTACCTAAATGGGGTTTGGAATGTGACGATGACCATGTGACGATGACCATGTGACGATGTGAATATAAGTCAGAGTCAAAGAGGAGTGAATTCAGTCTTCTCTGCAGATTTGACTCAGGCTTGGTGTCACTATTGGCTGTGGCAAATAAAGTCTTTAACTTTCAAACTTTGGTCTCCCCGGCATCTCCCTCTTACGAATGAGTATTGGTAAAATCCACGACATTATCAGGCTTTACGAATATATTGGATACTTTGAAAATCAAGTTAGTACTCATGTTTTATTCATCAGTGGGAAGTTTATGAATTAGCACTCCAAACAGATTCCAAGAGACTTTCTGACTACATTTAGCTTTATTTATTTCTTGTTTTTGTTTGGTTTTCAAAATAAAAGGTAAACACACGTGTACATGAGTATTGACCTGCTAATTCACCCAGTATTACCGTGTTACCAGTTACCAGTTCCTTCATTCGCCATACGTGACACATGTCACTAATATGTCACGTGTGTCCCTCCCTCCCCGCGACACCCACCCTGCTCGCACCCCTTTTTTCTGCCTCGTCGGGCCCCGGAGCCTGCAGCACCCCCACACCCCCCCCGGGTCACATGGCTGGCAGCACCCGGGCATTTGATTACGTCACACCGGACGGACTCACCGCACCGCACCGCACATAATATAATATCAGCCGCCAGAACGCTCTCCCCTCTCTCTGGATGTCCTCGCTCGGTGACGAGGCGTTAATGAGTGCTAATTAGTGGAGCGGCGCAGTGGTTCACTCTGTTAGTCTCTGCTGCCGTGTGTGTGTGTGTGTGTGTGAGAGAGAGAGAGTGGACAGCTGTCGTGAGCGTAGCATACCGTAGCATAGCGTAGCATCGTGTAAAGGCAGAATCCTCACGAATAACACGCGCCGTCTGTGAGCACGGCATGCTCGACTAAAAGAGGGAAACACGTTTTTTCCTACTTCTAGAGAGGCCAGAGTGATGCTGGTAGGGGTGATGGCATCTTGCTTAACACACTTGCGCCAAACTAATAGGCTGTGTGTGTAGACCTTGCGATAACACTCTCCTGTGAGAATGAGCTCAGTTCAGTTTGTTATTCATTGTTTTTTCAGTTGACATTTGGTCGGCTGTGAACCAACAACCGAAGCAAACAACCTCCAACCTCTGCATCTCCCCGCTTGGACTCGTACCTCGTGAACTGTGGACACATTTCTTTCTGCCAGAGAATACATTATTATTATTATTATTATTATTATGAGTGTTTTTCTCAACTCTGTGGAACTATAATGGTCTATGTGGTAACCCTTAGGTCACACAGTGTTCACTTGAGAATGACTTGAGAGTATGAATATTAAGAATACCCACGAATACGGTTTTTACCTCAGAGTGCTTTCGGCTCATTGTGTCCAGTTAGCCTTCTACACTCACATGGCTCGGGGTGTCGAGAGAGAGAGTGCATAGCAAGAGAGAGGACAAACAGAGAGGAGAGAGAGAGAGAAGAGAGAGAGAGAGAGAGAGAGAGAGAGAAAGATAGAGAGAGAGAGAGAGAGAGAGGAGAGAGAGAGAGAGAGAGAGAGAGAGCGCATAGCAAGAGAGAGGACAAACAGGGAGAGAGAGAGAGAGAGAGAGAGAGAGCGAGAGAAAGATAGAGCGAGAGAGAGAGAGAGAGAGAGAGAGAGAGAGAGAGAGAGAGAGAGAGAGAGAGAGAGAGAGAGAGAGAGAGAAAGAGAGAGAGCGAGAGAGAGAGAGAGAGAGAGAGAGAGAGAGAGAGAGATGCATGACAATCATACTGGCTCCAGGTAGAAACCTTCACTGAGATGTAGCAGGGGTGGCCAGATGGTGTGTGTGCATGTGTGTGTGTGTGTGTGTGTACGTGTGCATGTGCGTGTACGTGTGTGTGTGTGTGTGTGTGTGTACGTGTGCATGTGCGTGTACGTGTGCACGTGTACGTGTGTGTGTGTGTGTACGTGTGCATGTGCATGTGCGTGTACGTGTACGTGTACGTGTGCGTGTGTGTGTGTGTGTGTGCATGTGCATGTACGTGTGCGTGTGCATGCCTGTGTGCGAGAAAGGATAGAAAGCCAGGAAGCCCCAGCAATACAATAAAAACACAACAACAACAACAACAACAACACCATTATAACAACAACCCACCACCATTTCGCAAAATAAAAAATAGCTATTGTAGTGGAGGGAAGTCGACAGATCTAGAGCCACGGAGAGAGCTACCATTCATTATAGAGACGCCTCACAACCTGCAGCCAACACACACTGTTCCCTGCTTCTGTCCATGAAGTGAAAACATATTTTGGATTTACTTATGTTTATTCTATATTTATTTTGCAGATGGTGTTTGTATAGGCCTACATTTTGTGGACATTTTAAAGTTGATATCTTATTCTCGTGTTGTTGATTTTCAGTTGTTTTGGTGCCGTTTCAGCAGAATCTCCCTTCTGGAATAGAAATTCTCATCTCGGTCCTTTCTCATCTTATCCTCGTCTTATCTCATCCACGCCTTCTCTGCGGTGTCTTCGACGTGGACACGGTGAGCGAGGGCTCTTGCTTAATAACGTCAGCGTGATCGAGCATTTTAGGCAAATTATTGCATCGCTGCAGACATCCCTTCGCCCCGCTGCTCTTTGTTAATGGTCCCGGTGCCTCAAGAACGCTGACACTACATCGAAACACTGATCAATGAAAAGCGCTTAGAGTGATGGCTCCACATTGGCTCTATAAAGTATATTGGCCGAGAGTGTGTTTAATTGGTGGTGTTTCTTTGGATAAACTTTGGAAGGATATTATCACTCTTATCACTCTTGTGATTTGGAAAACTATGCTATATACAGTATATTTGCATATTGACATCATTGTGAAGGCTGTTCTTCTCAAATCAGAACAACAACAACAACAACTTCTGCTTTATGAGATAACGATACGCCAGGAATAGACATAATAGAACATGTTCTGTTTCAACGACACCTCCTCTCACCCCAGACAACCTGGCGAGCGTCTTGTGCTGAAAAACATGTGTTCTCGCCTCCGCAAACGACCCACGTGAACGCGACACGTTTCTTATATTTGTCACACAATGCTTTTCCATTCTCACCCCTAATCTGAAACATTACACAACCGTTTTTATTTAAGCCTTTGGGGAGCGTGGGCAGATCTGGAGCTGGGGAATCGTTCTTTTTGCAATAACAACAAGCGAGACCAGATCGGACCGGGAGAATATGTTCTGTACCTCAAAGACTCCTGAGGACAACCCGCCGGCATTCTACCAAATTACAGTGCGCCGAATAGCCACCATATTAAAGATGCAAGGATTAGTCGATTGGTTTCGACTAAATTTCTCGAATCTTAATCCGAGAACTGGTTAATCAAGTCATTTACAGCACAAATAACAAACATTTGCTGCTTAATGTTGCGGTTCAATGCAAATATTTGGTTCATGGATCATTATAAAAGGAATAAGTTTTCCTTGGCTGCTTGTCAGACAAAGCAAGCATATTTCAGACAGCATTTGCTTTATTTATGACATTTTATCGGCTAAATGTTTAACTGATCATTCCAAAAACGGAATGGTGCAACGGAAAAGAGCTGCTGTGTATTCCTGACGGGAATACACGTTAATTTGTACAACAAGATCATCTCCACATCGTAAAGAGATCACCGGACATGACTGCACTCAGACTCATCGATGAAGAACCATAAATGCAAGCACCTGTCTACACAGGCTCACAGTGTAGAGACTTAATGTAGAGACTCGTAGTGTAGAGGCTCACAGTGGAGAGACTGACAGTGTTGAGACTCACAGTCTGGAGGCTCACAGTGCAGAGACTCTCAGTCTGGAGGATCACAGTGCAGAGACTCTCAGTGTAGAGACTCCCAGTGTAGAGACTCACAATGTAGAGACTCAGTGAAGAGACTCTCAGTGTAGAGACTCACAGTGTAGAGACTCCCAGTGTAGAGACTCAGTGTAGAGACTCACAGTGTACAAACGACAATGACGATTATTGGACACAGATGTCACATTTGGCCTTTAATGCTTCTTGTGTGTCTGTGCTCTCTGCCTTCCGGCGGGCGACATATGGGCCACTGACTTCTGCTCCTTCAGCGGCTGTCGTTAGCAATTAGTGTTATAAAGTGTGCGGTCACGCGATGGCTCCTCAGTACTATCTTCCTCACTGTCCTTTTATTTCAGTGGTGGTTCTGGTGGTCATCTCAGTTCAACTGCAACCATTTTCAGGAAATGGAGAACAACCGTTTTCCAAGAACAGGAGACACACCGGCGCTTTGAGAACATTCAGATAGCAGGTATATTCAGAGAACTGTACATTGGTGTCAAATGGCCCAGGCCGTTTCGGGGGGTCATATTCCATCGTGGAACAATGAGTCCAACACCTTGCTGCAGTCTGACTCCAGGCCATCCCTCTGGTTAAACCCTCTGTATCAACGCCCCTCGATTATTCATGAATGAAGCTGAGCGAGCGCCGCATCACTTTGAGGCGGCGGCAGGGGGGGAAGTGGTAAGCACACGACACGTCTAATGGCGGATGGATAATCATAATGTGCCTCCACCACCTTTTCAGTCGATCGCATAACGGCCAAGCTAATGACCTCGCTCTCTCTCTCTCTCTCTCTCTCTCTCTCTCTCTCTCTCCGCGTTACAATGCTAAAGACCCTCTCTCTCTCTCTCTCTCTCTCTCTCTCTCTCTCTCTCTCTCTCTCTCTCTCTCTCTCTCTCTCTCCACGCTACAACGCTAAAGACCCTCTCTCGGCTGCGCTGACGAATTGAAATGTCTGGTCGCAGACAAAAGCGGAAACGATAACGGCCCCTTAACCTGACAACCTCTCGAGCGTCCTCGGTAATTCGAACACAGGCTTTCCCTTTTGTGGTTTTGTTACGTTACAGACGAATGACCCCGCTCAAGCGACGACGTGAACCCGGCGTCAGGCGATATTAGCATAACGTGAAATGGTTATTTCAGTCGAAACCAAACTTGCTAGAAACAGGGGGAGGAAACTTTACAGTGTTAAACAATTGGAAGAAAAAAAAAGGATGAAACCGGATCATGTCCCAAAATAAATCGTGAGAAACTGTTGAAAATATGATCCAAAAGGCAATTAAAAAGGAAAAGGGAAAATATCATCGGAAAAAAACAACACCTTGCCATCTGGCCGCGCAGAAGGCGCACAGTAAACAGAAAAGAAACAGGAAACATCTGAGACGTCTTTTTCATTTGTTTTCTGACTCTTATCATATCCTCATTTATCGTATATATTGTATAAAGTGTACACATCTGTGGAAATATCACTCAAATTCCCTTACACTAATTTTTGTACGTGATGCTGTCATTTAGTCTAATGAGTTTACATTTAGTCAATTTGCCATTTTCTTCCTTTACAGAATAAACCAATGGTAACCATTTGGTGTCATGATCTATGAGCTATACTAGTGCTCCCAATATACCCTCATGTAACAAAACGGTGGAGTCTGTGTGTGGTGTGTGTGTGTGTGTGTGTGTGTGTGTGTGTGTGTGTGTGTGTGTGTGTGTGTGTGTGTGTGTGTGTGTGTTTGGGGGCTGGTTTAAGCAGCCTCACCTGGCCCCAGCCAGACTAGATTAGTCTGGGGGGCTGGATGAGGCTGCACTGCACACCTGTGGTGCGTCGAGTAATCATGGCACACAGGATAAACCAGCCGTCACCACACACACACACACACACACACACACACACACACACACACACAAACATTCAGGTAGACAGAGAGAGAGTGCTGACTTAGAAGGTAACACCTGCCCAGCCTGCAAAACTTCCAACTTTACAATAAACTGGTTTCTACACAACATGTACCTGTGTGCTGGCGTGGCAGTAGACCCCCTGCCGGCATCTCAGCACTCTCTTCCTGAGTGTGTGTGTGTGTGTGTGTGTGTGTGTGTGTGTCCTTGATCTATTCTCATGCACTGCATGTGTGCAGCCTCACCCACCCCCCAGACTCTGATCAGCCTGACTCGGGCCAGGTGAGGCTGCTTAAACCAGCCACCAACCACACACACACACACACACACACACACACTCACACGCCACACTGCTTTTTTAATAAAGATAAAGCATCGTGGTGGGGAATCAAAAGAAGCTTAGAATTGTCCTACAAGGGGAAAAAAGCTATTTTTAGACAGTAGCGTGTATGTCTGTGTGTGTGTGGGTGTAAGTATAAGGATGTGCGCATGTGTGTGTTAGAGAGAGAGAGAGAGAGAGATGGAGAGAGACACAGAGAGAGACACACAGTGAGAGAAAGACAGAGAGACAGAATGAAAAAGCGAGATAGAGAGAGAGAGACAGATAAATAGAGAGAGAGAGAGAGAGAGAGAGAGAGAGAGAGAGAGAGAGAGACAGAGACAGAGACAGAGAGAAACTGATAAATATATAGAGAGAGACTGCCTGTGAGAGAGAGAGAGCTACCTACTGTGTTACCGTGACTACCAGGCCTGGAGGCAGCCATGTGTCTGTGGTCCTACTGTGTCACAGTAGGGGGATGAGCATGGCATTGTGTTTGTTGTATGTATGTGTATGTATATATATGATGGATGGATGTGTGTGTGTGTGTGTGTATGAATATATTCATGTGTGTATGTTTGTTTGTGTGTGTGTGTGTGTGTGTGTGTGTGTGTGTGTGTGTGTGTGCGTGCTTATGTGTATGTAATGGATGTTTGGTGACACAAACAACACACAACAACTCAACAGCCCGTACTAGTGTCACGTGTTTTCCTCGTGCACCACCAAGGTGTGTGTGTGTGTGTGTGTGTGTGTGTGTGTGTGTGTGTGCGTGTCCGTCCATCAGTTTACCTCAGGGTGACTCTTTCGTCTTGTACATAATAGATGAGGAGCTCAGACTCTGCGTTACTCACACAGTCACCGCTCACTCTCACGCTAAGCAGCCGTCTCTTAATGCCTCACGTGTCTCTGGAGCGGCAGTAGTGTTAACATGAGTGTGGAGTGTGTGTGTGTGTGTGTTTGGTGGCTGGTTTAAGCCTCACCTGGCCCTGGGGTTGGTTGGGGTGGGTGGGGCTGCACACCTGTGGTGCATTGCCGAACCTCCATGCACACAGGTTAAACCAGCCATCAACACACACACACACACACACACACACTCCACAATAAGTATAAGTAAGCAAGTAAGTAAGTAAGGGAAGTTTATTTAGTATACCTTTCACAGAACAATGGTGAACAAAGTAACACAGAGCAAACGCAGAACAAGAGTAAAAGAAAAATAGTGAAGATAGGCCTGTAAAAACACACATTTTGTCAGGACAAAAATGTATGTAAATGTAGATTAATCATTTTCGGACCTTCTTTTGTCCTGCATTTGTCCATTTGACAGGCTAGCTTTATAGACAATATAGTCGATAAGTTACTGTCCAACGTCTAAAGACACGGCTTCTGTTTGCCCAGAATGGATTCGTTTTTATTTATTTGGTTTATATCAGGATAGACGTGTGCCCTGGTTTACATCGTTATCGTCATCACACTTGGTAAACACACATGCCGCCTTTTTCATCACTATTGTTAACAGCAACAACATTTACCATCAAATGGCGGGGAAGAGCCTTTTTTATTTTGCCTATGAAGTGAACTCCTGTGAACCGCTGTGCGTGACTGCGTCTGGAATATCAGCCTCGTTATTAACAAGCGCTAACACTTTGTTTGCAAATCGGTGCGATAAGCAAGCAGGTCGCAGCGGCAGCCGCAGGAGAGCTGCAGGGACGGGGCCTCTCTAACAGCCCGGAGGAAAAGCTTTATTTACATGTAACGCATGACTCCTTTTGTCCCACAGACACTCCCCATTAATAACACTGGGTGGGGGGGGGGGGGGGGGGGGGGGGGAGTCGCGACAATGAGCCTCTCTGTGTATCTACAGCTCTCTCTATCTGCATCGTCCTCTCTCTCTCTCCCTCTCTCTCTCCTCTCTCTCTCTTCATCTCTCTCGTCCCTCTCTCTCTCTTCATCTCTCTCTCTCTCTCTCTCTCTCTCTCTCCCTCGCTCTTTCCTCTCTCCCCCCCCCCCCCTCTCTCTCTCTCTCTCTCTGCATCTATCATCTCTCTCTCTCTATCTCTATCCCTACCTCTCTCTCACTCTCGACTGTAATAGCTTCCCAGCGGAGAGAGAAGAGCGCAAACCTAACTTTACACCTGTGATTTATCACCTGGACATCAAGTTATGCTGGGAGGAGGGGGGAGGGGAGAGGCGGGGAGAGGAGGGAGGGTCCCTGGCGACTGTTGCCATGGTTATTCCCGTGGTTGCAGGTGATGCCCGTAGCTCGGCAACACAGCTGGCTATGTGTGTGTGTGTGTGTGTGTGTGTGTGTGATTGATTGGGTTAGTGGTGGTGGTGGTGGTGTATTGGGAGGCTGGGGGCTGTGGGGGGTTGCTATATAGGTCATCATAGTGGTTGAATCTTTCAGAGAAAATCATTTGAGGTTTGGATCCCGAAGGACCGTTGAACTTATTGGTGCGAATGTGAGACCGGAAGATTATAGATTGCAGGAAAACGTAGCCGATTTTCAAACCTTATCGCCATCTATCCGCATTAGGGGATACAGCGTGTCTCTGTGTCTCTGGGCACACAGGTCAGCGCAGATGCAGAGTCGTACACCGACTCCATCGCTTGACGGATTTAACGATGGAGTTGGAGGGGCGAGATGGTGGTTAAGATAGTGTGTTTTCGTCATCATTGGATGACGTTAGTTTATATGACGTGTAAGATGATGCGATTTGCGTCACCCGATGACGCATTTCGACAAAAGCAGCAGGGAGTTCATGTGTGTGCAGGCAACTTTGAGGAAAGATTAAAAATACCTCATTAGCATTTATACTACTCACATTGAAATGATGCAAAGCCAATTGAGTTAAGTTCCACATTAAGACAGAATTGCTTTTAAAACCACGTGATGTGTGCACGATAGTACATCGCTGTCTTGGAAGTGATTTTCTTTTTTTTTTGTACACTTGTATTCGATTACATACATTCAGGCAGTACCTGGAAGTCCAGATCGATACACGCACTCCTACATAGTGCTGGCATCCTTCTGCTACACGCCTGTGGTGGACTGGCAGATGACCACGGGTTCCGTTCCTCCCAGACTGGGTTATTATCTTTGACCTTCACCCTGCGTCCTGCGTCGGAACTCGAACGCGTGTGCAGTTGCAGGGCTGAAACACTGGGGGGCGCTACTGGACCGAAATACAGCGTGCGCTCGGCTGCACTGCACTCTGTTGGCTGATGGATTAGGAGCTGTACAGACAATCTGGGTGCTATTAATCAGCAAATATAGAAGAAATGTTTTGCTCCCCCAAAGCTAGCATTTACTTGCTCTCTCTCTCTCTCTCTCTCTCTCTCTCTCTCTCTCTCTCTCTCTCTCTCTCTCTCTCTCTCTCTCTCTGCGGCTGCTTTTGTTTTGCTCTCATTTCCCATATCCCAGCCCTTTGCAGACCAGTGCCCAGTCTGTAGGTCTGCACACAATATTTGATCAGGTTGTGTTTTGGAGCTGTGGCTTTCGGTGATAACGTGGATTTATGCATTTTATCGCCGTTTAAACTTGTGGAACCATTTAATTGCCCCGTAAATGTCAACGTTTTTTCCACGATTATAGATGATTTAAGATGGACTTGAAACTCATAGTAATGACTTACTGTGAATAATCACGCAAACAAATCCACAAATCATGAGACAACAAGTGTATCACCTAACAGTATGTAGGCCTATGCCCATTCATGGTTGCTCAGATTCAACTGCAGTTTGTGTTGCTACTTGCTGGTGCCATACAGAAACATTGCCAGACAGCATATACTGCAGTATTCAGCATCATACAATAGGTTTTCACAACACATAAATAACTTTTTATTGTCAAATCCAACCAAAAATGTGTTTGATTACGATTTGACTATGGCAGCTTATTCTATTTTGATTTGATTACCATTCATATGCCAATAATGCCTATAATAATAAATAAATACAGAAGAATAAAGCCAAATGTATTAGAGATGATGAAGAAACTAGCTAACTATTGAAGTAATTAAAAATTCTAATGCAAATTGAAGAAACTATCCTGAGCTAAACAAAACTCTCATCAGCTGATGACTCCCACCCTTTGGTTCCCCCGGCAACACAGCCTCCCGTAGCGGCCCCTCCCCAGCGACAGCAGCTTCCTCTGCACGCGCTCGCTGGCCAGGATGTACAGCAGGGGGTCCAGGCAGCAGCTCACACTGCACATGGCCTCGAAGAACTCGTAGGCGGCGTAGAGGACGTTGGTGTTGGCCGGCGTCACCTCGCCACGCATCCTCATAAACACCAGCGTGATGATCATGGCGTGGTACGGCACGAAGGACACCACGAACACCAGCAGGGCCGCTGCGATCAGACGCACGGGTTCCCGCTGCCACCGCCGTCGCCCCGGCAACCCCGGCAACCCCGGCCCCGCCTCCCTCCACGGGGCATCCGCCGCAGCACGCGCAGCGTCATGCCATAGAGAACCAGCATGACGACGAACGGCAGCAGGAAGCCCACCACGGTGCGTGTGATGCTGAGAGCCCACACATAGGCGAAGGGTCCCTGGATGTAGTCCATGCACACGGTGGCGTTGCCCGGCGGCCGCATGGCAAACGTCATGAACAGGTCCGGCACGGAGCTCAGGAAGAGCAGCAGCCAGGCCAGCGCCGCACACAGCTTAGCCCGTCCCACGTCCCACCACTGGAGTGAGCTGATGGGGTGCACGGTGCCGGCGTAGCGGTCGAAGCTGATGAGCGTGAGGAAGAGGACGCTGCCGTAGATGTTGACGTTGAAGAAGACCATCTTGAGCTTGCAGTAGACCTGGATGTCCTGCAGGTAGTGTCGGTGGAGGTTGAAGTAGATGGTGAAGGGCAGTGTGAGGATCCAGGCGGAGTCGCAGAGCGCCAGGTGCAGCAGGAACACGTGGCTGGTGCGCAAGGGCCTCTGGAAGAAGGTGTAGTTGACCAGGGCGGCCACGTTGCCCACCAGGCCCACCGGCAGGCCGAAGGTGAACAGCACCAGCAGCACGTAGCAGTACCAGCGGCCACCGTTAAACTGGCCGCAGAACGCCGCCGACTGGTTCACGTATGCCAGGAACACCTCTGGGATTCAGGACAATCATTTCAATTTACTGTATATACAAATAATTATCAAAGCTTCATACTCTTTCATAATTCATAAATCTTGAATATTTTCCTGGAAGTAAATATCTGTAAAGTCACTGTCTATCAGCGAATGAGTTAACACAATGGTGACAGTGAAAAGAGTCAAAAAAGGAACGCGTCACCAATGCGACACCGTTTGCGTGCAATTACCGATTTTCCACATAGGTGTCGCCAAAGAGCACGAAACAGAAATCTTCAAGATTACCACTTTAACCAGGAAGAGCTTGTTGGGATTATTATTGTCCAAGAGACTCCTGGCCAAGATATAGGCAGCAGCAGCGTTTCAGTAGGCCTACAGTCGGTTACATACAGAACATATACAGCAATCTTAGTCCTCAATCACAGGACAGACAAAGAGGAGAGATTGATCATCATTTACCAATGAGAGATCCTTACTCTACAGTTGGAAAGGCTTCCTCTGAGATGCGGGTGAAATTGTATTTGAAAGTAGTATCTATCTCAATCATGTTGGTAGCTTTGTATTCTACATTCTTCTTTTGTCCAATCTTATTTGTTAGGATTGCTTGTCACGTTTAATAGGCCCTACCTCATAAAATGGGACTGCACACACACCCCATGGAAGAAAAAGTAATTTCAAGTTTTTAAATGTTGTCACAGGCACAGCCACACCTCCGTAAAGATATAGTTTTCGAGTTCCCAGTCATATCCATTACTCAAGACCACTAGTAAGAAAATGTCTGATGTTTTGTCAGATCTGTCGTTTCTATGAGACACCGCAGTAATATATATTTTTGGAATGGATTGAAATAGGCTAGTCTTACTTCTTAAGTGTAACCAAGCAGTAGTCTATATTCACAACTGGAGCAATGGTCTTGCAATAAAACTGATCTCCCTCTCGTCTCCAAGTGCTGGCTGCGTCTCCAGGAAGTCGAAGCTTGTATATCTCTTATGACCAAAAAAAAAAAAAAAAAGGCTTCCATTGTGGCTATATTGCTTTCCATACAGCTCAATCTGTTTGCGTTTAATCAGACGAAGCACATTCATTCATTTTGCTCATCGGCTGAGCAAACGTAACGCGTGGTTTCGGACCACGTTTTCGTCATTCATTTCATTTCAAATATTTGGGGAATCGGAAATAGCCTTTGTGGTATTGGGATTGCGTGATTTAATTACTTATCGGAAACTTCGACTGAACCCCCTATGCTTTTACCTCATAATATTCATCCATACACACATATTACAATTATAATTAGGGTTAGGGTTATTATAATAATTTTCAATTCAAACTCTACACTCGCAGCTGGCTTACCTTACCTGTGAAACTACACGGCCTACTGCTGCCACACGTCTAACAAGTTGACAAGTTGACTGTTATTGTCGGCCAACAACACTTAAGCCCAGCGACCCAGACTCCCTCCTGCTGCGTGGTTCATCAGGTGTGTGTTCAGTATGGCGAGGTGATGTGTGTGTGTGTGTTGTGTCTTACCCTGGTCCACCATCTCAGACACGTTGTTCACGGGCAGCTTCATGATGGCTGGAGACATCGGCTCTCCCTCTCTCTCTCTCTCTCCCCCCTGTCTCTTCCTCTCTCGCTCTATCCCTCTCTCTCCCCTTTCTCTGTCTCCCCTCTCTCTCTCTCTCTCTCCCTCTCGCTCTCTCTCTCCCGTCTTTCCCCCTCTCGCCTCTCCCTCCCTCTCTCTCTCTTTCTCTCCCTCCTCCCCCATCTTCGTCTCTCTCACTCTCGTCTCTCCTTCCCCCCCCTTCCTTCTCCCTTCCTCTCTATCGCTCTCCCTCTCTCTCTCCCCTCTCTCCCCTCTCTCTCCCTCTCTCCTTTCTCTCTGTGTGTGTGTGAGTGTTGTGTGTGTCTGTGTTGTGTGTATACTGTCCCTTCCATCTCCATCACTCTGTGTGTGTGTGTGTGTGTGTGCGTGTGTGTGTGTGTGTGTGTGTGTGTGTGTGTGTGTGTGTGTGAGAGAGGGAGCGAGAGAGTGAGTGTGTGTGTGTATACTGTCCTTTCCATCGCCATCTCTGGTGTGTGTGTGGGTGTGTGTGTGTGTGTGTGTGTGTGTGTGTGTGTGTGTGTGTGTGTGTGTGTGAGAGAGAGACAGAGAGAGTGTGTGTGTGTGTGTGTACTGTGTATAGTATAGACCCAGCTGCACGCACACACACACTCTCTCTTGCATGGATCTTTTGTGGACAATGAGCTCCCTGTGGGGTTGCAACTTAAACAGACTCTGGCTGCTTTGTTGCTCAGAGAACACAGATATCACCCAGACAAAATGGCTTCCTTTGGCTG
>PIJE02000158.1:209026-219026 GCA_002895965.2 Coryphaenoides rupestris
TGGGGGGGGGGGAGAGGGAGTGTAAAACAATTAACAGGGATGCGTAACCTGCGCAGGACAAGATCGAGGGTTTGTCCGAATGTCATCACTCTCATCAGCATTACATTAACTACCTCCGCCACAACCAAAAGCCCCGCCCCTCCACGCCTCCAAACAGAAGCATCAAAATGGCCGATCGGTGTGTTTCGTGTTTTCGTCCCGCCACCGACAGGGTAATGAGGCGTCTCTCTCCTCCCTGATGGTAATGGCACTGCCACCGCCGGGGTAATGCGGCACTCACCGCCAGGGTAATGTGGTGCTCACTGACAGGGTAATGAGGCGCTCACCGCCAGGGTAATGCGCGCTCACCGCCAGGGTAATGCGCCGCTCACCGCCAGTGCAGCGATGGAGCTCACCAACAGCGATGCTGGCGTTGCCGCTGAGCGCTCATTACCCTGTCGTGAGCACCACATTATCCTGGCGGTGAGTGCCGCATTACCCCGGCGGTGAGTGCCTCATTACCCTGGCGGTGAGCGCCTCATTACCCTGGCGGTGAGCACCACATTACCCGGGCGGTGAGTGCCGCATTACCCCGGCGGTGAGCACCACATTACCCGGGCGGTGAGCACCTCATTACCCTGTCGTTGAGTGCCGCATTACCCCGGCGGTGAGCACCGCATTAGCCGGGCGGTGAGCGCCGCATTACCCTGGCGGTGAACACGGCCGCTGCTGCCTCATCGATGTACAGTAGAGGCGGCTATTGTGCTATCAGGGAGGAGAGAGACGCCATTGGAGAGGAGGGGAGGGGCTAACACACACTTGTTACCAGCGGGGGGGCTGGAGGGGGGTGGGGGGAGGGGGGGGATCTCACATCTGGCTTATTTGCATTTTAATGTAACTGTCAGATTAGAATATGGGCGGTGGGTCGGAGGGGGGTCTGTTTGCTCGAAAGCAGAGGGGTGTGACAACCACCCCTCCTCTCCTGGTGGGAGGAGTCGGGGTGAGTGGAGCTTATGGGTCTGTCAATCTGCACAATCCCCCCCCCCACCCCCCCATCCCCCCATCCCTACTCTCTCTCTCTCTCTCTCTCTCTCTCTCTCTCTCTCTCTCTCTCTCTCTCTCTCGCTTCTTATGGCAGCCACTATTGGAGTGCAATCACACCTTAATTAGGTGTGTTATTGAATTAGGGCCGTCCCCACACACATTATTGTGTGCGTGTGTGTGTGTGTGTGTGGGGGGGTGGGTGGTCCTGCTGGTGGTTGGAGTTGGAGGTGGAGGTGGAGGTGGAGGTGGTGGTGGTGGTGGTTGGTGGTGCAGGAAATGAAGGAGAATGTCGGTGGAGCAAGAGATTAGGACGCGACAGGCTATCCCATGGGGTCTGTGTGTGTGTGTGATGATTTGAGGATAATAGTTGAACACAAGTGATAATGTGAATGATAATGCGCAGATGAGGTTGTATCTGCGACGGTGACATTTTCTGCCAATTAACGGCTTCATCTGCGTCAATTAAAAAAAAACGACTTCACGGACTGACTAGTCGAGCCGCGACCCATGGTAAACGTACAAAAAGGGACTGAGCGATAGTTTATGCAGGCCCCAGCGTTCCTACGATCGCAAAATCCCGCTTAGGTGTTTGCACAAATTATTACAGTAATTGTCCAGAATGTGTATTGTACACCAGAAATCACCCCAAGTACGGGTGAGTTATTGACTCTGTGTATTAGTTCAACACACACTGGGATATCTGGTGGCGTGGCCCACGGTAAATATCGCCCTCACCCCCCCTCAGCCGGGACGCTTTGGTACGGCCGAGCAAAGAACGTGATGTACCAACAACACAAACTATTAACTCATTTAAAATATGGAGAACATGAAGGTCGAACCAGCCGGGACTCGGGAGTAAACCTCTCCATGGCTCTCTATGCCGTCTTGATTTATTTCCTGCATATACAGTTGTGGTCAAACGTTTTACATACACTTGTAAAGAAAATGTATGTCATGGCAGTCTTCCAATAAACTCTTATTTTTCTGTGAAGCCAACAAATTTAGCTGAACTGCACCGATTCTGTCAAGAGGAGTGGTCAAAGATTCAACCAGAAGCTTGTGGATGGCGACCAAAAGCACCTAATTGAGGTGAAAATGGCCAAGGGACATGTAACCAAATATTAGCATTGCTGGATGTATATTTTTGACCCAGCAGATTTGGTCACATTCTCAGTAGACTCATAACAAATTCATAAAAGAACCAAACTTCATGAATGTTTTTTGTGATAAAGAAGTATGTGCTCCAATCACTCTATCACAGAAAAATAAGAGTTGTAGAAATTATTGGAAACTCTGGACTGCCATGACATACATGTTCTTTACAAGTGTGTGTAAACTTCTGACCACAACTGTACATATTTTTAATATTTATAACACATTCCTTTTGCCATTTGATGTTATACGTACATTCAATACGTTTTTATCCCTCTGTCATGTAGAAGACGTCATATATACACTACCTCTCTCTGTCTCTGTCTCTGTCTCTGTCTCTGTCTCTCTCTCTCTCAGAATCAGAATTCAGAATCTGAATCTGAAACAGTTTTATTGCCTTCGTTTTTGCAAACAAGGAATGTGCTTTTGTGAAATTAGTGCCTAACATTGAACATTAAACAGAGAGTAATAAAAATAAAAAAATAACAAATGTAAAAATAAGAAAAAACATAATCTCTCGCTGTGCTCTGTTCTGGTCTCTGTCCTCTGTACCTTCTGCTCTTCTCTCTATCTCTGTCTCTGTCTCTGTTCTCTGTCATCTTGTCTCTCTATCCTGTCTCTCTGTCCTCTGTTCTGTCTCTCTTCCTATCTCTGTCTCTTGCTCTCTGTCTCTCTGTCTCTCGCTCTCTAAATCGCCATCGGTTACGCAGAGCGAGTAAAACAGTGTAATGTGGCATACTTCTAGGAGCGGGAGACCGCCGCACCCCCCCCCTGCTGCCGGTCAAGAAGCAAGGCATTGCTCACCAGTGGACCAGCCGGGGGTGGGGAGGATATTGTGAGGATTGTGTGGTGTGTCATGTAATAGGGTCACCGCAGAAGAACCGCCGGCGTGTTGTGCCGGTGAACTTAATATAGAACGGAAGAAAATATCACTGCTTGACTCACGAAGGGAAGGTGGAGTGAATCTTTCCCCTACATACAGTATATGTATTATAGCAATAATATACAGCAATATATTACTACTATATAGTTCTAATGACTGCATGTCACCTTATTGGTCACAATGAGCTGGTCGCCGGGGAAACACGACTTATTATTATTTCAACTTGTACTTATTACCTCTTCCCTTCTTTTTTTTTGTCCACACTGCCGGAAAGTTGCGTCGCGTGCAACTCGGCAAGACGCAACTTCTACAACGAGCCTCTTGTTACAAAAAAAATTAAAATAAAACGCTTTCAATGTCATTTTAGAGAACACCGGCATGTTCTTGTAGTTTCACACAAACTTGATCTCGGGTTGTGGCGATAACTGCTTGTGAGTTGAAGACGGATGAAACGGATGCAAATGATTATGTGCTCTCCCCCACCCTCCCCTCCCTCTCCCCCTCCCTCCCCTACTCCCCCCTCCCTCCCTCATGTCCCCGACGCCACATTTTGGATAGATGCTAATCCGTACGTGGGCAATGCCAGACTGCCATTTTGAGTGGGCTAGCGGGGGGGGGGGGGGGGTGGAGGGAGAGAGGGGGGGGATCTAAGCGGTACTTACATCCGACTCAAAACGCTGGACCGGGTGCACACGGGGGTATCTGGCCGGGGACCAGCAGCTGACGGGTTTTTTTTTTGGTGGTCATGATGAGACATTGCGCTGTGTGTGTGGTGTGTGTGTTTGGCGCTGGAAGCTCCTTTTATGTGAGCCCCTGTCACAGCCAATGAGGTTGTGTGTTACATGTGATGTAGGCACCACCACCACCAGCGCCACCACCACCACCACCACCAGCACCACCACCACCACCCCCGTCACTACACTTCCGCCAACGCCCAGAGCAGCAGCAGCAGCAACAGCAGGCCTGTCTAGACTGACAAATCTGCAGAAAGATGTGATTAAAATACGCGCGTAGCCCAGAACACAACGCGCGGGAAGATGATTGAGAAGTTGCTTCTGTTCTGAGATTGGGATATTAATTATTAGCGGCCGTCATAATAACACAACGATTGTGTGTGTGACATAAAGTCAAGCAAACTAATCATCCCTACTAATCATAATGAAACATTGATACGATTGAGGGCAGGACGTTTGCAGGCCTCTAGCACGCAGTATGAGTATGCTATCTCGAGAATATGTGAAAACATATTCATTATCCCTCCCCTTTCTGCGAGAAGAAAGTGATGGGGACGGAAGGTGGGGAGGAGGGAGGAGGAGGCGGGGAGCGGGGGAGGGAGGGAGGGAGGGAGGGGAGGAGGGTGAAGGTTCTTCATCATAGGTCATCCTCACGAGACGGCATTGACACAGTGGCAGCTGTAAACAGCAAACAGCGTAACCTTGACGACTGGCTTAAGCCCTCGCGAGCCGGGGAGGAGCAAAATGGTTTCAGAACAACATGTGGGCATGAGGCTAGGCTTCTGTGTGTGTGTGTGTGTGTGTGTGTGCGTGTGTGTGTGTGTGTGTGTGTATGTGGTGTGTGTGTGTTATGTGATGTCCAATATGTGTGTTTCTTTGGGGGAGACTTGAAACAGAATTGTGGATGAGAACAAAAGAGATAAATTGTTATTCCCTGTATTCTCTGTGTATTTGTGTGTGTGTGTGTGTGTGTGTGTATGTGTGTGTGTGCGTGTGTGTGCGTGTGTTTACGCATCTTCCCGCCACTTTTTCATTATGCTCCCCGTCGGATGCTAATGTTTTTGACAGCGCTTGAATTTAGTCTCTCAGCCCCGGCGTGCTCCATAAGCGTCTGATTACTGTCCTGCCGTCGCTAACGCTTCGCCTTAAACTGCTTCTGACGTTTCTGACGGCCGCACGCCGAGCAGAACAAATTCTGCAATTTGGGCAAAACGCAAACAAGGAGACTCTATTAATCTGCCTTCACGACAACTTTAGCGTCGCTCGCCGCAATTAGTTTAGATCAGCGCTCGGCCCAAACGCGAGTTGTCACCGCCGCTGACAAATTGCACGTTAATGTACACGTTTATTTTTCCTCTTCCATCCTATTGGTGTGTCTGCGTTTGCCTTGCTGTGTCAGGACTCAGCGCGGTCGGGAGGTATGGGACACATTATGGTTCTGTTCTGTACGCGTGGGGATTCTTGTTTGATTCCTGTTTTATTCAATGACAATAACGATATGAAGGTCCAAGTGGATTTATAAGCCACGACATGTGTGGATGGAGACTTCCTCCCTCATCCGGGCTGCTGTATTGGACTAAAGCCAGACACACGGCACGGCACACGGACACATCTTCCTCACCGCCAGGTTCACCCTCCTCCTCCTCCTCCTCCATCCTCCTCCTCCTTCTTCTCCTCCTCCTCCTCATCCTCCTCCTCCTGACCGTCACCCGCCATCCTTGAAGCCGCGGGTTTTTACGATAAGGGGGAGCCACGGCACCCTAAATCTGTCACCGACATTTTAATAGGGCACGTGTTGCTCACGTGTAATGTAAGAGCGCTCACGTGTGACGTAACGGCGCTCACGTGTAACGTAGCGGCGCTCACGTGTGACGTAGCGGCGCTCACGTGTGACGTAGCGGCGCTCACGTGTGACGTAACGGCGCTCACGTGTGACGTAGCGGCGCTCACGTGTGACGTAACGGCGCTCACGTGTAGCGTAACGGCGCTCACGTGTAACGGTAAAGGCTCGTTTCCGGCGGGAGGGAGGAGGGGCGGGAGGAGGAGGACAGGGGGGGAGGCGGGGGGTGGAATTGAAGGGGGTATTTTGGGCTACCTTGGATGGAGCAGAGGGGGGGGAGGGAGGGGGGATGCGGTGACAGCTTTATGCGCTCAGCTAACGATGGCAGGTCAGTACTGTAGATAGGCTGTAAATAGGCTCTGCAGACAGACTGCAGGGTTGGGGGCGGGAAGGCGGAAAAGGATGGCGAGCAGGAAAGATGCAGCATTGATTATTTTACATGCGGGGTCTCATAGTCTCACTTCAACAGTCAACAAACCAACACATTTACATTTACATTTACATTTAGGGCATTTGGCAGACACTTTTATCCAAAGTGACTTACAAAGAGTACATTTGTTGAAGGAGACAGCAATATATCACTGTGGTACATAAAGATAAGAATAGAGCAGGTTTCAAGCATTCATAATTTCAAGGTTAATAGAACGAGTTTCATAATTGCTAGGTTGCCTGCATAATAGCTGGGATAAGAGCAGACGTGCCATTCTGAGCACATTACCAACAAATAAGAACATACAATATGCTAAACAATGCTAAGTACTATTAATAATGCCAAGACGTATACGCGCAATCTGGTCTTGGGTTAGAAGAAAATAATTTGTAATCATCGCCAGTGGGGTCATTCTGGTGGGTCGTCTGAACAAAATTCTCGAAAGTGGACAAAAAACGAAAATATGTTATGAGGTTGTTCAACAGAAAACTAACAAGAGATTAATAAACTTGAGTTAACGACGAACAAAATATGAATTGCCGCTTTCCCCGGCGTGTACATTATAGATGAGTTGAGAGACTGCGCCGGTCCTCTCCCGCGTTGCTGACGCATTTTAAAGCCGTTCAATATTCATCCTCCTCGGAGTCTGTGTCCTATATACACATTTATCGCTAAAATATAATGACACGGAAAACGAAAAGTTAACGTGCGTTTAATGCGCACGGCCCGGGCCGCCACGCGATTCAAGTGTCCTCTACGTTTATATCAAACGTTTCCACATGAATTATAGTTTATGACTTAATTTCACTGTCATAATCCCAGCGTGTGCGCGCACACACACCACAGAAAAAAGAAAAAGAAAAGTACACTGCTAGGACTTGACTGAACATGGTCTCTCTCTGAGAGGCGAGTCTTTGACAAGTTCCTTGAATTTCATTTCAACTGAAACAAGAGTGTTTGAACCCTGATAACGCTGCACACACACACACACACACACACACACACACACACACACACACACACACACACACACACACACACAACACACACACACACACACACACTACACCACCAGAAGGGTCCGCTGGGCTGGCCCTAACCAGTGGCACCTTGGCACCGACACCCACTGCTGGAGCTCATCTATTGCTCATCTCTCTCCCTCTCGTCCTCTCTCCTCCATCATTCTTCTCTCTCTCCCTCTCTCTCTCTCTCTCTCTCTCCTCTCTCTTCTCCCTCTCTCTCTCTTTCACGCTCTCTCTTTCTCTCTCTCTCTCTATATCTCTCTGTTTCCCTCTCCCTCTCTCCTTCCCTATTCTCTCCCCCTATCTCTCCCTCTTTCTCTCTCTCCCTCTCTCTCCCTCTCTCTCATTCTCTCTATCCCTCTGCGTCGCCCTCTCCTCTCTCTCTCCCTCTCTCTTCACTCTCTCTCTCTCCTCTCTCTCTCTCTCTCTCTTCTCTCTCTCTCTCTCTCTCTCTCTCTCTCTCTCTCTCTCTCTCTCTCTCTCTCTCTGTCCCTCTCTCTCTCTGTCCCTCTCTCTCTCTGTCCCTCTCTCTCTCTGTCCCTCTCTCCTGTCCCTCTCTCTCTCTGTCCCTCTCGCTCTCTGTCCCTCTCTCTCTGTCCCCTCTCTCTCTCTGTCCCTCTCGCTCTCTGTCCCTCTCTCTCCTACTCTCTCTCTCTCCCCCTTCCTTCTTCTCCCTCCTTATTTCTCTCTCCTGTCTCTTCTCCCTCTCTCACCCCCTCCTCTCTTCTACCTTTCTGTGTCTCCCTTCTATCCTCTCTCCCTCTCTCTCTCCCTCTCTCATTCTCTCCCACTCTCTCTCCCTCTCCCTCTGTGTTCTCTCTCTCTCTCCCCCTCTCCCTCTCCCTCTCCATCTCTCCTGCGTGGTGTGGCAGGCCATGTTGGGAATTTGGGGGTATATTTATTCACGCCGCTACCCACTGATGTTCCGCTTCGCCCCGATCCTCTCATTAGGTCATCCAGCTTGAAAGACCATTAAATTTTCATTCACCATGAATAAGTCAGGGACTTTCTAACTCTGAGCACGCAGCGCAAAGAGGACCGAGAAAAAAAACCAGCAAAGCCGCACCCCAGCATCGGTGCCCTACGGGACCAAAAGAAGCCGCATGAACCGTACGAACACCGCGATTTTAAAATGAATAACTTTCTTCTTCTTCTTCTTCTTCTTCGCCAAATATCATATGATGGTACATGGCTTGTAAGAAGAAGACGTGTCGAGTTTGTTTTGTCGTTTTTTTCTTTCTCCCTCTTTCTATATCCGACTTGAAATTCACGCCTGTGGTTCTCGAGGTTATCGATCGGGACGGATTTTTTTCGGGCGGTAAAATTAGTCCCACGGCGATCGCCGCGGAAAACGACGGCTAACACTGACATCGATGCGGGTGGGTCAGCCCTGGTACGGTGTTTCATTAACACGCTGTCAGAAGCTCTGTTAATGCAATGATGAGATATTGATACTCCAGTCTGCCGGCCGGTGGACCCAGCGGACCGCGGCGCGAAAAACCGTGAGGCTCCCACTTGTGATGTCACTAGAGCGGGTCGGGTGGATTTTGACACGGCTTCTTGTGATGGCCAATCAACATCCCACCTGGTAGTAGGAATAGGGGGCCCCTTTTGATAACGTCCCCAACCAAAAGCCACGTATCTCATTTGACACAACGAGTACAAGCGGGCGCTGGGAGAAAAGTGATTATTGAGCCCCCCCTGAGAGCCTTCGACTCATCACAATAGTCCCAGATTGCCTTTGAAAATCTATTGTGCTTGTCTGCTGTCGACTGACACGAGCAGATAAGAGAGAGAGAGAGAGAGAGAGAGAGATAGGGAGAGATAGGGAGAGAGACTAGCGAGAGCAGCAATTAGCCGTTATTGAAGATGAATGCAGAGCCAAAGCCGCATAAAGTTAGCTCATAGGATGAAGGGATTATCTTCCGGTACTAAGTGGGGGATTACTACTTAGTTCTGTCTGACACGGCGCCGCGTACCAAAGTACCAAAGTTAGCCGAGCACACAGGAACCCTCGCGTCTCAGCGGATACCCGACCCCCAAAAGCCCCCCATATATATATTTATATATATTTTATATACAGTATATATGGGGGTCTTTGGGGTCGGATGTCCAAACATTAACGACATAGAAACTCACACTTGATGTCTCGACGTTGTCAAATCTGAGGATTGCTGTTATTCTTGTCTTAAGTGTTGTGAAATCTTGTGTGTTGTTTGTTGTTGAATGATGTTGTTGTTTGTATAGTGAAATGTACTGTTTTTGTAATTGTGTTTTTATTCTACAGTGTTAATTGTGTTTTTATACTTTTATACGACAGTTTTTCATGTTCTTAACAGAGATCTTATCTCTCTGTTTCCTGCCCAGGGACTCCAGAGGCAAATGTAGTTTTTAGATAACTGTGTTGCGCTAAGAAGCAGTACAATGTCCCTGTCAAATAAACAAACTAATAAATAAATATATACAGTATATATGATGGAAGAAATGGGAATGGGAAATGGCTGTGGGTGTCCCCCCCACCACCCCACCCCAGGTGCCGCCTACCTTTATTGGCCCGGTGTGAGCAGCCAAGGGACACACTTAAGACCAGAACAAATGGGGCAAATGACCCTCACCCCCCCCCCCCCCACCAAGCAAAGCCCTGTCCAGAGTCCCCTTGTACCTCTCTAGTCATTATATTCATGTGTGGGGTTGGGGGGTGAAGTGTGAGGGTGGGTTGGTGGTGGGGGGGGACCTGAATCCTTGCTCCCGAACGACTACCACCCACCGTCCACCCGCCACCCACCACCAGTCACCCACCGCCACCCACCAACACCACCACCACCACCACCGCGCCCTCTCTCTCTACATGAAGACCACACCTGACCCACTTCTACTCTCTACTCTACTGTACTACCCCTCTCTCCCACCACGCTC
>PIJE02000158.1:224026-229026 GCA_002895965.2 Coryphaenoides rupestris
TCTTCTATCACTCCCAACTCCACAAAGCATATCATTCATCCTCCGATACGCGCGGGCTTAACGCAGGGTTTACCACACACCCCTTAAATTGTCTGAACCGCAATTAGGTCTTCCGCATTATGCGAACAAATATATTACGCAGAAACTCAATTCACCGTGCACCTTTTGATTGAACATCAATTCAACTATCATAATCAGGCTAAACATTACAGTATTGTGATTGGAAAGGAGACTATTCATTCCATAGTGGCTCCTTGCCCCAACGGGGCCTTGAAACCAATACTCCGGCAACCATTCCTCCCTCCCTTCCACTCCTCAGATAATCTCATGATACTCCTCCACCTCTACCATTCCCAGCATTAATAATGAATCCAGGTCAATATTTTTGTAAGCTTGTCAAGACCGCGATTCTCTCCTGAATAACATAGTGTGGGTGTGTGTGTGTGTATTCGCGACTGCTTATTCCATCGGGTGTTGCAGTTGAATAGAAACTTGGATATAGACAGAGTATAACCCGGATAATAAGTATGTTATTGTCAAAAAAGTATGCAGTAGATAGAGAAGGGAGCAAACATACAGACTATTCTTAACGGAATCGAAGCAAACTTCTCACCGTGTCAATGAGGAAGCAAGACGTCTATAAAGGTGCTTTTCTTGAGAACACCACAAAAACTGCACTCTTACAAAAATCTGATTTCATTGGATTCAACGGATTGCATTTTTAATAGCGGAGACTATTTTTTTTTTTTTGCGAACGATCCGAGTCTTGAAGTTTGCGGCACGTGACCGGCGTAACCTCTTAATAATATATTGTGTACCCGGGGGGGGGGGGCGTAACGTTTGCGTCGTCCGCGTCCTACGTGTCCTACTTAGCGCAAAGCGTCCATTTTGAGCGTCGCGGAGTCGGTGCTGAGGCAGACTCCGGCTAATTACCCGCACCTGTGTTTACACTCCAGCGCTGGGCAGTGGGATGGGCATTAATTCATGTAGCCTATGTATTTATGTCCTAAACAGAAATTAAACTACACGCCATCTTGGAACTCAAAGGGTCTCTCAAAGTGTGTAGTTTGCACATTCAGAGTTCAGCACCTGTGAATTTCCCCGGCAGCGGCGGCAGGAGAAGAAAGTATTATGTTACGCAAAAGTATAAATACAAGCTATAGCTTTACGACACAAGACACATCGTTTTAAGGCTGGTGTCACGAGGGCTGGGCAATATATTATACTATATATTATATCAATATCGTGATATGAGACTTGATATTGTGTCAGATTTTGGATATCGTAATGTCGTGCTATGGCATAAGTGTTATAAGATTTATTTATTTATTGAATTACCAGAAAGGATGCTATCTTCATGGAGATCGTATCACCAAGCCCTAGCTGTCACTTAGAATATCATTTAACACGGGTTTAATTGTGGAGTCATGGCGAGACTTGTGCGGTCAGGCAGTCTGACTCCCAGCCAAAGGGTTGTGGGTTTGATCCCTGACGTCTGCGGTTACATCTAAATCACTGTAAACTGTCACTTTATATAAAATGGTGTGGGCTGAATGCCTGGTCGGTGAACGCTGAGTCCCGTGTCCCGCGTCTTCCCCTGCAGGTGACAGACATGATGCTCCAGGACAAGCTCTACCCCGACTGGGGCCGGGCCGCCCGGAAGTTCTGGAAGAAGGGAAACAACCGGATTGTCCTCTTCTGGTATGTGGCGCCGATATCGTCCTCATATATCGCCCTGATATACCATGTTCTGATACTGTACAATATGTGTGTCTGTGTCTCTCTCCTCTCTATTCTCTCCTCTCCCCTTTCTCCTCCCTCTCCTCTCTCCTCTTCCTTTCTCCTCTCTCTCCTCTCTCCTCCTCCTCTTCCTCTCTTCTCTCTCCCTCTCTCCTTCCTCTCCTCTCCTCCTCCTCCACTCTCCTCTCTCTCTCTCCCTCTCTCCTCTCTCCTCTCATCCTCTCTCCTCTCCTCTCTCTCCTCCCTCCTCCTCCTCCTCCTCCTCCAACACAATTTCCACCACATAAGAAGAAATATGTCCTTTTCAGACGTGTGTAGTGATTGTGTAGTGTTGTGTAGTGTTGTGTAGTGTTGTGTAGTGTTGTGTAGTGATTGTGTAGTGATTGTGTAGTGTTGTGTAGTGATTGTGTAGTGATGTGTAGTGTTGTGTAGTGTTGTGTAGTGTTGTGTAGTGTTGTGTAGTGTTGTGTAGTGTTGTGTAGTGTTGTGTAGTGTTGTGTAGTGTTGTGTAGTGTTGTGTAGTGTTGTGTAGTGTTGTGTAGTGATTGTGTAGTGTTGTGTAGTGATTGTGTAGTGTTGTGTAGTGTAGTGTAGTGTTGTGTAGTGTTGTGTAGTGATTGTGTAGTGTTGTGTAGTGTTGTGTAGTGTTGTGTAGTGATTGTGTAGTGTTGTGTAGTGATTGTGTAGTGATTGTGTAGTGTTGTGTAGTGTTGTGTAGTGATGTGTAGTGTTGTGTAGTGTTGTGTTGTGTAGTGTAGTGTAGTGTTGTGTAGTGTTGTGTAGTGTTGTGTAGTGTTGTGTAGTGTAGTGTAGTGTTGTGTAGTGTTGTGTAGTGTTGTGTAGTGTTGTGTAGTGTAGTGTTGTGTAGTGTTGTGTAGTGATTGTGTAGTGTTGTGTAGTGTTGTGTAGTGTTGTTTTGTGTAGTGTTGTGTAGTGTTGTGTAGTGTTGTGTAGTGTTGTGTAGTGTAGTGTAGTGTTGTGTAGTGTAGTGTAGTGTTGTGTAGTGTAGTGTTGTGTAGTGTAGTGTTGTGTGTTGTGTAGTGTTGTGTAGTGTAGTGTAGTGTAGTGTAGTGTTGTGTAGTGTTGTGTAGTGTTGTGTAGTGTAGTGTTGTGTAGTGTTGTGTAGTGTTGTGTAGTGATTGTGTAGTGTTGTGTAGTGATTGTGTAGTGTTGTGTAGTGTTGTGTAGTGTAGTGTAGTGTTGTGTAGTGTTGTGTAGTGTTGTGTAGTGTTGTGTAGTGTTGTGTAGTGTTGTGTAGTGTTGTGTAGTGTTGTGTAGTGTTGTGTAGTGTTGTGTAGTGTTGTGTAGTGATTGTGTAGTGTTGTGTAGTGTTGTGTAGTGTTGTGTAGTGATGTGTAGTGTTGTGTAGTGATTGTGTAGTGTTGTGTAGTGTTGTGTAGTGTAGTGTTGTGTAGTGTTGTGTAGTGTTGTGTAGTGTGTAGTGTAGTGTTGTGTAGTGTTGTGTAGTGTTGTGTAGTGTAGTGTAGTGTAGTGTAGTGTTAGTGTAGTGTTGTGTAGTGTTGTGTAGTGTAGTGTAGTGTAGTGTTGTGTAGTGTTGTGTAGTGTTGTGTAGTGTTGTGTAGTGTTGTGTAGTGTAGTGTTGTGTAGTGTTGTGTAGTGTTGTGTAGTGTTGTGTAGTGTTAGTGTAGTGTTGTGTAGTGTTGTGTAGTGTTGTGTAGTGTTGTGTAGTGTTGTGTAGTGTTGTGTAGTGTTGTGTAGTGTTGTGTAGTGTTGTGTAGTGTTGTGTTGTGTTGTGTGTGTGTGTGTTGTGTGTGTAGTGATTGTGTAGTGTAGTGTAGTGTAGTGTTAGTGTAGTGTAGTGTAGTGTATGTGTAGTGTTGTTGTGTTGTGTAGTGTTGTGTAGTGTAGTGTAGTGTTGTGTTGTGTTGTGTGTTGTGTAGTGTTGTGTGTAGTGTTGTGTAGTGATTGTGTGGGTCCCCCTCGCCCGTTCCGCGGCCACCGTCAGCTCAACCACACCGGGACCGTGACCCCCCCTCGTCTAGGACCACAGCTACTAACACACGCCAGGACTCCCCCCAACCCCCCCACCCCCCCTCCTTCACCTAGCCTCATATTATTACAACATCGCTGGTTCTGGGGCCTGATCACGGCCACAGTGAGCAAGCTCTCTGCAGGGTTCATCCAGTTCACCGCTGCTGTCAGGTGTTAACACACAGGGCTTTACAACGACAGGACTCAAGACTCCCTTCTGCTTCTGCTGCTGGTAGTTCAACAGTGTAGTTGTTGTTGTTGTTGTTGTTGTTGTTGTTCGACAGATTCCAAGTCTCAATTAGTTACGGTGGCAGGATACGTGATACGCAACGCTCTAACACACGCCATGCAGGACCGTACACTGATCTGCTGGCCCAGGGGGGGGGGCAGGGGGCCGCGGTTCCAATCCCAGTCCAAAAGTATACTGGGTTCGATCCCCCTGTATTGTCCACAGCCTAACCTGTCGTACTGTAGTACTGGTGCGTTTCATTTGTACTCGGAAGTCGGAATTTCCGAGTTCCAAGTCGGATGTTTCAGGGGGAACGCCCCTTGGAGTTGGATTTTTGGAAAGTCGGAAGAATCTCACAACCCTTGAGCAAGATGGCTAATTCTTACCGGTTAAAAAAAAAATCAATTGTATGTCAATTTGTATAAAAGCATCTGCTGAATGACTTAATTAATACAGTTGTCTATTAAGCTATCGCTGTAACATAGAAAGCCGTGGGAGCTTCTGCTACGTGTTTTGCGATGCTAAGAGACACATGGCCTTCCCCCGGATGAGCGTCTCCTCCTGCTGGCCGAATCGATCAGACTCTCGTCTATTAGAATGCAGGGACAGGACGGGACTCTGCTTCTCAAACTTTTATCACAACCTTTTCCATTATTGATGGATGATCGCCCCTGGCTGCGGCACGTCACGATCAATGCTGCAGGTTTGTCGGAAAAGAAAAGATGATTTATAGAGAAAACCTGGGATCACGTCACGTTGTCAAAAGTGTGGCAGAAAGTGTGGCACAAAGTGTGCGCTGGTGTGCGTTCGTTCAATGCCACACACACACACACACACGCTCTCACATACTAAAGGACTCCTGTTATACCACCAGGTGTGAGCGTGATTAGCCATTCCAAGCAAATTCGGTGTCATCTCTAGTTTTTGACATCACAAGTGGGAGTGTCCACCCAGATGTATGGTGGATAGATCAGCCTACCAGTTGCTACAGTCCACTGGGTAGGCTGCGAGGCTGATCTATCCAGAATACTTCTAGGTG
>PIJE02000158.1:234026-235610 GCA_002895965.2 Coryphaenoides rupestris
GGGTGGGGAGATAGTGTGAGGAGGGATAGGAGAGAGATACTAGAGACTTTGACTTTACTCTTTCTGCCTCCTTGTCCTCCGTGTTACGGGGGCTTCTTCTCTTCATGTTGCCACACGGTTTGTGCAGATTACACGCACACGCATAATTACCCACCGGTTTACAACCTTCAGAGACTCCTCCTCCTCCTCCTCCTCATTCTCCTCCTCCCAGAGACTCGTTAGCGCGACGGTGAGCGGAGAGAGCAGCGCTTTAAATGTCACGCCTGCTCTCACTCCCTCAACAGCTAACTACGCCAGGGAGACATGCTGGGGTGTGTGTGTGTGTGTGTGTGTGTGTGTGTGTGTGTGTGTGTGTGTGTGTGTGTGTGTGTGTGTGTGTGTGTGTGTGTGTGTGTGTGTGTGTGAGGCTGAAATGTGGAGGGAGCGTTTGGGAGGTGAGGGGGGGGGTCTCTCTATTATGAACGACCGAGCTTGGATCGCGGACCACTCTGGATCGCCACAGCGGTCAGAGTAGAGCCATTGGCTAGGAAGAAACGTGTGTGTGTGTGTGTGTGTATGTGTGTGTGCCTGTGTGTGTGTGTGTGTGTGTGTGTGTGTGTGTCTTCCCTCTGTGCCACCCGAGACAACAAACGTACGAAAGATCATTTTATTTTTAAAAATCAAACGTATGCCAACGAGCGAAGTCTATTCCAGAGTGCAGTGAAGCACATAATCATGTTTTAAAGACTATTTTTAAACGATGATTCGCGAAAGACCATCATTTAGAAGGGAAACAGAATATTAGATAAGATAAGATAGAACTTTATAAAAAATTTTGGGCCAGAGGTTGCTGGCCCAAAGAATAAATGTCAAAACGGAGGACTGATCTGAGGACGGTGACTCCTCCCCCCCACCCTCCCGCCTGTCAGTGGCGGGTGGGACTGGGGGCGCTTGATTTGTTCCTTGACGTGTGAACATGTCAGCTCTCTCTCTGCCCGCTTACGCTCGACCCCCTGCTTGACCCCTTGTCAAGCGGTGACAAACTCTGAACTGGGCTTACCCCCCCCACCCCCCAGCGGGCAACCATCGGGGGGGGGACCGTACCGTGCCCACAGCCGTTCTCCTCTGGACCTTATAGACACAGAAGAGACAGGAAGAAGATGAGATGAGAGAGAGATAGAGAGAGAGAGAGGAGAGAGAGAGACGAGAGGAGACTAGCCCCATAGCTGGTAGCTGTCGCACGCCCCCTCACACCCTCATCTGAAACTGTTGAGCCGAGACCCTCTGAATGAGAGAGTGTCGCCGTTGATTGCTAGTGGTGTGTGTGTGTGTGTTGTTGTGTTGTGTTTTAGGGTTGATGCGTGCATAGGGTGAGTGTTTTTAATGTTGGTGTGCGTGTGTGTGTCGTCTTTCATGAGTGCATAATCAAGTGTGTGTGTCTGGTGTGTTTGTGCGCGCGCCCACAGAGCGTTTCGAATTCCTGTGTCTTTCAGAGTGTGTGTGTTGTGGTGTGTGTGTGATAGCGTATGGTGTCCGTATATAGTAATTGTGGTGTGTATAATTAATTACAGAATGTGCGTGTGTGTGTTGTGTCAGTCCAAAATG
>PIJE02000158.1:239786-250124 GCA_002895965.2 Coryphaenoides rupestris
CCCCCCCCACCCCGTCATAGGCAAGTGGTTCAACTACGGCATCATCTTCCTGGTGCTCATCCTGGACCTGAACATGTGGAAGAACCAGATCTTCTACAAGCCCTACGAGTACGGTCAGTACGTGGGGCCCGGCGAGAAGATCTACACGGTGGAGGAGCCCGAGACGCTGCGCCACTTCAACCGCAGCACGCTCACCTACGCCTGGCGCTCCACCAACACCGACCCGGCCACCAACCAGACGTACGTGCGGCGCGACATGTTCCTGCACAGCCGGTACGTGGGCGCCGGGCTGGACATCAAGTGCCTGGCGTTCGTGCCCAGCCTGGCCGCCTTCGCCCTCTTCGGCTTCTTCGTGTGGCTGCTGGGCCGCTTCCAGGACAGCGAGAGCATCCCGCAGAACCAGGAGCGGACGTACGAGCGCATCAAGAGGAAGTCGCCGTCCGACTACAGCAGCAAGGAGATGGGCGTGACGCCGGAGGAGGTGCCGGCGGGCGCCGGCGACGCGCTGAAGAAGGCCGGGGCGCCCATGTTGCTGTCGGTGGACGGGCATCACTTCGGGGGCGCCAGTCCCTCCACTAACTCGGCTCGCTGGTGTCCGTGGAGACCACCCAGGAGTCCATCGGCAACCACCCGAGCGTGGTGATCGACAGCCCGCTGCAAGGGGAGCCGGCGGTCTCCTTCGACGTGCACCGGCCGCCGTCCCTGTGAGACGCCTGGCCTGGCCTGGCCTGGCATGCTGGGTGGACCGGCGACCTGTGTGTTTTTTTACTACAGAGGAGGTTGAGGTTGATGGATGGGTCTCCCAGGACTCTTTTGTGGACGGTAGCGTGGTAGAGCCACGACAAACACCAGGGGTTCCCAGGGGGAACTCTGGGACTGCGGTGGTGGTGGAGAGGCGCACTAACACACACGCTGGGAACAAACCAAGATGGCGTCAATGACGACGAAAGAATCCGCAGAATAACAAAGAATCACCGCTTGTGTGTAACAATCTCCTCCACTGACAACAACAAATCACTGAAATTCGTCGGACAGAAAATATAAATTCGGTTTTTTTTTTTACTTTTTTCACAAAACTGTCTTTTTAATCTTCTTACACACAATAATTCAAAGAACTTTTCAATAAATTCAACAAAAAAAACATTGACAACGGAAAACTCAGATAGCAAAACCTTCGACATCGACGTGGTGCTCGCTACATTTTAGGATTTCATAAATCAGATTTGTTATCGTATATATATATATATATATAACTATTTTGTGCCTATGCCAGAAAAGCATTTCCATATCGGTGGTCTCTCGCGGGGTGGTCCCAGCGCATCGCACCCGTATTACAGTAACAATAGTGCCTTGATATTTCATAAAGACAGACAACAAAAAAAACCTAAAACAAACAAACAAACAATACACACATGAACATAACCTGAGCATCAGTATATATTGTTATGAGCATAACAGTGTATCCGCGTGCGTTTGGGTTTATTTTCTTATTTTACCCGGACAACGGTTACCTCATCGGAACGTGTTTTGATTTAATTTATGATATTGATGTGTGCACACGTCTCGTCTCGATGGACGTCTTGTTTTCCTCTCTCCTCTCTCCTCTATGTGTCCCTCTGGTCGCCAACGACAGCATGAGAAACACCTGCGCAAATTGAGTTGCGCCTGCATTTATATCGTCAGTTTGAATGATGATAGGCCGGCGAGCCGTCTGTGAAATAACAAACAGACAAACAAACAAACAAACTATGTCATGATTGCTTGTCTTCGGTAATGACGCTGTTTTCCTTGGCACGGCGTCGGCTGCTAATGTGGGAAAGGCGGTTTAAAGGCTCAGAATTTTCATTCGCCCGGCCCAAAAAAAAAATTATCGTAAACTTCCCAATTTCGTCGGTCGCTAAGCCAGCCGCATTGAAACATCTGATTCTTTGGTTTTTTGTCTGCCGTGCAATTAAAATGTGTTCTCCTCCGTCGCTGAAAAATGTAAATGTAAAAAAAACAATGCTGCTGTGTCTGAAACCCACATTTATTTTCGTCAAAGAAACGGTTTACGTTAGCTTTGCAACCCCTTTGACATAGCTTTGCATCGCTATGCCAGCCAGGGGTCACCGTTTAAAAAGAGGTATAAATAATAGATGTCGTGTTTTGCTGACTATATATCATTGACATTAATTTTGCTCAAAAACCAAAATTGTGTTGACATTGAATTTCATTTCTTTTTGCGTCATTGTGGTAACGTGGGTCTCTGTTTGTTTATGTGTGTGTGTGCGTGAGTGTGTGTGTGTCTGTGTGCACGCATATCTGTGTGTGTGTGTGTCTGTGTGTGAGTGTGTGTGTGTGTGTGTGTGTGTATGTGTGTGTGTGTGCACATATATCTCTGTGTGTGTGTGTGTGTGTGTGTGTGTGTGTGTGTGTGTGTGTGTGTGTGTGTGTGTGTGTGTGTGTGTGTGTGTGAGTGTGTGTGTGCACGCATCTCTGTGTCAGTGTCCATGTAATTATAGTTTTGCTGTGTGTTTTGCACCACACTATTACACATGTTTGCAGAGCGCGAGAGAGAGAGTGAGAGCGAGAGAGAAGGAAAGAGAGAGAGAGAGAGAGAGAGAGAAAGAGAGAGAGTTCTTGTGAAGGGGTCATCCTGCTGAGCATAATTGCAGGCATCTTTGCTCCTGTAATCATCCGATTACACGGCGCGGGTCACAGAACTCATTACAACTCAAGCGTTCTCAGCTGCCTCCCCAGCCTCATCGCGACGGTGGCTTCATGAGATTACAGCCGATACGGAACGGGCCGACCGAACCCAAGCGAAGTACGACTTTGTGTTCAGGAGGAGAAGAGGGAGGAGGAGGAGGAGGATATTAAGGATGTTGTGACGTTTTTTTCCTTCCTATGTATTGTATTGTTAATTATGTATTGTTAATTAAAAATGTTTCTCCCCCACACACACACACACACACACACACACACACACACACACTGTTGATCTTTATCAATTCAGTTGTGATCATTACTCATCATGGCGCACACACACACACACACATGCACACACACACACACACACACACACACACACAATGGCACGTCCGAGTAACAAAGCCAATCCAGTCCTTTGCTGCAAAGAAATAACCCAACATGAATATAATAAATACAGTTCATATTGACATGACGATGTTTTTTCCTGCTTTAATAAAAATCACTTAAAAGTCACATGACGTGGGAGGCGGGGGGGGGGCAGTGGCTTAAGACGGAGTTAGAGCGGTTGTCTGGCAACTGGAAGGTTGCTGGTTCAATCCCCGGCTCTGCCTTGCTAAGTGTCGAGGTGTCCCTGAGCAACCCTAACTGCTCCTGACGTGTTGGTTATTACCTTGCATGGTCGGCACCGCTGTGTGTGTATGAACGTGTGTGTGAGCGTGAGGCTATATTGTAAAGCGCTTTGGATAAAAAAGAAGATATATATATAGAAATGCGGTCTATTTACAATGAAGGTATTTTAAAAAGCGAGGTTCCTCAACTCTGCTGTGGTTGGGAAAGCTCTCGGTTCACGTTGTATGTGATTTTTTTTCTATATACACTCAGCATACAGCTGCTAACCTATTTAATATGGATGAGACAGGAGGTGATGACACTATCTCCACAACAAGGACACTCGCCTTGTGTGTGTGTTGTGTGTGTGTGTGTGTGTGTGTGTGTGTGTGTGTGTTCTCGGCAGACGGAGAAGGACCCTGGACTCTGTGATGAAATCACCCCTAGTCAATAGGGCACCTGTCCCCTCTTCATCAACACCAGATACAACAAATGCAAATAAATTATAATACATCAAATCTACATTATAATTACATCACACAATTTTTTGGCATCTACATCTCCACTACTTATTGTGTATGTTAATCTTTTTCTGTATGCCCTTTGTATTTTATTCTTATTTTAATTCAATTAAAATTGTAATTACTGGTACTTGATTTCCCGTCCGGGATTAACTAAGTCTGATCTTGATCTCTTATCTTAGAGAGAATAACATGTGCAGGACTGAGATATGTGCAAACGCCAGAAACCGGCGTCAAGGTCTGACAGACGTCGTGTCAGAACGTCGATGAGGGTTGATCGCTACTCGGGGTGATGTGTCCCTCAACAGCCACCGTACGTGTCCCCACCGTAAGGGTGTGTGCCGGCCGGAGCTCAGTATCAGCAGCTCACAGTTCTAAATTCAGTTTTTAATTACACACGCACACACACACACACACACACACACACACTATGGATCAATAGTTGCCTCCCAATCCATGCTCTCACACACACACACACACACACACACAATATTGATGAATAATTGCCTCCGAATCTATAAACACACACACAGACGCTAACATGTGACAACACAGAAAACAGTCCTAACCTCTGACCGGGGGGGGGGGGGGGGGGGGTGTGGTGACCTCTGAGGCCAGCCTTCTGACTTCCTCCACCAAACCTTCAACCTCGCGGTGTAAATAAATCAATACCACCACACGGCGTGTATAAAACGCCAACGGCACCTAAATTACCGCATTAACCATGAAATAATCGTACAACCAGTAGAAAGCTTTGGAGGCAGGCATCCTTCGTCTGTTATGCACCGTACCCCCAAGCCCCCCCAGCCCCCCCCCACGCCCCCTCGCCCCACCCCTTCCAAGTGGTGGGCCTTGGGGCAGAGAGATGAAGATATAGATTTTCGTAGGCGTACGGCCGCGATGTAATTGAGAGAAGCGCATGAAAAGACGCGAGATTCAAGAATGTCTTGGGGAGGGTCGGGGGGCCGCAGTGGGGCCCGTGGTTGCGGGGGCCGTGGTGAGTGCGTGTGTGGGTGTGTGTGTGGGTGGGGGGGGGGGGGGGTGATGGGGGGGGGGGGGGGGGGGGGGGGGGGGGGGTTCAGACAACACACCTCGGAGATCCGGTGCGCGGATCACAGGCCACACGGAACACGAGCCCAGACACCCGACTCTCTCTCCCTCTGTCCTCTCTCTCTCTCTCCTCTCTCTCTCTCTCTCTCGTCAGAGGGCAATCTCTCACGGATGGCTGTCTTGATCTGCAACTTAGACCACACCAATAGGAAATGATGTCGTCCAATAAGAGATAAGACCGTACAATGGGAGACGGGAACAACCGATAGGAGATGAGACCGCTCAATAGGAGATGAGATGAGATCAACCCATAGGAGACAAGACCAACCCATAGGAGACGAGACCATCCAATAGGAGATGAGACTGTTCAATAGGAGATTAGATCAACCAATAGGAGATGAGTCCGTTCAATAGGAGATGAGACCATCCAATAGGGGATGAGACCATTCGATAGGAAGGATGAGATCAACCAATAGATGAGACCATCCAATGGGAGACTTAGATCAATCCAATAGGAGACAAGACCATCCCCTACAGTAGACAAGACCATCCAATAGGAGATGAGACCATCCAATAGGAGATGAGACCGTCCAATAGGAGATTAGACTGTTCAATAGGAGATGAGATCAACCAATAGGAGATGAGACCAACCCATAGGAGACAAGACCATCCAATCTGAGACAAAATCAATCAATAGGAGAGACAATATCAACCAATAATAGATGAGATCAACCTATAGGAGATGAGATCAACCAATGGGAGATTCCTCAGTCTAGATAAAGATGGATCCCGACCTGCCTACTGGCTATTTTCCCAAAGGGAACACCACATCAGATCCATCTCCTTCTGAGGTGGCAGCTCTGTGTGACCACAAGAGCTTCAGCCGTCTCTCTCTCTCTCTCTTCTCTCTCTCTGTCTCTCTGTCTCTCTGTCTTTGTCTCTCTCTTTCTCTCTGAGTCCGCCGGCAAAAAAAAAACCAAAAGCCAGAGATGATTTCTGTCGCCGTGACAGCCAGGCGGGGAAAAAAATGGAATGTCATCTTCCAGTTCCAGGCAGTGCACTTTGATAGCAAACCAAGGACCACTCAAGCGTTTGCCTCAGAGCAGAAGAGAAATAACGCTCCTTTGTGTGGAAGGATTCATTCTTTCCGGTAAAAGTTATTTTTTTTACCACATGTACTCCTCCTCTGAAATATTCTCCCGGTCGAGTACGCCTTTCAACCAGCGCCAATCCTTCTATGGATGATGGAATAAATAAGTAAATAAAGTGTATGAATGTGCATGTTGTTTTTTATATAAGCATGAACATTAGATGGGTGGTTCGGATACATACAGACTTACTGAACCCTTTTCTCTCAGATTCATTTTTATTTTAATGTGTGTATTTGTTACACTCGTTCATAAGCATTAATAGAATAAAAAAAAATGGACTCAGAAGCACACACCCACTGCCCAGCCCAGTGCTTCGTCACCCCATTAACTCACATAAACATGACACAATCTCCCCATGTGATTCTTTTCCCCGTGTCTCCAGTGTTTTGCTGCTCCATACGCGCTGTATTCCCCCTATAGCGCTACAGAGCTGTGGGGAAGACGAGGAGCGTACCAGCATACCGATGTTCACATTATGAAACGAAGGGGGCCTGCATAGCATAGACTAGCGGAGGATTTCCCAAAATCGAGTCGAGATATTTCTCCAGACCAGCATATTAACTAAATTTTCTCATGAATATTTAAAGCTCTTCGGGCTTCTCGCGGACATGGGAGTTTTTCTCAGTATTTCACATTTGACTTCTTCATTTTTTTTTTCCCTCTCCCCCGGCCCTCCCATACTTGATGCATACATATTTTAATACCGCCGAGAGTTACCCTGGGCCTCAGCAGAACATTGGAAGGTTACGGAAAAGTCAAAACGGAAGAAAAAAAAACCAAAACGAAAAACGACGATAACAATGCAGTGCGGACCACGTTGTTCCCCCTCATCGTGCGTCTGTCTGTCTGTGTGTGTGTGTGTGTGTGTGTGTGTGTGTATGTGTGTGTGTGTGTGTGTGACAACGTTCATCCTGTGCTTCTGTACTCGTCGGGCCCTCGGTTTAAAAAACAAACTTAGACAAAAAAAGAACGAAAAAAACGACGTATGACACATTCAAAGCGTCATTAATATTGAACATAGCATATAGGACAGGCAGTGAAGTAAGCCCCGCCCCCTAGGCCCTGCCCCCTCTCCCCCTCACCCCTCCCCCCGCCCCAACCAAACCACCAACCCCCCCGCGGGGCCCAGGCATCTGTTGCTGCAGGTTTCGCCGCTGCCACAGAAAATTGGACATTTAGGAAGCAGCTGGAGTCCACCTCCTCCTCCACCCCCCTCTGGGCCACCACTACACAGGTTGCACAGTGCCCGCCACTGGCCCCTTGCCACCGGCTCCTAGGGGCCGCTGGACCGGGAACCGGAGCAGATGGTGCCCTTGCCAGGCCACTTTAGAGCAGCCGGCCGCAGTTCACTGCTCTCTCATCCCCCTTTCTCTCCGTCTCTCTCTCTCTCATTTCATTGTCATGGTGTAATCATTTGGTGAAATTCTCATTAAATTAAATGAAATTAAATGATCAATTATATTTAGGATTTAGTTCTATTTAGTTCTATTTCTATTTTGCACAGTATTTCTATTTTGTAGTTCTTATTCTATTTTTGTATTCCTTTATAATTACTGTCGGTTGTCGGGCGTTTTGCACAAAAAGTTTTTCACTCACTGCTTATACTCACGTGTAAATTATGAAGTGACAATAAAATACTTGAAACTTGAGGATTCTTCACCTTGTATTCTTCGTAATCTTTGCATGTTTTTTTTATTACCATTATATTTGTATTATCTTTTGACTTTGTACAAGGTTGCACATGAGGACTCGTATTCAATGCGCTTTTCCAACTTTCCAACTGCTCTAATCCCAGATATTATGCAGGCAACCTAACAATCATGAAACTCGTTCTATTAACTTTGCAACTATGAATGCTTGAAACCTGCTTCAAATCTTTATGTACCACAGTGATATATTGCTGTCTCCTTCAACAAATGTACTCTTTGTAAGTCGCTTTGGATAAAAGCACCGACCAAATGCCCCTAAATGTAAATGTAAATGTAAATAACAGCGAGACGACACGGTTTGAACTCTGAAATCAAATAAAAACAAAAGTTCCAAGTGACGGATGCGGCACAAAACTTTAGTTTATTAGTTTGGGGGAGAGAGGCGGATCGAGACGGCATATAAATGGTCTTAAATGACGTTGTGTGTTTGTTAATGGAAGTGGCTGTTAGGTGGATTCATGAGGGCGGCCCGTTGAGTGCACCGCGGGGAAATAGAGCTCCGAGTTCCGCTGTTAACCTGGCGTTCCCCCCCCGGCCAGACGCTGTAGGGGCGGGATCGTTGTATTAGATCATATATTAGTCTGCACCGCTTGTCCGGGCTCCAGTTCAATAGCACTAAAATTGGTGAATTTATCACACTATTATGTTTTCTTATACATTCATATTCTTGTTCCTTTATCTCTTGTTATTATTACCATCTATTGAATATTGTCAGGGAGTCAGTGACTTGCGTTTTCCTATCTGCAGTAGAAAATAAAGAATAGTAATCATGAATATGGAGCACAAAATATCAATATATATATAATGCAGCATAACTTGTCGAACAGCAAAGACTCAAAAACAAAGTCTGTTCAGAGAATCTAATTTCTAAAAACAAAGTGGCAGCATTCCATTGTGTTCAACCCCATGAAAAGGCGGCCTTGTTTCAGTTTCAATGGCGATAAGAATAGCTATCTATGAAAGAACACCAATCCAATTTTAATTGGAATGTCTTACTTCATTTGCATGACTCAATACAGGTCACAGCTTTTGTCTGGAGATGTATGAGTCAATAAAACTCAATAACCGCCACAAATGGCTGAAATGACAAGACTTCAAATCCCTCCGTCCAGCGGTGATTATAAATATCAAGTTTCATCTGCAGCCGGTTGGGGTCAATATACGACGATGGTGTCAATCAAGTCAAGGCGCTTTCTCTCACATATACAGCAGAAGCATATCCGAGGCCGACGACGAATTGTTTTCGGGTTCCGTCTGTGTTGCGTTTATCTTTGACATGCCGAACGGATCGCCTCGGTGAGAACAACTCATCCCCTAATTCCCCACAGGTAACTCACCGTAATCACGATAGTTTTAGTTTTAATTTCCCAAGGGCCCCTATGTACAAACTCATTAGATGTCCAGGAGTCGGCGTATTATTATGACGAAGTTCGTTCGCAGGAGCGCGAGGACTTTTACGCCGGCCTCCCGAGAACAAACGGCACGCAACGTTATTGATGAGCGCAAAAAGTTTTACAACTAACTTTGGGAAAAGGGGGGGGGGGGGTAAAGAAAAACGCACGATCGCGCTTGTTTAATGTAAATGGAAATACTTTATTTTTCACCATTACACAATTACAAGCTTTTGGAAATAAATTAGAAAAAGAAAAATGAACCAAAAAAAACTACAGAGCACCACATACATACAATATAGACAATATTCTTGTACATGTGGCAACGGAAACTTACTCTGAACAGTCTAATTCAATCGTCGTCGTTATCGTTTATCGTTGAGAGAATTTTATTAAATGTTTCAAAATCAGCAAAAATGTTTTGGACATCGAGCACAGTCATGCCAGTAATAGTACTATCTTACAGCGCCACGTTGCAGATGATGCAGAGTGTGAGTAGGAGAGAGAGAGACAGAGAGAGAGACAGAGAGACAGAGAGAGAGAGAAGAGAGAGAGAGAGAGAGAGAGAGAGCGGTGGTACGTAAAACCCTCGTCGGTGAGGCCAAGCGAAGAGTGGGCTCCTGGGAACTGTAGTCCGCCGTCTGTTTGGTATGAAAAAACGTGGTTGTGTTGACATTTGGTATAAAGAGTGTATTCAAGGTTGCAAACCGAGGCTGAAGGAGAATCTGTAAACAAATCAAGGAGCATTTGCGTAACCCCTAACTCGCTCTCACCACACATACGTGCACACACACACACACACACACACACACACACACACACACACACACGCCCGCACACACACATACTGTAAGCGCGCATTGGCAATCTGGAACTCACACACGGTGCACAGGTTTTATATGAATGTGTGTGCCTTGAAATGGCACACACCCAAAACACTGCACACACACACACACACACACGCACACACACACACACACACGTACAAAGCAAGTGTCCCAGTGGGGGTATTTAATGCCACTGAAAAATGCCCAGGTCAGCATTTCAGAAGAGTCGTAGTAAATTAGCAGGCAGGCAGTGAAATACACACACACACACACACACATCACACACACACACACACACACACACACAGCACACACACACACACAGCAACACGACCAAACACGCTAAAGCAGCTAATGGAGATTAATTAGTGCTGCTTACATGTGTGTGC
>PIJE02000158.1:250974-265974 GCA_002895965.2 Coryphaenoides rupestris
CCCAAAATCGAGTCGGGAGGATATTTCTCCAGACCAGCATATGTAAAGCCTAAATTTTCTCGATGAATATGTTAAAGCTCTGTCGGCTTCTCGCGGGGGACAGGGAAGTTGTATTTTTTTTTTTTCTTGTTTTTTTGTTTTTTGTTTTTTTTTTTTTTTTTTTTTTTTGTTATTTTTTTTTGTTCTTTTTTTCTTTTTCTCAGTATTTCACATTTGACTTCTTCATTTTGTTTTTTCCTCTCCCCCGGCCCTCCATACGTTGATGCGCCAGTACATAGTTTAATACCGCGAGAAGTGTACCCTGGGCCCTCAGCAGACATTGGAAGGGGTTGACGGAAAAGTTCAAGAACGGAAGAAAAAAAAAAACCAAAACGAAAAACGCGACGATGAACAACATGCGGACCCACGTGGTGTTTCCCCCTCATCGTGCGTCTGGTCTGTGCTGTGTGTGTGTGTGTTGTGTGTGTGTGTGGTGTATGTGTGTGTGTGTGTGTGACAACGTTCATTCCTTGCTTGCTGTTACTCGTCGGGCCCTCGGTTTAAAAACGAAACTTTAGGACAGAAAAAGAACGAAAAAAAAGACGACGGTATTACACATTCAAAAGCGTCATTAAGAGTAGTTGAACATAGCAACTAGGACAGGGCAGTGAAGTAAGCCCCGCCCCCTAGGCCCTGCCCCCTCTCCCACTCACCCCTCCCCCCGCCCCAAGGCCGAAGACCACCACCGCCCGCGCGGGGCCCAGGGATCTGTTGCGTGGCAGGTTTCGCCGCTGCCACAGAAAATTGGACATTTAGGAAGCAGCTGGAGTCCACCTCCTCCTCCACCCCCCTCTGGGCCACCACTACACAGGTTGCACAGTGCCCGCCACTGGCCCCTTGCCACCGGCTCCTAGGGGCCGCTGGACCGGGAACCGGAGCAGATGGTGCCCTTGCCAGGCCACTTTAGAGCAGCCGGCCGCAGTTCACTGCTCTCTCATCCCCCTTTCTCTCCGTCTCTCTCTCTCTCATTTCATTGTCATGGTGTAATCATTTGCTGAAATTCTCATTAAATTAAATGAAATTAAATGATCAATTATATTTAGGATTTAGTTCTATTTAGTTCTATTTCTATTTTGCACAGTATTTCTATTTTGTAGTTCTTATTCTATTTTGTATTCCTTTATAATTACTGTCGGTTGTCGGGCGTTTTGCACAAAAAGTTTTTCACTCACTGCTTATACTCACGTGTAAATTATGAAGTGACAAGAAAATACTTGAAACTTGAAACTTGTATTCTTCGCAATCTTTGTATGTTTTTTTATTACCATTATATTTGTATTATCTTTTGACTTTGTACAAGGTTGCACATGAGGACTCGTATTCAATGCGCTTTTCCAACTTTCCAACTGCTCTAATCCCAGATATTATGCAGGCAACCTAACAATTATGAAACTCGTTCTATTAACTTTGCAACTATGAATGCTTGAAACCTGCTTCAAATCTTTATGTACCACAGTGATATATTGCTGTCTCCTTCAACAAATGTACTCTTTGTAAGTCGCTTTGGATAAAAGCACCGACCAAATGCCCCTAAATGTAAATGTAAATGTAAATAACAGCGAGACGACACGGTTTGAACTCTGAAATCAAATAAAAACAAAAGTTCCAAGTGACGGATGCGGCACAAAACTTTAGTTTATTAGTTTGGGGGAGAGAGGCGGATCGAGACGGCATATAAATGGTCTTAAATGACGTTGTGTGTTTGTTAATGGAAGTGGCTGTTAGGTGGATTCATGAGGGCGGCCCGTTGAGTGCACCGCGGGGAAATAGAGCTCCGAGTTCCGCTGTTAACCTGGCGTTCCCCCCCCGGCCAGACGCTGTAGGGGCGGGATCGTTGTATTAGATCATATATTAGTCTGCACCGCTTGTCCAGGCTCCAGTTCAATAGCACTAAAATTGGTGAATTTATCACACTATTATGTTTTCTTATACATTATATTCTTGTTCCTTTATCTCTTGTTATTATTACCATCTATTGAATATTGTCAGGGAGTCAGTGACTTGCGTTTTCCTATCTGCAGTAGAAAATAAAGAATAGTAATCATGAATATGGAGCACAAAATATCAATATATATATAATGCAGCATAACTTGTCGAACAGCAAAGACTCAAAAACAAAGTCTGTTCAGAGAATCTAATTTCTAAAAACAAAGTGGCAGCATTCCATTGTGTTCAACCCCATGAAAAGGCGGCCTTGTTTCAGTTTCAATGGCGATAAGAATAGCTATCTATGAAAGAACACCAATCCAATTTTAATTGGAATGTCTTACTTCATTTGCATGATTCAATACAGGTCACAGCTTTTGTCTAGAGATGTATGAGTCAATAAAACTCAATAACCGCCACAAATGGCTGAAATGACAAGACTTCAAAACCCCCCCGTCCTGCAAGTTTCCTCTGCAGCCGGTTGGGTCAATATACGACGATGGTGTCAATCAAGTCAAGGCGCTTTCTCTCTCATATACAGCATAAGCATATCCGAGGCCGACGACGAATTGTTTTCGGGTTCCGTCTGTGTTGCGTTTATCTTTGACATGCCGAACGGATCGCCTCCCTGTGAGAACAACTCATCCCCTAATTCCCCACAGGTAACTCACCGTAATCACGATAGTTTTAGTTTTAATTTCCCAAGGGCCCCTATGTACAAACTCATTAGATGTCCAGGAGTCGGCGTATTATTATGACGAAGTTCGTTCGCAGGAGCGCGAGGACTTTTACGCCGGCCTCCCGAGAACAAACGGCACGCAACGTTATTGATGAGCGCAAAAAGTTTTACAACTAACTTTGGGAAAAGGGGTGGGGGGGGGTAAAGAAAAACGCACGATCGCGCTTGTTTAATGTAAATGGAAATACTTTATTTTTCACCATTACACAATTACAAGCTTTTGGAAATAAATTAGAAAAAGAAAAATGAACCAAAAAAACTACAGAGCACCACATACATACAATATAGACAATATTCTTGTACATGTGGCAACGGAAACTTACTCTGAACAGTCTAATTCAATCGTCGTCGTTATCGTTTATCGTTGAGAGAATTTTATTAAATGTTTCAAAATCAGCAAAAATGTTTTGGACATCGAGCACAGTCATGCCAGTAATAGTACTATCTTACAGCGCCACGTTGCAGATGATGCAGAGTGTGAGTAGGAGAGAGAGAGACAGAGAGAGAGACAGAGAGACAGAGAGAGAGAGAGAGACAGAGAGACAGAGAGAGAGAGAGAGAGAGAGAGAGCGGTGGTACGTAAAACCCTCGTCGGTGAGGCCAAGCGAAGAGTGGGCTCCTGGGAACTGTAGTCCGCCGTCTGTTTGGTATGAAAAAACGTGGTTGTGTTGACATTTGGTATAAAGAGTGTATTCAAGGTTGCAAACCGAGGCTGAAGGAGAATCTGTAAACAAATCAAGGAGCGTTTGCGTAACCCTATTAGCTTTAGCAGGTGGCGCGCGCACGACTCCCGCCATAAGGCGACGGAAAACGACACGTGCTAACGAACAGGAGGGAGGGATGGGAGGGATGGGAGGAGGGGGGGGGGGGGGGGGGGGGGGAGAAAAGAAGGAAAAGTCACAGGAAAATTATTTCAAAGTCGGTAATTCTCCGCATCGATTTGTGGGGGATTTGGCAAAGCGTGAAACAATGTGACAAAGAGACTAAAGCAGGCAGGCTAAAACAAACGCTGGGAAATGTGATCCAGGGGATAAAAGGACGGGAGACGGGAGACGGGAGGAAAACATGTCAAAGCTGCTGCTGCTGCTGCTGCTGCTGCTGCGGTCGTCGGCGTCTTCTGGTGGTGAACACAGCCGCGGGGGGAAGCGAGGCCCCGCCCACAGACACACCCCCACCCCCCACACACCCACCACTAGAGGCACATGGGGTCCACTGAGCAACAGATGTGTCCGTTCTGCAGAGGGCATAGGTGAGGGGTCGGAGAGAAGAGGAGAGGGAGAGAGGGGAGGGATAGAGGGGGGAGGGAGGGAGAGGGAGATGGAGGGAGGGAGAGAGGGAGATGGAGGGAGGGAGAGAGAGAGGGACAGAGAGGGAAGGAGGAAGAGAGGGAGGGAGGGAGGGAGGGAGGGAGGGAGAGGAGGAGAGAGGGAGAGATGGAGGAACACACACACACACACACACACACACACACACACACACACACACACACACACACACACACACACACACACACGGTGCTGTTACTCACTGCCTCACTCTAGTCGTGGGTAAACATTTAAAATGGAGGCTCCCTCGAGAGCTCTTCCTCGCCCCCGAGCCAGGAAGAAGAGGTTCACCGGGGGTGTAGCCGGGGATCGCTCAGTTACCGGGGCGAGGAACACCGTTTTAGAGACATATCTTTAAAGTTAATGGTCCCCTGCCTCTTTAAAGGTTTGTGCCGAAGAGACCCGACTATAAGATACTTGGAGAAAAGATATTTGGAGCCAGATATTATCGCACGGGACCGGTTTCCACTCCAACGCAGTGGAAACCTCAAAACCCAAAATGGCAACCCAATCAGATTTGGCGGTATTTGGGTGGGAAATCCGGCGCAATAATATCCCGTTCCCTTTTCACACTTCCGAGTCATTGGGCAGGTGAGCGGAGAGCAGCAGCTGTCCGTCTGGGCGCGCGGTAATATTATGGAGCCCGGAGCCGTGAACAGCCATTGGTTCTGCCGAGTGTGAAAGCGTTCAAGGTTCATTTCCCCGCTCCTGTCACACACACGGAGCACCTCCACCCCTGCGCACACACACACACAGACACACACAAATGCGCGCACACACACAGACACACACACACACACAGACAGACATACACACCATTCTTCTCTCCTTCTCTCCATGTGTTTATTCATAAGTGCATGAGACGTGCTGTGTGTATGCGTGTGCCTGTGTGTGTGTGTGTGTGTGTGTGTGTGTGTATGTATGCATGTCACACAGCCTCTCTGAGTGCTATACTGCTGCGACAGCCCCAACTGTGTCCTTGGGCTCCTGCTGTTGTTGACATGTATCCATGCCAACAACAGCCTGAACACAGCCCCAGTCACACAGAGAAGCAGAGCTTCAGAGAACCACAGCCTCAGTCACACAGAGAACCACAGCCTCAGTCACACAGAGAACCACAGCCTCAGAGAACCCCAGCCTCAGTCATGCAGAGAACCACAGCCTCAGCCAGGGAACCACAGCCTCAGATAACCACTGCCTCTGTCTCAGAGAGAACCACAGCCTCAGTCAGGGAACCACAGCCTCAGAGAACCACAGCCTCAGTCACAGAGAACCACAGCCTCAGTCCCACAGAGAACCACAGCCTCAGTCCCACAGAGAACCACAGCCTCAGTCAGAGAACCACAGCCTCAGAGAACCAAAGCCTCAGTCAGAAAACCACAGCCTCAGTCACACAGAGAACCACAGCCTCAGTCAGAAAACCACAGCCTCAGTCACACAGAGAACCAAAGCCTCAGTCAGAAAACCACAGCCTCAGTCACACAGAGAACCACAGCCTCAGTCCCACAGAGAACCACAGCCTCAGTCAGAAAACCACAGCCTCAGTCACACAGAGAACCACAGCCTCAGTCACACAGAGAACCACAGCCTCAGTCACACAAAGAACCACAGCCTCAGAGAACCCCAGCCTCAGTCATGCAGAGAAGCACAGCCTCAGCCAGGGAACCACAGCCTCAGATAACCACTGCCTCTGTCTCAGAGAGAACCACAGCCTCAGTCAGGGAACCATAGCCTCAGATAACCACAGCCTCAGTCACAGAGAACCACAGCCTCAGTCCCACAGAGAACCACAGCCTCAGTCAGAAAACCACAGCCTCAGTCACACAGAGAACCACAGCCTCAGTCAGAAAACCACAGCCTCAGTCACACAGAGAACCAAAGCCTCAGTCAGAAAACCACAGCATCAGTCACACAGAGAACCACAGCCTCAGTCACACAGAGAACCACAGCCTCAGTCACACAGAGAACCACAGCCTCAGTCCCACAGAGAACCACAGCCTCAGTCAGAGAACCACAGGCTCAGGTCCACAGAGAACCAAGGCTATTTTGAACAGATGGTTTTCCTGTATAACTATTTACTCTAATTTCGCTTGACTAATGATTCCCTTTTTACGAACAACATTAATCATTACCAATACTAATTAGTAATGATTCATTTACTCACTATGTCATTATTTATATTTTTTCTGTCACTCTGATGCATCGGCCCAGTGACGGAAAAACATCTTGTAAACATCGCGTCCCACTAGAAAGTTGAAATTAAGCCGCTTTGAGATTGATTCCCAGCCCTCGCTCTCAATATTTACTTCTAGTCTATAATTTAGCACCCTGTACACATCCCCCTAAATAGGAGATTAGGGTGCTAGGGAACAGTGAACTGCCCCAAGCTGTAAGTACTTCAATAAAGCCACCGGCAGCAGAGGCAGGCGGCTGCTGCAGTCTCTGGCGCTGGTCGGCTAAATCCTGACTGGTGCCGGTCACAGAGCCACTGTTCACCATTACTGCACATACAATATGATAATATATTCCCTAATGAAGAGCAGGAGGGCCAGGACACGCCTGGTATAGTCTGTCTGCGTGGGGGAGGGAGGGAGAGAGGAGGGAGGGAGAGAGGGGGGGAGAGAGGGGGGAGAGGATGGAGGGAGAGAGGAGGGAGGGAGAGAGGAGGGAGGGAGAGAGGGGGGTGGGGGGGCGGAGGGAGAGAGAGAGGAGGGGGAGAGGATGGAGGGAGAGAGAGATGGGGGGAGAGGATGGAGGGAGAGAGAGATGGGGGGAGAGGATAGAGAGAGAGAAACAACAGCCTGAACACAGCCCCAGTCACACAGAGAAGCAGAGCTTCAGAGAACCACAGCCTCAGTCACACAGAGAACCACAGCCTCAGTCACACAGAGAACCACAGCCTCAGTCACACAAAGAACCACAGCCTCAGAGAACCCCAGCCTCAGTCATGCAGAGAACCACAGCCTCAGCCAGGGAACCACAGCCTCAGATAACCACTGCCGCTGTCTCAGAGAGAACCACAGCCTCAGCCAGGGAACCACAGCCTCAGATAACCACTGCCGCTGTCTCAGAGAGAAACACAGCCTCAGTCAGAGAACCACAGCCTCAGAGAACCAAAGCCTCAGTCACAGAGAACCACAGCCTCAGTCCCACAGAGAACCACAGCCTCAGTCAGAAAACCACAGCCTCAGTCACACAGAGAACCAAAGCCTCAGTCAGAAAACCACAGCCTCAGTCACACAGAGAACCACAGCCTCAGTCACACAGAGAACCACAGCCTCAGTCAGAGAACCACAGCCTCAGTCCCACAGAGAACCACAGGCTCAGGTCCACAGAGAACCAAGGCTATTTTGAACAGATGGTTTTCCTGTATAACTATTTACTCTAATTTCGCTTGACTAATGATTCCCTTTTTACGAACAACATTAATCATTACCAATACTAATTAGTAATGATTCATTTACTCACTATGTCATTATTTATATTTTTTCTGTCACTCTGATGCATCGGCCCAGTGACGGAAAAACATCTTGTAAACATCACGTCCCACTAGAAAGTTGAAATTAAGCCGCTTTGAGATTGATTCCCAGCCCTCGCTCTCAATATTTACTTCTAGTCTATAATTTAGCACCCTGTACACATCCCCCTTAATAGGAGATTAGGGTGCTAGGGAACAGCGAACTGCCCCAATGCTCTAAGTACTTCAATAAAGCCACCGGCAGCAGAGGCAGGCGGCTGCCTGCAGTCTCTGGCGCTGGTCGGCTAAATCCTGACTGGTGCCGGTCACAGAGCCAGTGTTCACCATTTACTGCACATACAATATTGATAATATATTCCCTAATGAAGAGCAGGAGGGCCAGGACACGGCCTGGTATAGTCTGTCTGCGTGGGGGGGAGGGAGGGAGAGAGGAGGGAGGGAGAGAAGGGGGCCGGGGGGGAGGGGCAGAGGATGGCAGGGGAGCAGCAGGATGGGGGGCAGAGGGATGGAGGGATGAGGAGGATGGAGGGAAGGAGGATGGGGAGCAGGAACGAGGGATGGAGGGAGGAGAGAGATGGGGGAGAGGATGGACAGAGAGAGATGAGAGGAGAAGGGAGAGAGGAGGGAGGGAGAGAGTCAGATGGGGGGAGAGGATGGCAGGATGAGAGAGATGGGGGGAGAGGATGGAGGGAGAGGAGAGAGGAGGGGAGAGGGAAAGGCAGAGACGAGCAGGAGGGGGAGAGAGAGGAGGGAGGGGGGAGAGAGAGGGGAGGAAAAGAGGGGAGGGGAAGTGGGAGAGAGAGAGGAGAGAGAGGGGAAGCGAGGAGGAAGGAGGGAGGGAGAGGCAGAGAGAGGGGAGAGGAGGGAGAGAGAGAGGAGGAGGGAGGGCAGAGAGGAAGAGAGAGGGGAGAGGAGGATGGGAGACGAGAGGAAGCGAGGGGGGGGAGAGCGAGCGGAGGGAGAGAGAGAGCGAGAGGGTGTCGGCAAAACGGAGTCACCACGCGGCCGAGGTAACCGGCGGTAACGTGCATTTGTGACATTTGCATTTAATCAAATATAGTGCCCACTCCCCCTCCCCCCCACCCCTCATACCCTCCCATACCCCCACACGCCCCCCCTGCTGTGTGGGGTGACTGGGGGCAGCATCTCCCAGCAGGATATTTGCCGTGTTTCTTGTCAGATTTTGCGGTTACAGAAAACAAGGGGGGTTTGGGGTTGGTGAGGGTGGTGTTGTGAGGGAGGGTGGGTTGTGAGGAGGGTGGGTTGTTGAGGGTGGTGGGTGGGGCGGGTGTGGGGAGGGGGGACAGCAGTCAGACCAGGGGGGCGCCAGCATCGGGGGGGGGGGGAAAAGGTCAGAGTAGCCAAGTGGCAGGAAAAAAACAACATGGCGGCGCTCTTGTTTTGCGATGCGGTGAAATTGCAGCCGCGATCGGATTCCATTTGTTACGAGGGAGGGGTCCCTGTCTCTGGCGGGCACCCCAGACGTGTACTTTGACAACACGCACAGGAAACAACAAGGGGATTCAATATTGAATGGGCTGTGCTCACCCCCCAGGCCAACACACACACACACACACACACACACATTAACACAAACACATACACACACGCACTTACACCCAGACAACTGCCACTGACACACACACAAAACACACACACCACACACACACACACACACACACACACACAGAAACCTTTCTTTTGAAGCATTTTGCTGAGCATGAATTCATTCCGCAGGTCTCTTTATCTCTGCACGCCGCAGTCATTCATACAGACCGCTCATCTCCGTGTCCTTCATTCAGTCACTATCTCTCATCTCACATCCTTTTGTTCCCCCCCGGTTCGGGTCTTTTCAAAACCGACGGGCCTTGACTCTCTCTATGAGCTCGCCGGTGTTTTGGATCCTTCCCTGCAGGCCAAGCACTCCCAACTCGTCCCTTAAGAGAGATATAACCGGTATCCGCTAAATGTCAATTTGTACATTGTGTACACTGGGGAGGGGGGGGGGACATGCGCTGTACACAACCTACATCAAACCTCGGCTCATTTGCAATTCCTATTGGTCTGTTTGGCGTCCCTAGGCCACGCCCACCAAGCCTCTCTCACATCGGGGCCCACGGCCACCGGGTTGACACCGCTTCCTGTAGATTAACAGTTTCATTGTAGAGTCGCCATTCGCGGTGGGGTTGCTAAAAACAAGCACACACGTACAGTATGTCTGTGATTGTAATCCCTGCCTTCAGACCGCTGAGATTAGCGGTGATCTATTGGAGAATCTCGTCTCGGTAACGTCCAATCGGTAAACGCTGAACACAGTGGTTTGGCAAGTGGGAATGCGGCATGGAGACGCGTGATCGTAAATGCTGTGCGTCTAGCGTTTGCGCTGCATCTATAATAGAAGGAATACTGAATTCCTCGACTGTTCAGGAGCGTTATCTGCTTCCTTTATCTGGAGAATCTGCTCTGGGCTCGGCTGCCTGGCGGTATTGGCAGACTTGGCCGTGTCACGGAAGTGAATGTTCTCGCCTTCTATCTCTCTGCCACATTTGGGGGAGTAGACGAAGCCAACTGAACGTTTCTTCAAACACATCCGTGGCTGGGCTTGCGTCGCTGTGCAGGCGCTCACTATGATGTGATTATTCTAAAACGAACGACCCAACCGTACCTCATTAGAAGAATGCAAACTATTCTATTGCAGCACCGGGAAACAGCAAACGTGTTGTGTATCTGTTTTAACATGGCCGGCGTGAATACTGTTCTCTGATTTGCTGACGGGTGTGCGGTAAAACGCATAGTTTGGTTCAATCATTTAATTTTTAATCAATCAATTACATGTAAATGGGAATTTATCACCATTTTAAATTTCGCTACCCAACCTGTGAATGAGCCTCCCGCTGCTGATCGCTTCCTGACCCACTAAACAACCAATCTAACAAACATACGGCGAGACCATTCTTACCTTAAAATAAACTCAATTTGAATACTTTGTACGGTTACGGCGATGGCGACATAAGCTTCGCGTAGCTCACGCCATTTTGATTTATACCCTGAGTAGCTGGCTTGGTTGTAAAAGGGACAAGAATTAATCCTTGCTCATGACAACGGTAAGCACCAGCTTCATAACCTTTCGATTCTGAGTGCAAAACTTTCACCAAAATGTGCAAATGCTTTTACTTTATATTATTGGGAAAAAAGAACATGGTATAAGTGGAATAACAAACTTTCCAGGAGGCAAACTCTTCATGCCTTTAAAACGCACTATGACTATCCCTTACTTATTTATAAGTCAAATGTGCAATTCTAACAAAATTGCACATTTGCAAATTCTGTTTGATTTACACACCCCATCTTTAATATCTTTGATCCTTATCTGACATTACACAATGTTATGAACGTGTGGCAAATACACATTTGTATGCCTATACTCTAATGATAATTGTATATTGATTACATTTTGTTCCATATTTCACGCACTGCAATACCCCACACGATACAAAAAACTATTTCATCAAAAAATCTGCCGAGATGAGCAGCGATTCAAAGAGACGTGCCCGTGTCGGAGCGTACCATTGCAGTACCAAGACCCTTTGCATTGTCCTAGTTTGTCAAAATGTCAAGGGAATGGTCCATCCCTTAGTCACTATATGATATCCCAGAAGTCCGCAGTGCTCCACTTACCTAAACAGTGGGCTTTGCTTAAACCTCAAAGAATCCAAATTAAGTCAACATAGCATCTCTAGCATATCTTATGTCAGCACTCAAGGTTTCAGACGTTTAACACACTGTGGGTGCTATGCTAGCTGCTAGCTCCCTGAGTGTGTGTGCGCTGGTGGCTGACTTAACCTGTGGTGCACTGATTAGCCAATGCACCACAGGTGTGCAGCCCCACCCACCCCAGACTCTAACTGGGCCAGGTGAGGTTATAGCCCCACTCCCCCAGACTAACTGGGACAGGTGAGGCTGTGGCCACACCCACCCCAGACACTAACTGGGCCAGGTGAGGCCAATTAAGCCAGCCAGCCACCAAACACACACACTCCCACATGTACAACGTAGCAACAAGGAGTTTGCTCCCGCGAGAGAGAAGGGGCAGCCGCCCATGCAGCCAATAGGAAGCCAGGATTCACGAGGAGGCGGGATTTCTTACCAGACACTGGCACTGCTGGCAGTGGTCCACCCAGGTGTCCCCGCTGGCGTAGGTGAGCACGCCGTTCTGGTGGAGGCACTGGCTGCTGCGGCGCGGGTCGCACTCCGGACAGCAGAAGAGGTCAGCGCCCGGGTTCTCACAGTCACACACCATCCTCCGGCACATCACCTGGCCCGCCTGGCACACACACGCGCGCGCGCACACACCACACACACACACACACACACACACACACACACACACACCAGACAGCAAGAGAGAATATTTGTGAAAGGTACACTCAAGGACACACACAAACAGACACCCAAAGAAGTTAGACACATACAGACAAAAGTACACACAAAAGCACACGCACACACACACACACAGGGACACACACGCACACACACACACGCACACACACACACACACACAGGCAGAGTGACAACAGTGACTGCACAGTGTGTGACTTTGGAAGACGAGCCATTAGGCTGTGCTGCAGGCTGTGTGACTGAACCCAGAACCTCAAGACCCCCCACCACGCTCTCTCACCACGCTGCACACACTCATGCCCTAACTCTCTCGCCCACACCGCACTCATACCCTACCTCTCCCTCTCTCTATCTCTCACCACACCGCACACACTCATACACTACCTCTCTCTCGCCCACCATAACACACACGCTCATACCCTACCTCTCTCTCTCCCTCTATCTCTCTCTCACCACACCTCACACAGTCATACCCTACCTCTCTCGCCCACCATAACACACACACTCATACCCTACCTCTCTCTCTCCCTCTCCCTCTCCCTCTCTCATCATATCTAACACAGTCACACCCTAACTCTCTCGCACACGTTGTGTCGGACAATATATATATACTGTATATATACAACACACACACACACACACACACACACACACACACACACACACACACACACACACACACACACACACACACACACACAAACACACAAAAACAATTTACAGCGACGCTCGATTCAATCAATCCTGCGTCAGTAAACTGCGGCCGATATTCCGATCACGAGACGTCGCAACACATCTCCTGTCGTCTGACCTTGGCTCCATCATCTGTCTCCTCTCCTCTCCTCTCCGCTCCTCCCTCTAATATCCATCTCCCCCTCCTCCCTCCCCCCCCTCCCTCCTCCTCCACCTTCCTCTGCTCCTCCCCCTTCCTCTGCTCCTCCCTCAATTTACAAAACAACAATAACATGTTTACCTCCAGGCATGCCGCTGACTGCTCCCAGCGACTCATTTTATTTAATTAAGAGAGACCCTTCCCTTCCTCCTCCCCATCCCTTCCTCCCCCTCTCTCTCTTTCTCCTTTTGGAAGAAAATAACAAATGAATAATTCGCCATTTGATCGTTCGCCACTGACACTAATCAAGTGTAATTCAGTTTAATTTGACCCCCGCCGCCACCGCCGCCGCCGCCGCCGTCGCACACTCGGCACCAGGCCGCAACCAAACACCCAAATTACTGAGGCCTGGCTGCACCGTGACCCTGAGAATTATCTCTGGATGAATATTGGCGTGTGGCTCTGTTGTTGTTGTTGTTGTTGTTGTTGTGGTTGTTGTTTTTGTTGCTGTTGTGGTTGCTGTTGTGGCTGTGGTGGTGGTTGTTGCTGTTGTTGTTGTTTTTGTTGATGTTGTTGTTGCTGTGGTGGTGGTTGTTGTTGTTGTTGTTGTTTTTGTTGATGTTGTTGTTGCTGTGGTGGTGGTTGTTGTTGTTGTTGTTTTTGTGGTTGTTGATGTTGTTGTTTTTGCTGCTGCTGTTGTTGTCAAAGCAAGGAGCTAGAGAATGAGGAGCTGTCATGTTTCTGAGGTGTTTTCCAGACAACAACAACAGCAACAACAACAACAACTCAGCAGCACGACGGCCAGTTGTTGACGCACACAGCCGCCGGCCACAACATATTGATGCACTGGCGTCATCTTCATCGGCTCTCCCTCATCCTCCGCCAGCTCTCCCCCCTCGTTTCATCGATTTCCGCCTCTCCCACCCAGACCACCCTCTGTCACCACCATCACCACACTCCCACCACCACCAACACCACCTCCAGGGCTCACAGGCAGACTGCCAGCCCACCCTTCACACACACACACACACACACACACACACACACACACACACACACACACACACACACACACACACCTCCCCCGATCTCACCTGGCAGGAACAGACGGAGCACCTGTCGCTCTCCAGCACCCACACCTGCCCGCTGTGCTTGACCTTGTTGTCATGGATACAGTCGCCGGTGCAGTTGCGTCCACGGGGGCAGCGGCAGTCGTAGCCCCCGTCCAGGTTGAAGCACACCGTGTCGTTGGCGCACGTGTTCCGGCCCGTCTTACACTCGTTTATATCTGATGACGGGGGGAGAAAGGGGGAGAAAGGGGGAGAGGGGAGAAAGGGGGAGAGGGGGAGGAGAGGGGAGCATCAAGAGGAGTTCAGCTTCTTTCTTCCTCGTTTCATATTTTCCTTCCTTCATCCCTTCCCATTCCTCCCTTCCTCCTTTCCTTCCTTCCTCCATTCCTTCCGTCCTTCGTCCCTTCCTTCCTTCTTTCTTCTTCGTTCCCCCCTCCCTCCTGTCTCTCCTTCTCTCATTCCTTTCTTCCTCCCTACCCTCCTTATGTCCTCTGCTTCCTTCCTTCTGTCCTTTCCTCTCTTATAACGTCCTTGCTTCTCTCATAACTTCCTTCTTCCCTCCCTCCCTCCTGCCTCCCCTTCCCTCCTTCTTTCCTTCCTTCGTTCCTCCCTATTCTCCTTCTGTCCTCCACTTCCTTCCTTCTGTCCTCAGCTTCCTTCCTTCTCTCATAACTTCCTTCCTTCTCTCATAACTTCCTTCCTTCTCTCATAACTTCCTTCCTTCTGTCCTCTGCTTCCTTCCTTCTCTCATAACTTCCTTCCTTCTCTCATAACTTCCTTCCTTCTCTCATAACTTCCTTGCTCCTCTCATAGCTTCCTTCCTTCTCTCATAACTTCCTTGCTCCTCTCATAACTTCCTTCCTTCTCTCATAACTTCCTTGCTCCTCTCATAACTTCCTTCCTTCTCTCATAACTTCCTTTCTTCTCTTATAAAACCTCCTTGGCTCTCTCATAACTTCCCGTTTGCAGAAAATAAAAATGAATAAAAAGGTGGTTGTTGATGGCAACAGGTCTCCGACTCCAACCCCTTTGCCCCACCACAGTGACCTTGACCCGGTCACCGCAGACCCCCCATCCCCCTGCACCTGTCGCGCGCACTGACGGACGGGAGCGCGGGCCACCCATGTGTCACCCTGAAGGTTTGACAGGGTCGACACTCAAAAGCACCGTATGGTAAACAATCTCTCCGTGAA
>PIJE02000158.1:270974-273474 GCA_002895965.2 Coryphaenoides rupestris
CCTCTGCCTGTCACTCTCACACTCCCTCACTTTCTCCTTCTCTCTGTCTCTTTCCCCCCTCTCCCCCTTTCTGCCTATATCTCTCTCCCGCCATCCATCCCTCCCTAGCGCTTTCCCTCCCACCCTCCCTATCTCTTACCCCTTACCTCCCTATCTCTCTCCCTCCCTCCCTCCCTATCTCTCACCCCTTCCCTCCCTATCTCTCTCCCCCCTTCTCCCCTCCCTTCTCTCCTCCTATCCTCCCTCCCTCCTGTCTCTCCCCTCCCTCCCTTGTCCCTCCCCTTCCTCCTTGTCTCCCCTCTCTCCTCCTCTCCCTCCCCCCCCTCCCTCCCTCCCTCCCCTCTCCCTGGTAGGTGTACTGCATGGTGGCTGCAGTGGTGCTTGCTGCAGGCGCGCTATTCCTGCGAGACATGTCATTTAGCTACGAGCGGCGGGCTGCGCCGAGCTAAACGACAGCTCACACCATTAGCAGGGCCTAATTAAGACACGCTAATTACGCGTGATGGATCGAGTGCTCGGTAAGGCCACCGCTAAATAAATAATAAATACGTAATCATTGTGCTTAAACAAACCGCTGGGGTTTAAACAGTCGCCGGCCCCCGGGGCTTGTGGGTAATTGTGGCGCGCAAAAAAAAAAATGGAGGGAAAGGGAGAGCGAGGGGGAGAGCGGTGGTGCATCATGGGAGATGCCAAAAGGAAAGTGAATTAATGGCACATTAAATAGTCAGTGCCAAGTGTGAGGATAAATGGCGTTTTGTAACTGTGGTTTGATTAAGTTGGTAATGGTGCTCTAACTGATCTTCTTTCTTCGTGGCAAACCGTCTGCCTTTTTGACATCCTGTAAAAAAAAATTGCTTTTTAAATTTATCCGACACACAAAAACAGCTCTCTCTCTCTCTCTCTCTCTCTCTCTCTCTCTCTCTCTCTCTCTCTCTCTCTCTCTCTCTCTCTCTCTCTCTCTCTCTCTCTCTCTTTGTGTGTATTCGGGCCTCTAGGATCGTGGCCTCCATGTAAATGAGGCCTGCGGGAACAAATTGTTTGTCTGGCCTCAGTGTGCCCTCCCGTCGCCGGTCGATGCTGCACCTCGCTCCCACCTCGCCTCCACCTTTCCTCCCTCCTTACGTCCCAGCACCTTATGGATCCGCCGGCCAAACCTCCATCCATCCATCCATCCATCCTCCCTCCACCCTCCCTCCACCCTCCGGTCGTCACACAGATCCCTCTGCTGCTGTCCTTCACTGTTGTTATATTCTCATACACCTTTAATCTCCATTTTGGTTCTTATTGCCACAAATCCGCCCGTCTCTCTGTCTCTCTGTCTCTTTTCATCAGTGCATCTATCTATGTACTCCGCACCCCCAGGACAGCAGTGAGCGGGTGGGTGAGCGGCCATCATCAACATATATATGAAATAACATCAAAGAGGAAGAAAAAGGGGGTCTTCTCTGCTCCTCCTCCAGAGGAAGACAACGCAGAACTACAGAGAATAGGGAGGGAGAGAGAGAGAGAGACTGAAAAATAGAAACAGAGAGATGAAGACACAAACAGAGAGACAGAGAGAGAAAGAGAAAGAGACACAGAGAGAGAGAGAGAGAGAGAGAGATCGAGATTCAGACAGACAGAGACAGATGGAGACAGAGGGAGACGGAGAGACAGAGAGAAACCGATATTCAGAGAGACAGAGAGAGGGGGAGACAGTGACAGAGAGAGAGAGAGAGAGAGAGAGAGAGAGAGAGAGAGAGAGACCGAGATTCAGACAGACAGAGACAGATGGAGACAGAGGGAGACGGAGAGACAGAGAGAGACCGATATTCAGAGAGACAGAGAGAGGGGGAGACAGTGACAAAGCGAGAGCGCCTCAGAGACAGAGCTCCTCCCTCTTCCGTCTCAAAAATAAACCCGACTGTCCTCCAGAATGGCCGCCGCCCACCGCGAGCACAGCAGAGGTGCCGGCGTCAGCCTCGCTACACCAAGAGCCAGAGACAGAACAGATATAAATATAATAATACGCAGCACCGGCCCGCCCGCCCGCATCCCCGGCAGACTCATCAGAACCAACTTCTTCCCCCCCCCCCCGACCGGACAGACACACCATTTCAGGAGACTCTTCCGTTGACCATGAAAGCGGACGATAATGAGGAGGAAACAACAGCCGGATTGAAGGCCTATCTGCTCTCCATGCATCTGAAGAAAAGAGAAAGAGTTCAGCGAAACACACATCAAAAGCAGAGACAGAGAGAGAGAGAGAGAGAGAAGAGAGAGAGAGAGAGAGAGAGAGAAAGATAGAGAGGCCTCCGCTGTAAACGCTTCCATCGCTGCTGACAACTCCCTCTCCTCCCCACTGCCCATGTATTTCAAGCAGGGGGAGTGTAGTGGGGGTGGCAAATCGCAGGAGATGATGATGATGATGATGATGAAGAAGAAGAATATTCAGAGATACCCGATTCACAGTTTTGCCCTTCTTCAGTTTCTTCACCGTTTTTTTCCTTTTTTTTTTTTT